>JAJHZJ010000519.1:290000-404370 GCA_023548195.1 Bettongia penicillata ogilbyi | reverse complement strand
TATGGGAAGATGATCATTATAACTCCTAAGAACTTTATCATTATTGGGACAGTTAAAAGGACTATACATAGACAGAGGGCATAGGTGTGAGTTGATATGGTAAGATCATTTCAAAAAGTAGAAAGGGGCATGCACTGGGAGAAGGGGTAAGGGAGAGCAAGAACAAGGAAAATCATCTACCACAAAAAAGGTGCAAAAGAAAGCTTTTACAATGGAGGGGAAGATGGGAGGAGGTGATGGGCAATACTTGAACCTTACTTGCATTAGAATTGGGAATAACAAACACTAATTTGGGTATAGAAATCTATTTTAGCCTACGGGAAGTAGGAGATAGTGATCAGAAAGAATGAAGGACAGGAATAAATGAGAGAGAGAGAGAGAGAGAGAGAGAGAGAGAGAGAGAGAGAGAGAGAGAGAGAGAAAGTGGGAATTATTAAAACAACCTAATACTGTCTAAGAAATAGAGTGATGAATGAGTGGAATAGATTAGGTGCACAGTACATAGTAGTAAATGACCATAGCAGTTTAGGTGTTTAACAAACCTAAAGATCCAAGATTTGGGGAAAGAAATCACTGTCTGACAAAAATTACTGGGAAAACTGAAAAGTAATTTGGCACAGACCAACATCTCACACCATATTTCAAGATAAGGTCAAAATAAGTACATCATTTAGACATAAAGGGTGATGTCATAAGCAAACTAGGAAAGAATAGAATATTTTACCTGTCATGTTTGTCGAGAGAAGAATTTATGACCAAATAAAGAGAACTTTGTGGGATGTTATGTATAATTTTTATTACCTCAAACTAAAAGTTTTTGCCCAAGATTAAAGGGAAAGCAGGAAATGGGGGGAAATTGTAGCAGGCTTCACTGATAAGGTCTCATTTTCCAAGTATGTAGGGAATTGAGTGAAATTTCCAAAAATCTGAATCATTCCCCAATTGATAAATGGTCAAAGGATATCAATAAGCAGTTCTCAGAAGAAGAAATCAAAGCAATATGTCATATGAAAAAGTGTTCTAAATCACTGATTAGAGAAATACCAATTAAAACAACTCTAAGGTATCACCTCATAGCTGTCAGATTGGCTAATATGACAGAAAAGGAAAATGACAAATGTTGGAAGGGACATTAAGTAAGTAGGCAAATGTAAGTAGGGACATTAATGCACAATTGGTGGCGTTATAAACTGATCCAACCATTTTGGAGAGCAATTTGGAACTATGCCCAAAGGGATATCAAAGCTTATTTTTTTGACCCAGAAATACTATCGCTAGATCTATATCCCAAAGAGATAAAGAATACAAAAGTATTTATGGCAGCCCTTTTTTATTGTGGCAAAGAATTGGAAATGGAGGGAATACCCATCAATTGGGTAATGGCTGAACAAGTTATGATATGTAATTGTGATGTAATATTATTGTGGTATAATAACAAGCAGGATACTTTAGGAAAAATCTGGGAAGACTTACATGAACTGATGTGATGTGAAGTGAGTAGAACCAGAAAAATAGTCTACATAGTTACAACAATACTGTATGATGACCAACTGTGAATGACTGAACTATTCTCAGCAATACAATGGTCCAAGACTGAGGAACTTAAGATGAAAGATGCTGTCCACTTCCAGAGAAAGAACTGATGGAAACTCAATGCAGATTGAAGCATACATTTGTTTACTTTATTATCTTGCTTTGGGGAGGGTTGTGCATTTTCTTTTGTGACATGTCTAATATGGAAATGTTTTATATGGCTGCACATATATAATCTATCAAGTTGCTTGCCTTCTCAAGTAATGGAGGGAAGAGGAAGAGAATATATAACTCAATTTTTTTTTAGAAAAAGAACGTTAAAAATTTTTGTTTCCATCTAATTGGGAAAAATATTTTGATAAAAACAGTATAAGAATCATCCTGGTGCAATGGATAGACCCTTGGATTTGGAGACGAAGGAACTAAGTTCAAATCGCATCTGTGTTCTTGTTGTGTGATCTTAAGCAAGTTACCCTCTCTGGGCCTCAGTTTCCTCAATTGTAAAGACAGGATAGTGGACATTTGTATCATTTCACACTAAATCTGTGATCCTAGAATACCATAAGAACAGAATACTGTGCCTAGGGATTGTGAGGCCTTGATGCAGAATTCTGTAGGAAATGCTAAAGAATGAAGACCTAATTACTTAATTGATCCTGCCCCGGGGGTTATGGATGGTTGGATTGCACATCACCAGAGAATCAAATACAACTATAGCACCTATGGCTTCGTTCCACAAAGATCACCTAGATTATTATATGGAGAAATTTATGTTGTTGACTAACAAAGAGCTTTAGGTTCTATGAAAATAATTTCGATACTTCTACTCAATTTAATCAGTATTCATTCAGTTCATCGTGTTTTGATGGGTATCAGTGATTGTGTTATTGAGTTAAATAGAATAAAGTTTTATTTATCTGCTACTGTAGGAATAAAAGTTATGTAGATTATAGTTAATTAATCAACCATGTATTAATGATAATATTATTTCTGATTGATTTATGGGATAGGTTTGTATTAGTTAGGGTTATTATAAGGATTTATAGTTAACTGGTGTTAGGAATCTGCTGTATTGGCACTGCCCCTCCCCGACTCTTACGAGTGAACTTTACTTGAAAAACTATAGTTTCTCTCAGACATCACCTTTTCATAATGTTTTTTCACACTGTGGAAAGCCCCAAGATATTGCTGACAAAGTTCTGAGTGATTGATAGATGTCTTCCTTGGCCAATCATAGGATTTCCCCCACTTATGAAAATGACCAATCATGCATTTGTACTGCCTTGTTTTATTTTTAGTGACCTCCCAAGGACTACAAAAACCAGTGGCCCTTGAGCTGAGGGATCTTTGACCAAGAAGGTCTTGAATCCAATTTCTTAGGGATCACTGGTCTCCTTAATAAAGTTATCATGCTGGGAGCTCTGACTCAGTTGCATTTTGTTGTGAATTGTATTTTTGTGGCCCACATTGTTGTCAAGCATGACAAGGCATGGACCTCAGCCCTCTTTGGCCACCCTTCCCAAGGGACCCAAAAAGGAATGCATCCCAACCAGATTTTTGTCATCATTGGCTCCTATGAGGAAGATGGCCCTGGGAGGTGGGACTCCCCTCAATCTTTGCCTCCAAATTCTCCATGCTATGGATGAGCCTCTCCAAATTGCAGTTGGTGACTCTACCTTTATTTCTAAATCAGTGGTCTTTTTAATGTTCATTTTGAAAAGGTACCTTAATTAGGCTTGACAAAGAGACTAACAATTATTTCCAAATTAAATTTGATATTTCTGTTGTAGATAGGTTCAGATAGAAAGGCCATAGGTAAATTTTAAAATTAGGAAAAATTGAAAGCTAACTTGAAAAATGCCTTAAAATTTAAAGTGCTCACCAACTTGATTTACCAATACCCTGCCCCACCCCCGGCATTTCTCTCTTTGAAAAGGGGGCTCAAAAAGGAAGTCCTAGGCTAATTTTGCAATATGAGGATCATTTCCCTTTTCTATCAGCTGACTGGCCAATTATGGAAATCTTGGGAAGCTAGCCAGTTTTTCTTTAGAACTTTCTTTTTGTCTTTTTGCTTCTCTTTTAGAATTTTTGAGCGCAAACTGGGGTTTTGAATGGAAAGTTTATTTTAAATAGGCATTATTGATTATCTAAACTTGTCAGTCATTGTGGAACTGGTCTCTGGGTGTCTGTATAAAAGAAAGCACTACATTATAGCTCTTAGTCGTAAACTGATCATCAGTCATAGGACTTAACCTGCTGGTTGGCATCCCAACAAGTGGGGGAAACTTTGTGCGCCCTAGGGAGGCTCCCTAACTATGAACTGATGCGCGTAGGGACTACGGTTGGTAGCAACTGTCCCACAGTTGTTATGAGTGGACAGCTGTGATTGCAGCCGTGAAAGCAGGGGCTGCCTAGAATAGTGTGAGCCTTCAGTAGGGACTACCTGTTAAGTCTACCTGTGGGTTTCCTCTAGATCCATAAGCAAGGACCAAGCCTTGGACTAGGCTCCAGAGAGAGCCCACACTTGAGCCATGGAAAAAAAGCGAGAGTCAAGGGATCAAGCTGAACCATGTGACTCCTCTCCTTGATAGGGAACACCTGTTAAGATCATCTGGGGACTTGTTTAAACCTAATGAACCAAACACCAAATCTGTAACTAGACTTTTTGAGGTGTCTCTGCACCCTCAGAAAAACTCCTCTGGTTAGGAAGGGATAGTGGTTACCACACCCATTAGGTCAGCAGGAGTAGAGACCAAAGGAGGTAGAACCATGTGACTTCAGACTGGAATTCCTAACTCCTAAAAGGGAGTTACCATTAGAAGGGAGGTTTGGATTTTCACTGAGAATTCTCAGAGATGAAGTCCCTAAAGACTTACTAAAAAAAGTTGGAGAATTATATTAAAACCCAATTTCTGGACAGCTGAACATTTTTTTACCTTGGGGTAATTAGGGTCTTAAGCTAATTAGGGTCTTAAGGCATTTCTAATGAAGGAGTTTTCAGAGAAATTCTGTAAGAGAATATCCCTATGGGAAAGGACCTACATTGAAGGATCCTCAGACATTTTGGGAATGTCTTCTTAAGCAGATTAGGAACTTTGGGAATTTCTACAGGAAGTGTTCATGGAGAAATTCTTTTGGGAGACTTCCAGTGAGGAATACTTCACTAAGGATGCCCAGGAAGAGATAGAATAATGCATGAGCATGCCTACAGAATCTTCCTTGGGTAAATCCTTGCATCATGGGATAAGGCTAAACTCAATCCCAACCCCCAACTAACTGGATATAACAAAGAAAAGAGCTGATTGATAGGCTATGTCAGGCATGGTCTGAAATAGCAAGGACTCAGGTGATTTGTTTTGGTCAATATTTGGAACTTTTGACTGTACTTAAAGTATTTTCTTGACAATCTCCTAAACCTCACATAGACCAAATGAATTACTGCTATTGCTGGAAAGCTCTGAGTTAAACATCTCATCTTCTAACCAACTCTCCAGTCTTTCTCCTACCTTACCTGATCCTTTGTTTCCTCTTCATTCTCCTTCTGCACTGCCATCTTAGTCTCCTCCTCCCTACAAATGAAGAACAGCCTGGCATTTTCCCTCTTGTGGAGAAGACTTATCAGACTGGAGCTCTCCTGTTAGAAACATCACTATATTTGAAGGAAAGATGCCCCTAAATTTGATGAAGATCCTGCATATGTAATTTAGAGGTTATAATTCTACCTGGGGAGATGTAACTGACTTAATGGAAATCATGCTCTCCCCAGGAAAAAGAAGCAGCTAATAGAGTTCCAAGGGGAAATGTTGCAACAAGTCCAGGAAGTCTTCCTAACTGACTTTTACCAGATCCAAATTGGGACCCTAATAAACCCAATACACAATACCCTGCTGGTTCAAGGCCTATATCCTACAATTCAGTGTGCTATACACCCATTCAACTGGAGTAAGTTTCAGGAGACCACTCAAGAAGATGAGGCCCTCTCCCTTCATGTGCTTCTATGACAGGTTTTGCCAAGTCCTTCACTGGGCTGGATCCTTTTAACTCCCAGGATGCAAAGATTGCTAATGCCACCTTTGTCAACAAATCAATAGTACTTCCACAAGCACTGTCCTGGTTAGCATGAGAAAAATAGAAGTGAACTAAAGGCCATTGCCTAATATGTTTATGAAGGAAGAAACACAGTGGGTGCTAGAAAGGAGAAGCCCAAGTTAAAAACGCAATCCATCTTGACCCCAACTCAAGTCACAAGCCCATTCTATGCTCCACAATCTGAGAGTGAAATACAAGTATGCTTTAATTGCCATAAAAAGGGACATATTAGTCAGAACTGTATAAAGGAAAAAATGAGAACAGGAAGAACTAACATTCCACAGTACCTTGACCAGACCTCAAGGACTGGATGATAATAGTCTTGGATCCACTAGATGACAATGAGTTTGTAAGGCCTGGGAGCAAATTGAGAGGAGTTAGACAGCTGCCAGGAAATCCTCTAGCATGAAAGTGTGGGAGAGGCAAGTGCCATGTACCCAATCAGCACATTCAAATTTGACATTCTTAAAAAAATAGCACAGAATGAGCAAGTGAAAATCTCGTAACGCTAACTGGCAAGAGTGACTCCATACAACAGAGAGGTACTGGGGCAATACTCACATTAAGTCAGTTACATCTCCCCATGTGGAATTATAACCTCTGACTATGGCCTGAAGATGTACAAGGCACAGGAGTTATGGAATCCCATCTTTGCTTCTCCTGGGACTAGGGGACCCCAAATTGCCTTTAAATTGCCAAATTGCCCAAATCACCTGGAGCAATCAACAGTGGACTCGTTTGTTTCAAGGGGATGTCTGAAATCTACCTTTGTTCTCCTAAATTTTGCAGCAATTTGATGGTATGTTTTTATGAAAGTCTCATAGAAACTATAACTCCTATCCAGCCATAAGAAAAATACCAACTTCTATTTGCCCGCCTGTCGGAACCATAGACATAGTAGAAATTGAGGGAATCCCCAACAGGTATCTAAACTATCCCCACAAGAAGTTACCGTAGGCTTCTTTTCAGTGAGTACCAACTATTTTGTTGGGGCAAGATCTGTGCAAACTAGAAACCATTATCTCATGTCTTCCTAATAATACTTTGACTCAGCATCAACCAGATGACCCAACTTCTTTGTCACCTGTATTGGTAGACCTAACCAATGATTGTTTTGATGAAGAAACCCCTTCATTGTTCCTGATTAATCCTCACATCCACAGTGGAGAAGACTCCTTTATCTCTCTTGATACTCCTAACTCCTTATGGGCTACCCATACTCTGATGTAGGACTCTTGAAGTCAGCTGTCCCAGTTACTATAACTGCTAAAGGAAATCAACCAATGTCTGTACCTTAATACCCTTTATCTAGAGAAGCTATCAAAAATATTGTACCTATTACTGACTTACAAATCTATCTGTAATACTTCCATGTTACTAGCTGAGAATCCTAAACCAGGTCTGGATGTTAGAACTGTTTATCATTTTGTGTAAGATTGATATGATGTTAATATTTACTTAATGCCTAGGCACTCTGTGGTACCTAACCCTGCCACACTGTTTCTTCTATTTCTTGTGAGGCGACCTGCTTTTACTGTGATAGATTTGTGCTCTGCATTTTTTTTTTTTTGGCATTCCTGTTTATCCAGATTCCCAATACCTGTTTGCCTTCACCTGGAACAATCAACAGTGGACTTGTTTGTTTCGAGGGGATGTCTGAAATCTACCTTATTCTCCTAAATTTTGCAGCAAGAACTACCTTCGATATTCCTAGTCCAACATGTTGATTGCCTTCTGCTGGCATCACCCACTATTTATTTATTTATTGATAGATCTTATCAAAAAGGACAGCTCTCTTTTCCTTCTTCAGCTTCGTCAAAGAGACCATAAGGTCTCCAGATTGGAAGTTTGATGGTGTCAACCAGAGTTAGAGTATCTTGGAGGTAGAGTATCTTGGATTTGTCTTGTCTGCTGGGACACATTCTATTTTCCCAAAAAATTGTAGACAGGCTTTTCAACAATTATCTATTCCAAAGACTAAGAAGCAGGGATGTACCAACCATGGATCAGCAGGATAGTATATGTAGTAAATCCAATTTGTTTGGGAGTTTACCAAATGTTTTGTTGCTTTGATTAAAAACCAGATTATTGAACCTTTGCATCTTGATCCTGAATGCTTTGCTGCCTTGACCAACCTTAAAAAAGCAGCAGTATTTGCTTCTGCCCAAGGACTCCCATATTACAGTACATGAATGGAAGGGAGTGGCTTCCGGGCTTCTAACTCAACCACTAGGACCCATACTGTGCCATGTGACATACTATTCAGCTGAACTGAATGATATAGCCTTGAACACTCCACCTTGCCTGTGGTCGGTGGCGGCTACTGTCCCCTTACTGAAGAAAGCATGTGATCTTGTCCTGGGATGCCCCCTTAAAAGTACAGTGCTCCCTGTAAGTCAAAACTTTATTGCTGTGCTATTATACCCAAGCCTTTTTTGACTAGAGGCAAGTGGGGGTATGAGATAACTGCTAGGGAAAGAGAATGTCACCTTATAATGTTCTGTTCTCAATTCTGCAACACTGCTCCCTGATCTGCTTATCTCTGGTGAACATGACTGCACCTCAGTTATTGACTTGGCAGAGAAGCCTCATAATGACTTTATGGATGTGCCTCTTAAGAACCCAGACTTTGTTTTTCATGCTGATGACTCTTCTTTTATGAAAGATGGTGAGCATTACGCTGAAGCCTCTGTGGTCTCTGACCATGATACACTTTGGGCTGCGTCAGCACTGTCTAACCTGAGTGCCGAGGCTGCTGAGCTCATTGTCCTTACTAACGCCTGTCATCTTGCTGCTGACCAGAGTGCTGACCAGAGACCATTTACACTGACTCTTGCTATGCTTTTGATGTTTGTCATGTCAGGATATTGTGGTTACAATCTAGATTCTTGCCTTTGTTAAGATTTTTCTAAGGAAGACTTTATTAAAGATATTCTCTCTGCCATTTAACTACCCAAGGCCATGGTGTTTGTTCATTTTTCTGCCCACACCAATGGGACTGACTCTGTCTCTTATGAGAATGTCTGGGCCAATGCCACTGCAAAGTTTCTTTCATGTCCTTCATCTCAATGTCTCTCCATTGTCAACGGATCCCTCTCTTTTTTCCAATGATTCTAATATCAAGTGAATGCAAACAATCTTGAGTCATTTGGGGAGAAGCAAATTGTGTTCTGCAATGCTCCCTACAGTGATACTGAGAGTGAAAAGTGGAAACAGCAGCACAAAGCTAAATAGGTCTCTGAGGTTTGGATAACTGAGGAAGGTTAGCCACTCCTCCCCCAGAGTTTTCACCAAGTATGCCTTTCGTTTAGAAGGGGGTCATTATGGCACATAAGGGATAACAAATTCAATTAGGCATAGGATGGATAGTCAAGGGATCATCCCAGTGGCAGCTTGATTTACAGTCACTTGTCTAATTTGCCTAGCTTTCAGTCAGCCTACCTTTTGAGCTACAGCCTTTAGCTTCACTCCCTTTGAACACTTACATATTGATTTTGTTAATATGCCCAAGGCAGGTCATTATACATACTATCTTGTCTTCATTGACCAACTTACTCAGTAGGTTGAAGTATTCCCTAGTTCTAAAGCGACACAAAAATATTTTATCAAAATACTTATTAAAGAAATTGTAGCCAGCTATGATCTACCTGCCTGCATAAACTCTGACAGGTCTCATTTGACAGATTCTGTTCTCTTTCTAATTTTAGTGTCACTCCTAAGTTTCATACCCCATATCATACTCAAAATTCTGGTCAAGTGGAAAGTATGAATGACAAACTGAAGACTATGATTGGCAAATTGTGCTTTGAGACCCACTTGTAATGGCCTGCGTGTTTTCCCTTTGACTTTGTTCTATCTACATAGCAGACCAAGACATATTTTCCTTTATGAAATTCTTTTGGTTACCTTCCTATATATGCAAAACCTTTTTCCATGGTGAAATCATCATTGCTCTGTGGGAGTACTTCCTATATATGAAATCTTCAGAATAAAAGGAAACAGCTTCATGTTTCATGAGCTGTAGTACAAACTAGATCTTTGAACTTTTCACCACATGATTTATGTTCTGGCAAAAATGTCTATGTGAAGAACTTTCAGTGAACTAAAGGGACTCAGCCTGCTTGGGAAAGTCCATTCCAATTTCTACTAACTGCTCTCATTGTCATCAAGATTGGAGAAAAGGACTCATGGACTCATTGTTCACACATAAAACCTGTGCCATACACAGACCAATATCTTATACCATTTACCAAGATAAGGTCAAAGTGGATACATGCCCTAGATATAAAGACAACTATTGGCTGTTATCTTTCATTCTCAAACAGGATCAAAATAATATCACTATGTTAGAATCAAGTTACAGTGTCTGACCGTGGCTGATAACACCAATATGAACTCTCAGAATGGTCTACTACTGCAGGTTGGGCATAAATAGTCATATGACAAAATGCTTCAAGTCATTGTTGATTAGATAAATGCAAATTAAACATCCTCAAGATATCATTTTATACCTACCAGATTGGCTAAAATGATGGAAATGGAAAGCAACAAATGTCAGAGGGGATGTGGGAAAATTGGGACAATATTTCACTGTTGGCGAAACTGTGAACTGTGAACTGATCCAACCATTTTGGAGAGTAATCTGGAATCTGTAATTATGCCTAAAGAGTCATTAAACTACCTATACCCTTTGATCCCAAAATACTACTAGGTCTGTTTCCAAAGATGATTAGGGAAAAAGGAAAGGAATCTATATGTTCTAAAATATTTAGAGCAGTTCTCTTTGTGGTGACAAAGGATTGGAAATTGCAGGATGCCTGCCAATTAGGGAATGACTGAAAAAGTTGTGGTATATGATTATGATGGAATACTACTATGCTGTAAGCAATGATGACCTCAGTGATGTTAGAAAAACATGAAAAGACTTGCACAAAATAACGGAGAGCAAAATGAGCAGAACCCAGAAAACATTGTATACACTAACAGCAATATTGTTTTGAGAACAACTTTGAGTGAATAAGTTATTTTGACTATTATAAATACTCAAATTAACTATAAAGGGCATCTGTATCCAGATGAAGAACTAATAAATGAAATATAGAATAATTTTACATACACATACACATGCACACACGCCAATTTGTGTCTAATGGGTAGGGGAAAGTAGTGAAGAAAAAAAGAAATTTACATGATAATTTTGTTGTATATTTGAAAGGAATAACAGGTTGTGCATAGTAGATTTGCAGTTTCACATATAAACATCTTTTTTGTTGTACTATGTTGTGGAAATTCTTGTTTTATTCCATAAATTACAGAGAGCCATCTTAGGTTCTTGTTGAAGCTTCTACTAACCATAATAAGATGTTTCAAAGACAGGAACAAAACACCATTTCCTGTAAGGGTGTGGGTTTTTATTTTGGCTGTTCTGATTAGTTTTTTTGCTGACTGACTGAGACAGTATCTGAAACGAGAGGAAGTGTTCCTCATGCAGTACTTTCACTTTTGATGTTACTACCTAGCATTTTCCATTGGGACATTCCCTCTCCAGGTTTTGTTTGCATTGTGAAGGGGAGGGGACAAAGGCTTGTGCACCTAATGCTAAAGCAGCCCCTTTTTTTCCTTCAAATGAGTGGAGATTGTTTGCTTTTTCGTAATTCCAGCATTTGTGCTGATCATTGTTATGATGTGACGCATGAGAAAGATCATGCAAAGACTAGACCAAATTCCCCCTATATGTCTGTCTTGATGTTTACAGCAATACCTATCCTTTGCTCCAATACCCAGTCTTCTAATTTCAAACCAAGTCAGAGAGGTAGAAACTGTGCATGTGAACCCTAATATGGCACGTTGGCAAATGGAAAATGGGGTCCTTGGCAGTATTCCTGGGAATCAGACTGAGAGTGAAAATGCTCCCACAATTTCTACCAGAATTACAGGATGCTTCTTTCAGAAATGACATTATTTCCCAGAAGGGTATACTTTGTGTATGACAGGCAACAAGTCTTTTTCCTCTAGTGGAACTGGTCCCATGCCTCCTGGACCTCTGTCTTTTAGATCTACACACTCCAATCTATTCTGAATCTCACTCTCTATCTGGACCCTTATTACATTCCCCCTCTATCTTTGAATGCTTCCATGAATCAGTCTTTTTTGAAGGAATGTGTTCCTTTGGATAACTTCCCATCAATACAACTCCCAGCAGTTCTACAGTATATTTTATACCCTCAGTCTTCCATAGGATTCTTTCTAGCCCAGTGAGTGGTCCCATCGCCACTCTCTCAACAATTAGGAAAGGCAATGATGTATAACTTTTGCCTTGTCCTTCTCATGGTATCTGGACAGACTGTATATTCTTCTTCGCGGGGAGGAATTTCATTGTCACTGTTTATCACTTTACTAACATCATTGGGAATTTATTATTGTTGCCAATGCTTTCTTGTTGGGATGATGATGATGTTTCTGACCCAAGTGAGAACCACATATTCCAAGGATGAATATGATCCAACATAGTTCTTACCAACTGCAATCAAATAAATGAGTACTGTCCCATAATGGAAGAGATGTATTTTGAAAATAAGACAGAGGAATGTGTAGATAAAGATAAAAGTAACAGTAAAATAGAAAAATCAGAATCTGATACTCTTGAAATACTTTTGGGCATGAGTTATAGTTATAGTTGGAAAGTATAAAAATCTGGAGAAACTTAAACCCTGCTCAGCAGAGTCCACCAAAGGTGAAAAAAAGATGGCAAAGCTTTTTGGCAGTGTAACCCTTGCTATGTTCTTGACCTGTTTATTGCTGCCTTTTATCCTTGGGGATGATAAATATCTACCCACCCTAAAGGATGACTTGCCACATACATTTGATTTGAATACTATCTGTCTTAGTTACAAAGAAGCCAACTCTGTACTAAGGAGAAAGCAAGAAGTTGATGGTCAGAACATTGTCTTTTTGACTATTATTCATATCTCCCCAAAGAATGCTTGGGGCCTTATATGTGGTGGTATAAAATAAGAATTAAAACCCTCAACTCCACCTAGAGCAATAGTTGTAATAAGATAGGAATTATTTGGTGGTTAAACTCTAGCTCTGAAACAGGAAAATTTTCTTGGACCAATTATTACTAATGTGGGGAATTCTTTATAGTCATTAATTAAGCTGTTGCTTCCTCTAAGAATGAGTTTTGAATAATTTTCTTGTTGGTATGCATAGCCAGATAGGACATAAACTATATCATGCTAAGGCTATAGGGACACAGAAAGACTGGATTTGTCAGTGAATTTGTTTGCTTTGCCTGTTATTGCAAGTGAGGTCATGTCACAAGTAACAGGCAGTAATCTTTCTTTTTTTGGGTGATTTGCACCTTTTGCATTTGCTTGATGTACTGTAAATTGTAGTTCTTGGAAGTCAACTAAATGGGCTACCCCAGTCTCTGTGAAAATCAGGCCCCTCAGATATTTCCAGGTCAAATTTCACATCTTATCACATCATAATGTGACCCAAGTGAGTTTTAAATCTAGGCTTCCTCTGTTAGCCATGGCCCAAATTTTATCAAACTTTGCTCTCTACCGTTAACAAAAATAAAACTGAAGAAGATACCAAAGTTAATGTAGGAAGCTCAGTAAGGTATAATTTTTCTGTCACCATTCCAGATGTTAATAATGTATCTTCCTTTGTGTTTTAATTTGATATTTTAATGGAAATAATGACCCTCCCACAAGTCTTTCCTTTGCTATGCTCTCCTACACTGCTCGGAATTTTACTAAGGGTACCACAAGCATTGCTGAGTTATCATGGGTGTTGGTAATGTCTGGCTAGTTTTTTTGTTTTCTCTTCTCTTACACCAGGATGGTATGGAACTTGTGGATTAACCTATCTAATTTCACCTGTGACTGTTATAATTTTATGAGATTAGTAGAAATAAGAACTACCTGAAACATGGGGATCCAAAAGAAACACAATGTGGGCAGGTTAGAGTAATCCTGTAGTGAAACTTAGTGTATGTTATTGCTTTTTGTGAATTCAGATTCCTAATCTGGGAATGACCACAGTGTTAGATTCTGTCAGAAAATTGTCCGCAGAACTTCACAGACTTGTTCAAGATATATCTATAGCCATTCAACACACCACAACAACCCTTTCTGGAATGCAGGCAGAAATGGGATCTGTGGCTCATATGACTATGGAATATCAAATGGCACTGAATATTCTGACTGCTGCACAAAGGGGAGACTTTGACATTATTAACCAATCCTGTGGTTCCAACAATAATCATTCTGGTCATAATTTCATGAATATGCATGAGTTTCAAAGAACCTTGAATGATATTCAATAAACAGCACATGAAAAACATGTAGCTTCAGGTGATGGGAATTAGATCTCTTCTATTCCATGGTGGTGGAATCCTTTCCTTTATTTTCAGAAAGGCTGTAATGACCTGCACATTATCATTCTGTTCCGGCTATACTACATGTGCCTCTAAACTGGCCTCAAGATTGGTCACAAAATTTGACTAGCAACACTAATTATTATTATTTTCTTTATCTTCAAAGATTCTATTTACTATTTCTTAATGGCTTATCTACTGTGACTGCCATTTGTAGAAAGCCTTGGCTATCTGAATTTCAGGAAAATGTGGTAGAAGTCATCTCTTCTGTGAGTTTGGGACTCAGGACCTACAGAGTGCTTTGTCTTTCCCACACTTAACTGGATTGCCTCACCTAACTCTTGGTCCTTTCCAAGTCCATGCATGAGGACTTTGGATTGTTTCAACAAGACAGTTGTGTGGTTTGTGGAGAGAAAGCTAACAAAGATTATTTTGAGGGGTCCTATCTTTGGAAAACAAACTTCAAAAAGATACAAAAGACATCAATCCTGTAAGACTTTAAGCAATAATTGAAATAATCAACTCCATCAGGTAAGATTGTCCAGCTTGCCACCTTAACCAGCATTATTGAGCTGGTATGACTTCTTGAGGCTCTGAAAGAAACCTGGCTCTTCTAAAGAAGGAAATGGAGTTTCTTCCTTAAAATGGAGTACTATTTATTTTTTCACTGGTTCAGGTATAAATTAATGAACTGATCCATTCTTTAATCTTTTACAGTTTGTATGTTCTGAAAGAAGTAGTGAATGACTTCTTGTATCTGACCAATTGTTGGTGCCCATGTTAAATTCTGCATTTCACTTTGTTCTTAGTGGTAGGAACTCTTCACCAACCCTCCAAGCAATTGCCCCTGTCAAGAAACTTCCAACTATGGATACTTCTCACTTTACAGGTGACAATAACCATCTGTCCATCTCTCCACTATTGTCTACTTCTCCAATATCTGACTCACAGGAGCTGGCCTATCCTGTAGTCTACCCTGAGTGTCACTATTTTGCTTTTAAAGTTACCTCTTCCTTTCTCTTGAACTTTTCTATGATGTTTGTGGAGGTCTTTCTTTTGGGTATCATTATGGAGCTTTTATTTGTAAATGCTATAAAGTGTTCTTTACCAAAGTTGTAATGAAGAAACACCTTCCTAAATGGTAATTGTATCATCACTGAACATAATCAAAAAAGAAATACGTAGCATGTTGCTTACAAAAATTTTATCAGATGGTGAGCCAAGATGGTGAAGTAGAAAGATGCATATACTTTACTGCTTCCGCAGGCCACAAAATACCTGTAAAAAGTGACTCTCAATAAATTCTAGAGCACTAGAAGCCACCAAACAAGAGGGAAAGAGGTTTTCAAGGTAACCTGGAAGGCCAACAGGAAAGGTCTATCTCACGGCATGCTGAGAGAGTAGAGACCAGCCCTGGCCACTTGGTACTGGGAGGAACAGGATTTCTGGGGCAGATTTCTGGGGCAGAGTTCCCAGCAGGAAGGATCCCTGATACCTCAACCCACAAGCAATAAAGAAAGCTCCAAAGGTCAGCATGGGAGGGCTTTCCCAGCTGGGCGAGAGGGGAACAAGGTTCCTCCAGCAATAGCTGCAGGCTGAAGGCAGCTACAATGGCCAGGAAGCAACCCAGGTCTGTAGTCCAAGCAGCTCAGCTTAAAGCCTGTGGCAATGGGGATCTAAACCTGCTGATCTAAACCTCAGCCCTCAGTGGAGGCCCCACCCCGACCCAAAGTCCTGGAGAATCAAGCATCTGAGTCAAATCTCAGCCTTGATCATGGTACTGGGGAGAAGAGGAATAATAGGATCCTCCTCTTGACAAAGGATTCAGAAGTCAAGTAACTAGCTGGGAAAATGCCCAAAAAAGGGAAAAAAAATAAGACCATAGAAGGTTACTTTCTTGGTGAATAGGTGTCTCCTCCCATCCTTTCAGATGAAGAAGAATAAGGCATACTATCACAGGAAGTCAAAGCCCCTGCCTCCAGTGCCTCCAAAGTGAACTTAAACTAGATTCAGGCAATAGATAAGCTTGAAGAACAAATTGTCATCTTGCTAAAGGAGAACCAAAAAAATACTGAGGAAAATAACACCTTTAAAAAGAGGCTGACTTAATTCCAAAAAGAGGTCCAAAAAGCCAATGAGGAGAGGGAGGCTTTGAAAAGCAGAATTAGCCAAATGGAGGAGAAGTTTCAAAAGCTCACTGAACAAAATAGTTCTTTAAAAGAGAGAATTGAGTTCAGGGAAGCTAATAACTATGACATAAACCAAGCAGTTAAAAAACAAAACCACAAGTTTGAAAAAATAAGAGATAATGTGAAACATCTCATTGGAAAAACAACTGACCTGGAAAAGAGATATAGGAGAGACAATTTAAAAATTATGGGACTACCTGAAAGCCATGATCAAAAAAAGAGCCTAGACATTATCTCCCATGAAATTATCAAGGAAAACTGTTCTGATAGTCTAGCACCAGAGGGTAAAATAAATATTGAAAGAATCCACTGATCACTTCCTGAAAGAGACCCGAAGAGAGAAACTCCTAGGAATATTGTGGCCAAATTTCAGAGTTCCCAGGTCAAGGAGAAAATACTGCAAGCATCTAGAAAAAAACAATTTGAGTGCTGTAGAAATACAATCAGGGTAACACAGGATCTGGCAGCTTCAACATTAAGGGATCAAAGGGCTTGGAATAGGATATTCCAGAAGTCAAAGGAACTGGGATTAAAACCAAGGATCACCCACCCCAGCAAAACTGAGTATAATACTTCAGGGGAAAAATGGTCGTTCCATGAAATAGAGGACTTTCAAACATTCTTGATGAAAAGACCGGAGCTGAATAGAAAATTTAACTTTCAAACACAAGAATCAAGAGAAGCATGAGAAGATAAAGAGGAAAGAGAAATCATAAGGGACTTACTAAAGTTGAACTGTTTACATTCCCCTAAATGGAAAAATAGTATTTGTAACTCGAGACTTTTCTCAATATTTGGGTAGATGGAGAGATTGTACACACACACACAGACAGAGACAGAGACAGAGAGACCGAGAGTACTGGTTGAGTTGAATCCAAAGAGATGATATCTATAAAAAAAATAAAATAAAAATTAAGGGGGTGAGGGAGGAAAATACTGGGAGGAGAAAGGGAGAAAGGGAATGGGGCAGGCTATAACCCATAAAATAGATAAGAAAAATCTTGTTTAATGGAGGAGAAAAGGGAGAAGGAGAGAGGGGAAAAGTAAAGCTACTCTCTCCACATATGACTTAAGGAGGGAATAACATGCTCACTAAATTTGGTATGAAAATCTATCTTAAACTACAGGAAAGTAGGGGAGGAGGGGACAAGTGGGGTGAGGAGAATTATAGAAGGGAGGGCAAATGGGAGAAGGAAATAACTGGAAATAGGGACTTTTGGGAACAGACAAGGTTAAATGTGGGAATAAAAAAATAAAGGGAGATAGGGTAGGATGAAGGGCAATATGGTTAGTATTACACAACATGATTTTTATGGAAGTCCCTTTGCAAAATGACACATGTTTAGTCTGTATTGAACTGCTTGCCTTCTCAGTGGGGATGAGTAGGGAGGGAGGGAGGGTGAGAAGTTGGAATTCAAAGTATTGGGAACAAATGTTGAGAATTATTATTGCATATAACTGGGAAATAAGAAACACAGGTAATGGGGTATAGAAATTTATCTTGCCCTACAAGAAAAGAGAGAAGATGGGGATAAGGGAAGGGTGGGATGTGATAGAAGGGAGGGTACATTGAGGGAAGGGGTAATCAGAATGCAGGGTATTAGGAGGTGGGGGAGAAAAATTCAACATGTTGCAAAGTGATGTAAAAGCTATTACTATTAAAACAGTTGACTGAATTAATTACTGAGACTAAATCAGAGATATCTTTAGTTTGGGGAAAAGAATTTTAGCCTAAGTTTCCTAGAGGTAGGTAACCTCAGGTAAAATTTGGCATTGATGTAAAAGTTAAAGGTTTTAATGGTAAATTTGATTTTATGATTGCTATTTAATCAGGAACTAGAACATGTATGGAAAAACATGTAAGCCACTTAAGACTTGCCTGAAAAGATGTTCCTTAGCCAATGTGAAATTATACTCATATCTGAAACCTGGTTATTGGAATTTGCTATTTTAAGATTCTATGGGATTATTAATTGACTGCTCTTCTGAGTCTAACTCCAGGTATGGATAGCAAGAAAGGCGGTCTGAGCCTCTGATCCATGATGCAGTAAGCCTGTGAGATGCTGGTATGAACTGCAAAAGGTGATCTCATGGGAAGGGTGGGAGAGTGACTGTTCAGCCTGGGCTGAGGTAGGATTCTCCTGACTCAATTTCCCCACTGACACCTGGCAGACTTTAAGCCTGACTGAATGCAAGTTGACAATCTACTCCTGCCTGGAACTGACATGAAGTTGGGGAGATATTGTGTCCCTGCAGTGTCCCTGCTCTTAGTGGCAATTTCCTATAGTCAAAAAGTTTGTAAGCTTAATATCAGATCTATTAAAATATAGATTGTTGGTAGGGGAACATCCGAGGCTAAGTCTATAATTAAACTATTAGGCTTAGGACTTTAGGCCAACAACAATAAGTTAGGGCCCTTTAATTCTTAGTAATGCTGTGGAGACAATGAGGTCAAGTACTTGTGGAGTTAGCATACATACTTATTATTCGTGTCTCAGTTGGTTAATGTTAAAAAAAATTCTTTGTACTCTATATTGTAAATACTTTAAAAGAAGTATCACGTGACCAAAAGTTGGAACTGTTTTGTATAATATGAACTGTGTTAAAAATAAAAATTAAAAAAAAAAACCCAAAACTAAAAATATTATCAGTTAGGTATGAGAAAAAAGGGTAAGAAGAATAGGGGAACTAATCCTGCAGATCTGAAGAAACTGGTTAAGCCATGCCATGTTCAGGCAGGGGAACCTCTACATCCATCAAGACTGCTACCATGCTATCATTCGTGACAGGGAGATTAACTGAGACTCTCGGGAAATCTAATGACCCTCCCACAAATGTGATTGATTACTTAGTTCATCTTATCCATGATTAGTTCCCTCCAAAATCAGACTGATGTCTTAGCACAAATGGTTGTACAAACTTTGGAACAAGGAAAGAATTTGCTATTTTCTTTACTGACCCCTAGTCCAACTTGCTACTCCTTTACTCTAGTTGCTCATATGATAGACAGTGCTTTCTTATCAGTTTTAATCTCTGACTGTTTGATTATCCTAGCTTGATGAATACATCACTCTTCGAAGTCAGTCTACCAACCCAAGACACACAACGAAATTGGTTTATTTCTGCAACACCTACTTTTTCTTCTCCTGAACCTCCACATCCATCTACCAACAAGGCCCAACAGTCCTTGAAGCCTCTTGGCTATGACAGAGATTGCCAGCATACTTTGAGAGAAAAAAAGAAGAGTATTCATGAGGATTCCATGACTCCAGTCCCTTCTACATCACCATCAAAATATCACCCCAGGGGATGTCTGGTGTGTGGAGTCTCTCCTGCCAGCTATCACTATGGGATTTTTACCTGTTCATCCTGTGCTACTTTTTTTGACCACTATACACTGAGGACAAGTCGATTCCATGGGTTCCAAAGTGATGACTGCTCTCGGAGTCATTGTCCAGCATGCCGCTTAAATAAGTGCCTTCATTTGGGAATGAACCTTCATGCTGGCAAATCTAAGCGCTCACAAATGAGCTACCCACAGATACACCAGTAGTGACAGTGAGCCAGTAGAGGTTCCTCTAAGACTGACCTGAATATCATAGGTTTTCCCTTTACTATGCCAACTCTCCAGATCTATGAAGACTCTAAAAATATGTTTTCCTTGCTGACTCTCATCTTTATAGGACTTGATTATGGCTGGCCCTGATCATCTGTTCCAGTCACTTGAATATGACCCAAAGGAGGACGAAAGTCCTACCTTCACTTTACTCACCACCCCTCCTGATTCACTTGTGTTTCTTCTTTCCCTTGTCTTGCCTAACAAATCACACTCCCGGAGTTTCAGCCCAATGGGTTAATGTTTCTTCTTCAACATTGGGCCCATCTCATATTGCACCAATGAAACTCTTCCCCCCCGCAACAATTTTTAGTCTTTCTTTATGGTCTGTAGTGGGTTTGCTTACAGGTATCACCACAGGGGCCTGTGTTGTGACAGCACTGAGTATTTTTTCAAAACTGTAGCAAAGAAAGAGAACAGTCTAAGGTACAGAAACAATAATGACTGCACTGTCACCCTAAATTGTGCAGCATGTCACATGAACAAATGCTATCTCACAGGCATGCATTTTGGGCTATACAAACACCTCTTGAATGCCAAGTGTTTCGCCTATCAATGCAAACTTGCTCACAAAGGATTGCCCAAGCATAAGGAAGATAGCCCTTCACTGCCTTTTGTCTGCCGTCACATTCTCCTTTGGAGCCTGGCCCCTAGCCACCTCTACCTCCTGTTCCTCACTGACCACCATATCAGCACCTGCATTTCCAGCTTTTCACTTGCCTGAATCTTACCTCCACAAGTGGTTCCAGATACACCTGATACTTATACCCTTAGCTATGCATCTCACTCTTTTGTGTCTCCTCCTTCATATGCACAAGCAACGGTTGAGTTGCATCATACCTTGGATCCATCTGCTTCCACCTTTACTTTGAGTTTATCAGCTCATGGACTTTCTGATCCTTGAAGGATACATAGCTCATCTCCTTTGCTGCTTCAGCCTTTAGGATGGATTCCTTATTTCCGTGACTCAGCACAAGCCCATGCTGGTTGCATAATCTATAAGAATGCTGCATGCCACCACCAAAATGACACTTTTGTCTGCAAGAACCTTCTCAACTGCTTCCTTGAATACTGAAGAATATACCCACAGCTTATTCTGTGAAATGCAAACAAGCATGACACTGACTTAGACCAAGATCCTGATAAAGCCTGCCAAATCCTCTTCCTTAGAAGATACCTGACTCCTGTCATTCATGATCTAGTATGCTGTGCAGTGAGCATCATTTTTTATACAGATGTGTTTCAGAGTATTTAACCAAACCTAATCATTGACACTTAATCAGTATGTTAAAGTTGTACCCTTTCCCCCTGGGTTGTCACCCTCATACCTCGTGCTCTCTTTGTATTCTTTGACCTTGGTGATCAATAAAAGACAGGACTTTTAAGGATTGAAGTGGGGTATTGTGAAAATAACTTTGATGGCAATACTCAATTTAATCAGTGTTTACTCAATTTATTGTGATTTAATGGATATCAGTGATTATATTAGTGGATTTAGTAGAATAGTTAAATTTTATTTAGTTAATACTGTAGGAATAAGAGTTATGTAGGTTACAATAAATAAAACTACCATGTATTAATGATAATATTACTTCTGATTGATTTATAGGATAGACATAGAATTTATGTTAAGTGGTGTTAAGAATTTGCTATATTGGTACTACCACTCTCCCCCACTCCTATGAGTCTTAGGAGTGAACTTTATTTGAAAAACCAGTTTCCCTCTGACATCACCTTTTCAAAATGTTCTTAAACATTGTGAAAAGCTCCAACATATTACTGACAAAGCCTTGTGACTTGTGGAAAGTCTTAAGGGACTGCTTACAAGGATGAATTGATGGTTGACAGATTTCTCCCTTAACCAATCATAGAAGTTCCCCAACCTCGCTCTCCTTTAGCTATTCATAGAAATTTCCTTACTTAAAATGACCAATCATGCAACTGTATTGCCTCATTGTATTTTAAGTGATCACCCAAGGCCCAGGAAAACCAGTGGCCCATGAACTGAGGGTAGGGATTACTGGTCTCCCTAATAAATTGATCATGCTCAAATCTCTGACTTAGTTGCTTTGTGTTACAGATCAGAATTTTGCAGGCCACAATTCTTGCAGGTCCTTTTCCTGTCTGAGGCCTTCCTGTTTCAATTTCAGAAATGTACATGATCAACCTTTGGTCTTACATAGTAGCACAAATCATCATGGATTATTAAGCTACCCAGAAAATTCAGTAGCTTCGTGATAGTAATTAAGGTAGCTTTAACTTTCTTTCTAAGTCTTATCACAGGTATTTTATGAATTGCCAATGATACAGAGAGTGATTAGGGTTAACCTTATTTACAGGGAAAAGGAGAAGCAGAGAGCCTAACTAATTCCTAAGTTGGGAAAGTGGTCCCCATTCCTAAGTAGAAAGTTGGACTTAGTTGTTTTAAGGTCAAATATGTCACTTGATTATGTGAGCAAATGCTTGCTCTCAGATTCTTCTTTCTTCACTATTTCATTTAATGTCCATACTGGTAAGTATCTTATGGACTATAGAAAGATATCACCCCTTCCCTTGAGGAATTAAACATTACACTTAAGATACAAGTCTGAGTGATTGAGATGATAGCTGTATCCTTCACAGTAAATGGGAAGTCAGGAAGAGGAGAGGGCTTGGAGGAGAAAGATGAGGGGCTCCATTTTGGATGTGTTGATTTTAAGATGCCTATATGACATTCATTTCAAAATATCTATTTGATAGTTGGATATGTGAGACTATAAGTTGGGAGAGAGATTACGAATGGACAAATAGATCCAAGAATCATCAGCATGAAGATAATACACAGGAACTGATGAGATCATCAAGCAAAATAGGATAGAGTAAGAATAGCAAGGGCCGAGAGTAGAGTCTTGGGCCCCACCCATAGTTAGTACATCACTTGCGACCTATGTAAGGATTCATCAAAGGGAACTGAGAAACTGAGAGATCAGTGTCCTGAAAACCCAGAAAGGAAAGAGAATGAAGGAGAACAGGCGATTGACAAATGTCAAATGCTGCAGAGAAGTCAAGAAGGATGAGGTCCAAAAAAGGACCATTAGATTTGGCAATTAAGAGACCACTGGTAACTTAGGAGAGAGTAGTTTCAGTTAAATGATGACTTCAGAAGTCAGAGTTAATTTGAGTGAAAGGAAAGGAAGTGTAAGCACATATTACTGGTGGTCTCAAATTCATCCAAAAAAGGGAGGAGAGATAATGGAAGACACGTAGTAGCATAGATGAATTGATTAAATGAAAATTTTGGGGTGGGGGTGGCGGGAAGACATAGACATATTAGAAGAGAGTAAAGAAATAGCTACTAGATGGAGTGATTAAATATTAATGAGATTGGGGATGACAAAGGGAGCATTAGCTGGAGATGATGGGATAGAATGGAAGGATTGCATTGTTTTTTATTGAAAATAGAAAGTGGACCTATATAATTTGGATAGAAGAGATCAACAGTATATTTGAAATAAAACTCACTGATAGACAAATATTTTATGTTCTCAGTTGCTTTGTCCGTGCCTCGGTGAGTTTTGATATTTCATTGCTCACGTATTTATACTGTCCTATTTTGGAACTATGAAGCCACATATATTAACAAAACTTTTATTATTTATACCTGGTGAGCTGTGCTATTCCCAATGGGTAGCCAAGAGGAGAGATGCCGTATTAATAAGCAACTAGAGGTCTCCAGATGCCAGGGGAATGTTTTGGAAGCATAAAGTATTCCTTTTTTGCATAAATTTCTTATTTATAGAGCCAAGCATAATAGCCCTAGAAGATGGACTGAGTGCAAGTCCATTTCTCCTGGGGAGAGGTGATGGAAGAAGGTAGTTTCATTTAGAAAATCTTGGAAAGCTTTCTATACTTCACCACTGATTTCTAATGAAAGGCACCTTATAAAGGAAATCACTTTCACTTTTGGTCACCTCAGAGCTGATTTTTTTTCATCTGCCAGTCTAAGATACTTACCTGGAATCAGACCTGAGCCATTTGTAGCATACTAAAGGCAGTTTTTCTTGTTTAATCACTGCTGATGACTTCTCAGGTATTCTAGCAGATGAGACTATTCGTTTGCTTTAAAAATCCAATAGCTCAGTCTTCCATTTTCTTTAGGCATGCTGGAAATTAGGATTTGTACAGTTGTATATTTTGCAGGGCTTCAGATGCTGCACTGAGCTGAGTACTGAGGTGGTGACCTCTTCCCTAAACATATAACCCGGTATTCCTTTAATTTGGTTAGAAATAATAATGGGTTAGGGGTAAAATATTTCAGAAATGAGATGTGTGTGTGTGTGTGTGTATTCATAACAAAAAGATTTAATCATATAATACACTTTCCTGGTTCCCTTTCTCTTTAAAAAATACACATGTAACATGGCAACAAACAAAAACTTCAGGACCCCAAGAGCTCCTACACTTCACTTTGGCTTTATAGATATGAGAATAGGAAGCCAGGGAAATACTTACACGTAAGAAAGAATGACTTTTTTGCACTTTTCCCCTGGGGACACTAAATTTTGAGCTAGAAATTTCAGGTATTTTATTGTAATCTTTCAGAAAACTCTCCTTCTCTCTCTTTTTCCCTTTTCTTCTTTCTTCCTTTCCTTCTTCCTCTCTTTCTCCATTTTTCTTCTATCTTTCCCTCTCTCCTCTTTGCCTCTCTTTTTTTCCTTGCATTTCACATTGATATCCAATAATCAGGTCTGTTTGATTACAATCAATTATACAATCATAATACAAGTAATGCTAATAGCTGCCCATATTTTAAAATCACTTTAGGGTTTACCAAACACATCAAAACAATCCTGGCATAGAGGGTGAAAATATTTTTTAAAAATTTCCAGTCTATATGATAAAAGGTAAGTGATTTCCTTCCCAAAAATCATAGGTCAAAGGTAGAACTTTGGTGTTCAAGGCTGCTGCCATTTCCACCTTGTTTTGTACACTGCTCACTGTCTTCAGAAATACCATTTAAAATTTTTTTCAAGGGAAAATAAAAACACAAAAACTCAACAGTTGAATCGGTTTAAGAATTTCCAGCTTTCTAAAATATTTAAAAGAAGGACTAAATGTTTACATTCTTTAGCAAAAATAACAAATGAAGAAGGAAGACCAGAAAAGTGCTTCACACATCCTACTCTCCTCAACTTTTTTTTTCAAATTAATTTTTTTCAAATTAAATTGGCACTTTGTTCTAAGAGTTAAAAAGAAACAATTTGAGATAAGTGTAATTGAAATCAATCACAGCTACAGGAATTGACTTTTATTTTGTATCCTATTTCTAAATGAATATAAATAGATTTTTAAAATAAATAAAGACTTGCATAAATCTAAAATTATTCTGGCCAAATTTTTATTTCTAATTGAATCAAAACTGGGAGGAAAGAAGAATAAAAGTTGTATTGTTTTTATAAAGGCAATTTTGCCTTCTCTTTTTAAAAATAAATTTTCTTTGAAGTCTAAAACTATTCTATGTAATAAGTTAAAAAAACCTAGAAATCCTTTCCCTAAACTTTTATTTTTCCTGTGGTTTCCCCCTTTCAAGTTTACATTGTTGCCTCTCTGCAAAAATGGAATTTAGAAAAGAGAATTCCAAGCTCAGTTCAGTCAGGCTGATAATTACTTCCATTGCTGTTGAGCAAATCTGAGATCCAGATATAGGTTATTTTTCATTTTAACTTTTCAGGGACAGCATATGGATCCAAGGCAAGTGACTGAAGCCTCCCCTCTGATATATACTGACAGGGTGACCCTGGGCAAGTCATGAAACTTCCTAGGACTTCAGACTATAATTGTACAACATCAGCAATGAGAGTTTCAGTACCATGTTTTTTACATGGATGGCATAATAGTTCCAGACCAAAATAACTGCAACAAAAGTTTTCCCTTGAAATAAAGTTATATTGGCTTTCAGAAACAGTGACATTATTGATACTGCCATTTTGGTGCCTAATTCTTTTCCTAATCGCATGCCTTGGAGGGTTGGATTATACTGTACCTAGTTCTTGACTTGTCAATAACAATCTCTAATCTATAGAAAGGAAATTTAGATAGTGACATATTTGCCACCAACTGGAGTCAGTATGTCTAAATGATATAAAGCAAATCTTTCTTCCTTCCTTCTTCCCCGCAACTCCCCAGCTCACTTGAAAGCTATTGGCACATCATTTCCCCTGGTAATAATATATTTCAGAATAGTAAGATTTTCTAAATTATGTAGAAAGATTTGCTTTAAAGGTTATCAAAGAAGGGTGATATTCGCTGTGGAATGTAAACACTGACAGATCTTGATCCTAAATCTAGATAAGAGCATAAGGACAGTAGGTACTTGTGCATGTACTTTTTATATCTTCCATATATTAATGGGCTGCTTGTATATTCTTGGTCTGCAGATAAGTTTGGAAGTTATGCATCTGTCAACATGAATCAGTGCTTAGGAAAAGCACATGGGGATAGTCTATCTGTATATGAATTCAAATGTTATGACAGGAAATGTCAACACAATTTGTAATTAACATGGTTCTAGGATGGGATCCTGTGTAGAGGGAGGTGGTTTTAATTGCTTGGATATATTATGATTAAAAAATGTTGATCATAAGAGAGTTAAAGCATGTGATCAAGTGGTTATGTTTTACAAACATATGTAATAGTTTTTTTGTTTATACGACTTGTGTTGCTTTTAGCAGTGGAGGAGGCTGAATCCCAATTAAACTTTCAGGACAATGGGTGAGATGGTCTTAGGGTAATTTTTTTTTTTCTGAAATATTGGTAGCTACAGAAGTAGGGGATAACTTTGCATGTCTTTCTAAGTCATCAAGTCATGTAAATAAAATCAATAGCTATCTCCTTCTTTGCTAGCTGGGAAGACAGCCTAGACTCAGGTGTCAAAATGACACTCTTGTGTCTTTATAGCAATATGGATCATAACTATATTCGATGCCACCACTCTTAGAATGTAGATTTTAACTATGTTCACCACTATGGTGGTTAGAATAGGTTCAGAATTTTGAGTGCAAAGTCTGTTTTTCAGGAGCACGGCATTGATCCTTGTTGAAATTTCATATACCCTGTCTCAGTAAGAGGTATATTTTTGAAGTATTACTATTCATAGTCTTATCCTTCAGTACAATTATGCCAGGGATCTTTGAGGGTCCTCCCAACACCAGTGGAAATAAAAATAATTCTTATTTAGTATCTCATTTGATCCTCTCAACAAAGTATTTGGGTTTTGAACTATTTAAAACGCAGGAAGCTACTAGATTTTTAACTGAAGTCATATGATGTTGATGAAAGGGCTCATTCCTGAAATAGATGGATTTAATTAACAAAGTCTTATTGAGCCCTTACTATCTGACAGACCTTGGAGAGAGGAAGAAAAAAGTGAAATTATTCCTGCCTTCAAGGAGATTTCATTCTATCATATTACTTTCGATGTGAAATGGGCATCTCCTTGGGGATTGACAACTAAGATGGAAGACACACAAGTATCACTGTGGATTTATTTTTTACTGTCACTTAACATACTTTTGAAAACCACCTTTAAGAAGATTTAGATTGTGGGGTTTTTAAGTAGGATGAAGGGGCTTCTCTTCTCAGGAACAAATAGCTTTAAAAAAGGCAGCCAGTCCAACTAGCAGAGTTGGATGAACCTTTTTTACAGGAACTTATCCCCTCCATTTTCTGTCTTTGAATATGAGGAAAAGACATGTAGACATCACAAAATTTCAAAAGTGAAAGAAACCTTACAGTCCACAAGAAGAAAAAAAAATGCATCAGGACATAAAGCCAAAAGAATTCCATGAAAGGATATATGTTTTTCTTTTTATCTCCAGTTCTTAGTATAGTGCCACACACATAACAAACACTTAATAAATGCTTCTTGAATGGTTAATTCACTGCAATCATTTTAGCTCTTTCATTTGCAGAGATGAATGAAGACATGGTCAAAGAGTTGAGCCCTAGAAGCTCTTACCGGTTTTATCACAAACTCCTTAATATTTACTAATCTATCATAGTACACAAAACATGAAGACATTACCACTTGAGATATGACAAACAGTGATGTGTAACTGGTGAATATAATAGGTAATGCTGTTGTATTTTCCTATTCCTATAAATCAATCCATTCTTGGTCAACCCCCAGCCAATCCAAAATCAATGAAAACAAATTTCTCAAGAATCTGTAATTTGTCTGTTCCTCTTTTAGAACTATAAAAATAGATTCTGTAGACCCCCAGTTTGTCTTTGGTTCTTGAGAAGTCATTAACCTATTTATTGGTCGTTGCTAGCATTACTAATAAATTGATTTTTGCTTAGAATCTAGGCTCTCAAAATTTCAAATATAACAATTAGCAACCCAGATAGGACCAAGGGACAGATTCTGTCCATCCATTGTGGCCCACCCTGAGGGATCTCCTTAAGAGAATTCCAGTGAGGATTTTACACCAAGAGACTTCTCTGAGGAGGACCGCCTTGGATGCTTAGACTTCCCTCAGCCTCTACCCCAAATTCTTCCAAATTAAGGTAAACTTCCATTTTGTTGGGGCAAGATTTAAATTCTTTTCCCTTTTGTAGAGAAAAGATCTCTTGAGGCAGTAGATAAGGCAAGGCATTTTTCAGGTGACAGGTGTGTTTAGTTTCATTTTTTCCTTCTGTGCCAATTCCAGCAAGCTTCATCAATTCTCTCATCTAGCAGAGACTAAGCTTTCACTTCTTTAGCAGGAGATAAGGAGCAAAACTTTGCTAAGTGTTCCTGTGTATATGTGTTTTGGGTATAATAAACCAATTTCCCCCAGGACATTTTAGAAATTAGAATGACATCTTGAATGGGGGAATATAATTGGTAAGATAGAGATCCCATGTGCCAAATATGAAAATCTTTTCCGAATATAGGATATTGCTTATTATAGAAATAAGAACTCCTCCTAAATCCAACAGAGTAACCTCAGTCACAGGATTAAACATTTCTCTTATGGGTGTGGGAAGTCTTGCTACAGTTTGAAAATTCATTTGTGGATGTAGGTAAGATACTAAATTCAAGAGGCCCAAAAAGATTAAAAATTTTCCTTTTGTTGTTTTGTTTTATTCTAATGTGCTGTTTCATCCTCATTTTCTAATTTGAGTTATATATTTAGTGTGGTTACTCATATATATCCACATCCTTTCTGTGGTAACTGACATCTTAGACAATAGAACTTGACTCATAGACAGTAGATTCTTCGTCATAAATAGAGCAAGCCCTCATACAACTAGTAGAATCTTTGCTGTTTGATGAACTACAGATAGGGAAGGAGAGTGAAATTCTTTTAAAAGCAAAAAAGACCTTTTTACAGGCAGAATAAATTATCTTAGAATTAGAAAAATCCCCAAAATTCTGGTCTGTGATTTTTAACTCCTTAGAAGGAATAGACATTGCCTCTGAGGGTGACCAATAGGAAAGTCTCTGTAGTGCAAAGATAGCTCTAACTGTTGAATAATAAAGCCTGCTACTATATTAGGCAAATTATAAAACTGTGGTCAATACTGACAGCATCCATATTGGAACATCTCTGGGAAAGTTATTAAGATCATGGGACCAGGGGAAACTTGGTTCAACTGGGAATGACAAAGAAACTTGCCATCAAATTGTGTGAAATCTGATGTAGGACTGCAGGAAATTTGGCTGATAATCTATTTTCACCTTGATATGGCACTTTTGAAAATTAAGAGCACTCAATGAAGAATCTTAGCCTGACCAAATGGTCTATTGGCTTTGTTGGGCTGATTTGTCAGATTGTCTATTCCCACCACCTCAAAAGGAACACTCTCCACCACCTCTTACCTACTCCAGTTCCAAAAAGGAGGAACCTACAGGAAAAACTGGTACTCAATGATGTAACAGATCTGTTGCCTTTAAGAACTCAGCAGACTTGGGTCCATCTAATCATTCTGTGTGGAGGAGATCTGATGAGAAACCTGCAGCTGCTTTCACTCAATTTCAAACTTTTTTACAGGTTATAATCTCACTTGTGGAGATGTTACTGATTTAATGGAAACCTTTTATCCATTGGAGAAAAGACCACTTATTATAGAAGTGGCCAATCTGGAAACCTGCTTATTACACACCATAAATACGCACATTATTCCTAGGTACGCTATAGCACTCACTCCTGCCATAAATGTCTCTTCTGTTCCTTGTGAGACTACCTGTTTTACTATGATAGATTTTTGTGTTCAGCCTTGTTTAGCATTTCCATTCATCCAGATACCCAATATCCATTTGCCTTTAGCTGGAAAAAAATACATTGGATGTGGACATGCCTGCTACAAAGGTATGTAGTAAGTCCTGCCTTGTTCTCTTAGATTCTACAGCAGGACTTAGCTTTCATCACTTTTGAAGGTTTCAGTCTGGTTCAGTATGTTCATGACCTCATACTAGCTACACCCAGTATTGACATTTATCTGTAGGATAGCCATCACTTTTTTCTCCAGCTTCACTAGAGAAGACATTAAAAGTCTAATGGTGCCTTCCTCAGGTCTAGTATCTTGGCTTACTTTGGTCTGCTAGGACTTGCACTGTTTCTCTAAGACATGTGAAAGTCATTCAGCAGCTGTCCAGCTCCAAAGACTGAGAAATTGCTTAGTGCCATTTTAGGTACAGCCAGATATTGTTGATAGTGGATTCCATCTTTCATTGAGACCATTAAGCCTTTAACTGCTCTAAAAAAGACTGTTCCAGAGCTCTTGCAGCTTGACCCTGAACACTTAACTGTTCTTGCCACCCTCATGAAGGTTTTGCTCTTAGTTCTGGCACTTGTACATCCAGATCATAGTAATTCTTTTTCTTTTTTTGTGCAATGGTCAGTGGCATTCAGGATGCTTACCCAGCACTTTGGACCCTCTCTTCATCCTCCATATATTAGTGCTCTCAGCTATATTCAGTAGCTGCAGAGGCTCTACCCTGCTTGAGAGTTGTAGTAGCAACTGTCCTTTCCCATGGCAATTTCTTGAAAGATGTTGTCCAGGCTCTTTTTTTGATTATGGCTTTCAGGTGGTCCAATCATTCTTAAATTGCCTCTCCAGACTTATTTTCCAGGTCAATTGTTTTTCCAATAAAGTATTTTACATTTTTTAAATTTTTTTTCATTCTTTTGATTTTGTTTGACTGATTCTTGGGGTCTCATAGAGTCAACCTGCATTTACCCAGTTTTAATTTTAATGAATTGTTTTCTTCAGTTAGTTTTTGTATCTCCTTTTCCATTTAGCCAATTCTACTTTTTAGAGAGTTCTTGTCTCCAGTGAATTTCTATATCTCCTTTTCCGTTTGGCCAAATTATATTTCTTAAGGAATTATTTTCTTCTGTCAAGTTTTGTCCTTCCTTTTTCAAGCTGTTGACTCTCTCTTGCATACTTCTCATTTATTTTCCCAACTTTTCTTCTACTCTCTTATTTGACTTTTAAAAGACTTTTTGAACTCTTCCAAAAGAGGGTCTTTGGACTTGAGGCCAATTCATATTCCCCTTTGAGGTTCTGGATATTGATTTATTGACAATGTTGTCCTTTTCTGAGCTTGTGTTTAGACCTTCCCTGTCACCATGGTAGCTTTCTATGATCAGCATTCATTTTTGTTTCTTGCTTATTTGGGGGCCTTTAAAGTTGAACTCTCCTGCTGGAGCACAAAGATCACTCTTCTACTCTCCATTACACAAGGAATTAGCCATTGTCCACTGCTCCACTCACATGACTGGCATTGATCCTGTCTCATGAAGGAATGACCAAGCAGATGATGCCAATATGTTTCACTTCTCCATACCCAGATGTAAGGATTTCTTTCTTGCCCTTGATGATATTGAATCAGTCTACAATGATGAGGAGGTCAAGAAATGGAAACATTGATATATGAGGCAAACAGGTCTTTAGATGACTATAACAGGTAAGCCATTCCTTCCTGGGGGCTTCCATCACCAGTCATGGTCCTTTATTCCTAAGGGGGCCACTTTGGCACTCAATGGTTATTAGACACAATAAAATAGTAGTGGGTCATTTCTGGTAGCACAATTCATGTTTGTTCTGCTTGTCTTACTTGTCAGGCATTTAACCTGCATGCCTTCTGAGCAGGAGCTTTTGGTGGTGCCCTCTAGCTCGCACCTAATTTGAGCATTTGCCAATTGACTTCATGTGTATGCCTGAAACTGGTCACAGTTTGCCCTGTCATTGTTGATCAGCTTACATGATGGGTCTGAGGCTTTTCCTGCCTCTAGAACCATAGCAGACTTTTGTTGCCAAAGTCCTGGAAGAAATTATTCCATGCTTTTGTCCATGTGCTCACACCAACTCTGATATGGGGACTCACTCCACCTGTTAGGTCTTGTCCCAGGTTTACTCTGTCTAGTTACTGTTCAGTTATTGCAGTCATGTCTGACTCTTTGTGACCCTCTTTGGGGTTTTCTTGGAAAAGATCCTAGAGTGGTTTGATATTTCCATCTCCAACTTTTTTACAGGTGAAGAAACTGCAGCAAACTGGATTAAGTGACTTGCCCAGGGTCATACAGCTAATACGTGTATGAGGTCAGCTTTAAACTATGGTCCTCCTGACTCCAGGGCCATCATTTTATCCAGTATACTACCTAGCTGCCTAGCACTCCTGTCTGTGACTTTCCTCAAAATTTCATACTACCTATCACCCTCAAAGGTTGGTCAGGTTGAGCATATGAACAAGGAACTTAAAACCATAATAGGCAAACTCTGTGCTGAAACCTACCTTAAGTAGATTAATGTTCTCCTTCTTGCAAAGGCAACAGTTCCCCCCTAGTATATACATCATTGTTGGAAGGAGACACCTGTCTTTCTTCCTATATACATAAATTGCCAAAAAGATGAAAAGAACTCTGTGAAGTGGGAGTAGCAGCACACCCTGCACTTTTACACTTTTCACTGCACAATTTTCCTCCTGGCAAGAGTGTCTTTGTTAAGAACTTCCATTGGGCTGGACTGGTAGAACTCAACCAGCCTGGCAAGGCCCATTTCAGGTGTTGACCACTACCATGACTGTGAGCAAGAACAGAGAAGAGGGATGGTGGATACTATATTCATACATAAAGCCTGCTCCTGGTTAGGATAAGGACACATTTATTTTCATTTGCTCTATAAAAATGGATTTTATTCTGTGATAAATAATGCTTGCTTTTATTTCTCTTATACTATGAGTGCTATCTTGTTGATCTATTTCATTGAGAAGATGAGTTAACTCCTTTAGTGGGGGAGGTAGAAACCAATTGCCCACAGAGAATGGATAATTTTTGCTACATTAATTGCATTAGGCCTTTTTTTGCATTAGAATGTATAGGATTGGTAGAGGAGGCCCCAGACCCCAAACCACACTCTCTCAGATTCTCCTTTTAGTTTTGCTGTTACTACCCATTGTTTTTCTGGGCTTTCAGCCAATACCTGGTGTGTATGATTGTGGCAGAGGTAGAGGTTGTCACATGAGACAAAGTGGCACTTGCATAGAAGTTGACCAAAGTGGTAGTTTTGTGGTTCTTTGCAGGTAGTAATACAAAGATATCTATTCAAATCCAGCCTCTAGGTCAAAGTCAAGATCATGGCAGTTGTAAACCACCACAAGATGGAAATGTAGGGCTAATCCATAAAGTTGGAAATTCTCCCCAGGTACAACATCATAATTAACAACACAAAGTAGCTCAAATGCAAGTGGAGGAATTGTTTGGTGGCTAAATTATACTATATGACAGGGGCTCTTGATTGGAGTGACTATAGTCACAAGGTGGTTTAATGGTGGTCAGGAAAGCAAAGCTAACTTCCTCTCAAGCACCTCTGTAACATCAAGTGCTGAGATTCTCCATCCTTTTGGGATAACCTGGTCAAAGGTTGGATATCTACTGTAATCATCCCACTAATAATGTTTATTCTGCAATCATATTGGCATACAAACCTCCCTCTTGTTGCATAGTAATAATTTTAACAATGCTGTCCATAGCTCTATCCTCCCCAGCTCAGACTTCTTTTGGTATGTGTTAAAGTTACAATTCAATCATTGTTTCTTATGGTGAGATAGGATGATCTTTACATAACGCAAAAGTCATCGGGCCCTGTGGATGTTGGGTGTGTCAACAGCTCTCCATCAAGCTACCCTGATCCATGGAAGTCATTCCCGTTCAACTATTTGAAACCATTCCAAATATTGGCCAAGGAAATAGTGGGCCAGTTTTTTAGGACCTTTTGCACCCTTTGTCTTTGCTAAGTACAAGGTTAATGCTACTAACTGGAGTCTGGCTAGCCAGATAGTATCAATGTCAATAACAGCCTGGCCTCTCAGAAACACTCAGATCCAGACCCTCAGTCCAAGGAGCCATGAAACATATAAAAGTCGAATACCATCACACTCACTCAGGAAACCTCTGCCAACGTTTTCTTTCTGTGTTAGAAGACTGAAAAAAGATGGATAGATTTTGGAAATGACATAATTTACTATCTTACTCCTCCTATCCCTGAGATTAACAAGGTAGAATCATTTCTTTGTGATAAAGATTGCCTGTTTACTTCCAGGAATGATTCTCATCCTAGAAAACCTTCCTTTATAACCCTTACTTATAATAATAGGACTACTTTTAGCAATAATGATACCGAAATTGCAGAATTATCACGGGAGTTAGTGACTCTAGGTCATTTTTCAAAAATCTGTCCTGGTTTAGTCTTTTTTTCTCTTCATTCTGGGTGGGGAACATGGGGCATGTGGAATAACCTATCTAATTTCACCAGTTTCTACCTATAATGATTGTATAGGTCTAATAGGCAAGGGTAAAACTGGAAATTTAGGAGTCTGGTGGCACAAGTGTCCGAAAAGTTCAACCACCACAAACTCTGCAGCTGAATCTATTCTTGGACAGAGAGATCTCTGGGCTCAGTTCCCAAGCACTGGTATGACTTCTATCATCATCAGATATGTCAGAAATAATTCTGTAGAAATTTGAGATACTTGCCCAGGCTATAACTGAATCTATTGGTAAAACATCAAGCACGCTCCTCTCCCTTCAAATAGAGGTTAGCTTTTTAGCAGAAATGGTTTTCAAACATGGATTGGTACTAAATCTTCTCTCTGTTGCACAAGAAGGGGCCTGCACTACTACTAGTCAATTTAATCAGTCTTGCTGTTCCTACACTAATGGATCAGTCAAGATTATCATAATCTACAAAAATAATTATAGTTAATACTCAACATATTGCAAATGGGACTTACGTATCAGCATCTGGCTCTTGCTTATGGTGGAATTTCTCTATTTGTTTTTCTTGGATAGGTCTTGATTTTTTGGAGGACTTCTTTTTTCTTTAGCATTCAGATAAAATGGTCTCTTCTTGCTCTGGGCTACGTGTGTTCAAGTCCTTTGTTGCCAAAGAACACCATGCCATCAGAGAAATAATGACATGACTTGCACTTGACTTTGTTTTGAGTGAGGGAGGGCTGTGCAGGTCACTTCTCCTCCAGAGCCATCTGAATCCAGTGACTAGATATTCATCAGGATGACTGGAGATGATCCAGGATAAGGCAATTGGGGTTAAGTGACTTGCTCAAGGTCACACAGCTAGTGAGTGTCAAGTGTCTGAGGTTAGATTTAAACTCAGGTCCTCCTGACTCCTGCACTGGTGCTCTATCCACTGCATCACCTAGCTGTCTCTGGGCTATGCACTCTTAACCTGGAACTATATGAATTACTGCTGTAGTCTTTCTTAACTAAAGTGACTCCTATGAAAATTATGGATGTGGTTTCTGCTGAATTGCCCTATGTATCATGTTTTAGGACAATAGTTAAGTTTACAGTTATAAGTTTTAGGATTATAAGTCTCATTTTTTGCCAAATGTTTCTATAATAACCATTTAATCGTGATAATGTAATTTGAGTTATCTATTTGAGTCTCCCCACTCTCCTAGAAGGCACAAGGAACTATGTCCCTGTTCGAAGACACTTCCAGGAACTTCCAGCCAACCATGAGCTCTTCAACTCCAACCCCAACTGGGCATCTTCATCCTATCCAGCCCAGAACTTACCTCCCGAACCTTACGAGACTCCTGAGACCTCATCTTCACACTATCAACCATTTAAACCTCAGTTCATTCTGAAACGTGCTATTGGTGGAGACATTGCCTTTGGCTTTCATTATGGAACTGTTACCTATGTCATCTGTAAAGTCTTTTTTTTTATAAGAAAACATTGGGAAAAAACCACACTTTTGTGTAAAATATAATGGACAGAGTCGGTAGGAGAATGTGTTTGGCATATCCCCTTAAGAAATGTATTCAGGCTGGTATAGATATAAGCAGATTATACTGAGAATACCATTGAATACTTTAGATGAAGACCAATCCCTGACCTTAGAAGCTAAGGCCTTGGGGAACTTTTGCTGCTTAACTGCAAGTATCCAAAGACCCATTAGAAACTGGGCAACTAATTCTAGCTATGCAGAATCAAATAGACCTTTTAAGAAATTGATCATAAAACATTTTGGACAAATTGAAGGAATTTGATAATTTACTTAAGCAATCCATGAGGAATTGACTTCCTCAAGGATCAGAGAGGGGGTATTGAAAGAAACAATTCTTAATGAATTTACTATTGATCCACCTGATGATTTAGCATGTAAAGCCTAATTCTGATAGCTTTTAGATTATGATATAGTTGTAGATGTATATATGTATGGGTAGGTATGTAATCATTGTAGTAAGAGATTCAGTTCCTCATTTCTGCAGAACTGAGCTCCTGAACAGCTAAGGTGAGCTTCTGCAGAGCAGAGCTCACATGACCACTTCCTCATTTTGTGGTAGTCTCCCAACCATACCTACTGCAGGTCCCTCACCTTTCAGCTAGCTCAGTAACTCCATGATATCAATTGTAATTGATGTAATGTTATAGCCAATCAGATAGATAGCTTGATGATCTATATGCCCCCAACACACCCAGCAGCTCAGTATTGTAAATCGACCTATTTCCCCAAACTTGTTGCACTTTCCTATTCCTGTAAATCATTCCATTCTTGGTCAACCCCCAGCCAATCAGAAATTTATCAAAGCAAGTTTCTTAAGATTCTGTAATTTGTTTCTCTTTTATGACTATAAAAATAAGTTCTGTAAACTCCCAGTTTGTCTTTTGTTCTTGAGAGGCCATTGACCTGTTTATTGGTAATGATTGGCATGACAAATAAATAGATTTTTGCTCAAAATTCCAGGCTCTCAAAATTTCAAATGCGACAAAATTTGAAGGTGTCACTTTCTACCTTACACCCAGTTCTAAAACGTCACAATGAGGACTGGGTAGCGTTCCATATGTGGTCAAAACAAATCAAGCAGTAGGATCATTTCTCTATTTCTGGATACCATCTTTTTTTAATACAGTTGTGGCAGGAGCAAGGTCCTAACCCCTATATTCATGCAAGTTAGTTTAGTTTTTCTTTAAAGGGGATCAGAGGCAACCGGCGTAGCATTGGAGAGAATGCTGAGACCTGGAGTAAGGAAGAGCTGAGTTCAGGTCTGGCCTCAGACACTTGATAGCTGTGTAACCCTGGGCAAGTCATGAAACTAGAGTCTCAGTTTCCTCAACTATCAAGAATACCACCTACCATGTAGGGGTATCATGAGAATCAAATGAGATGATACTTGTGAAAAGTACTTAGCACAAAATGCTTGACAAATAGTAGGTGCCAAATAAATGCTTATTCCTTTCTCTCTCCCCCCCCAGCTTCTCAAGAAATTTCTCAAGGGGTGATTAGCTTAGAGGACTGTGGTCCCAGACTATTGATGTTACCCCTTAATTGTCTGAATACAAAGCAGCCATGAGACGATTAAGTTGGAGTCACTTGTTAAGATCACACTCTTTTTTTTTTTTGCTTTCATTTCTCTATATACATCTTTTAAAACCTAAATTGCTTGATGAGATCTTTGTGAACGTACATTTACCACAAGACATCTCTTTCTTTTCTTTCTTATTGGTCTTTAGAGTTATTTTCTTCCTTTAGACCTCTAGGGAGTGTAGTAGATACCTATGTGCTGGCCTTGGAGTCTGAAAGACCTGAATTCAAATTTTACCTCAACCAACCAATAAACATTTATTAAACAATTACTATGCATCAGGTACTGTGCTAAGTGCTGGGAGATACAAAAAGAGACAAAAGACTGTCCTTGCCCTCAAGGAGCTTACAATGCAATAGGAGATAACACATGAACAAATATATACAAAGCAAACTATATACAGAATAAATAGGTAATAACTAACATAAGGACGGAACTGGAATTAAGAGGGGTTGGGGAAGGCTTCTTGTATAAGGTGGCATGTTATTTGGAATTTAAAGGAAACCTGGAAGGCTAGCAGTTGGAGTGAAAGAGAGAGTGTGTTCCAAGCCAGGGGGACCGCCAGAAAGAATGTCCAGAGTCTCAATCACTTACTAGTTCCATGACCCAGGGAAAGCCATTTCTCAATGCCTCAATTTCCTCATCTACAGAATGGAGATAATCACAGTACCTACCTCATAAGATTGTTGGGAAGACCAGATAAAATGGCATATGCCGAGTACTTTGTAAATCTTGAAGGACTTTATGAAACAGTCATTTAGTATGTATTAAGAGCCTACTGTATACCAGGCACTACTTGAAATTTTGAGTATACCAAGACAGACAACAGTTCCTGCTTTGAAGAAGTTCAGTTAGTGGGGAAGAAAACCTGCAGACTAACAAGATAAACAGAGGGCACTCTCAGAGCAAAGGAACCAAGGTTAAGGAGGATTGGGAAACTCTTCTTGCAGAAGGTGAGGCTTCAGCTGATTATTAAAAGAAGAGGCAGAGATGAGGAGGGGGAGTGTTCCAGGCTCAGGGGATAGCCGGAGAAAATGCCTTTAGTTGGGAGAGGGGGCATTTTGCGTGAGGAACAGCCAGGAGGTCAATGTCACTGGATTATAGAGTATACGGAGGGGAGTAAGATGTACAAAAAATGCTAGAAAAGTAGGAAGGGGCCAAGTGTAGAAGATCATGTATTTGTGTCTGTAGGTAACAGGGAATCGCAGGGATTTATTGAGTGGGTAGGGTGACAGGGTCCTTTCTGAAGTTAAGGAAATCCATTTGACAACTGAGTGGACTGGAGTGTTAAGAGAGAAGGTAGGGAAGCCAACTAGCCGGCTCTTGTCAGAGTCTAGGTGTGTGAGGATGAGGACCTGCACTCAGTAGCTGGGAATTTCAGAGCAGGGAAGGGGTCATATGTGAAAGTTATTAAGAAGGCAGAAATAATAGGAACTGGCAGTTGATTGGATAAGAAGACTGAGGGTGAGGAGGCCAAGGATTGACAGCTGGGTCATGAGCCTGGGTGACTAGGAGAGGCATCTTTGAGAAATGTAGGAAGAGGGGAAGGATTTGGCGGAGGGAAGATATTAAGCTCAGCTTTGGATATGTGGAGTTTAAGGTGTCTATAGGACATCCAGTTAGTGAGGTGAGCTATTATTAAAATGTTAACATTAGACCTTTTGAAATTTGTTCTTAGCAAATCAAGGGTGTACTTCAGACTATGGTTAGCATTCTAAATCTCAAAGTTGGAGTGTTCACTTTCTTCCCAAGGTTCCTATCTTCTCTACCCCATTTTCATGTAATACAGCTCCCTCCCTAGAGTTGAGTGAAGGATATTGCCCCAAATCACTCAGGCAGTAAATTGGAGAGTCAGGGTTTGAATTTAGGGCGTTGGACTACAAATTCAGTGCTCTTTCTTCCATGATACACTTTCTTAATCCACAGACTATAAGACTGATGGAGAACGTCCCAGTTTGTTGCTTCCCTATGACTACGTTTCTCAATTGTTTTGTTTCTAAGAAGGAAATACACTTGAGTAGGTTGGAAGATGTATCATAACAATTCTCATTTATGCAAGTTTACAGTTTTGTCTGGTATATTTCCAATCCAACTGATGCTGCCATACTCTGTGTCTTGCTTTCTAAAGAAAGGGGAGAGACTCCCTTTGCTTTTCATTGACCTTGAGGATCTGGGGAATAAGTGGAAAAGGGATACTTTATGGAACTGGGATTCATAGATCAATAAATCAAACAAGGCTTTCAAAAGCAACCACTGTGTGCCTGGCATTGTTGTAGGCTCTGGGGTACAAGGATGAAAAAGAAACTGTTCCTGTCCTTAGGGAAGGACATCAAAGTGGGAAGATAAGTGTATATGTATAGACATCTCCCAAAGGAAATAATGACTGGTCATCATCCAGTTTGTTTGTCCCCAAACTGGGAATGGACATAGGAATTAAGAAGTTAGACTTGGAATCGGGTCTTCATTCTGCTCTGTTATAATCAGATGGATACAATGAAAGAAAGAGAATTGGCTTTCAAGTTAGAGGACTTGAGTTCAAATTCCACCTCTCATACTTACCATGCATGTGACCTAGGACAAATCCCTTAACCTTCCTGGGCTCCAGTGTCCCCATCCACAAATAAGGGAGTTTGGTTAGATTGCTCCCAGTTTCTTCTCAATCTATGATCTGGAAAACGTTTTGGGGTGAGGCCTCTGTCAGATTTCATCCCTAAGGTCCCTAAGACTTAACTCAAAATTCTATGATCAAGTACATCATATTTTACACCAGGATCCTGATTCAAGGAAACCTGAATTCAAATTTTGCCTCTGCCCCTTGCTAGCCTTGTGATCTTGGGCAATAACTATTCTGAATTTCATTTCCCTCATCTGTAAAATGGAAATAGTAGTACCTTGAAGACCTACCTATCTTATTGTCACACTCAAAAGAGACAAAGCCTGTGGGGCATTTGTCCAGCTGAAAAATGTTTGAAAGGTGTTATTGTTGTTTTTAAAAAATCATTATTGCATGAAAAATCTCTGATTTTTTTTTCCCTCAAGGAAATCAGGGTAAGTAACTCTTCCTCACTGTCACATAACTAGTTGTGACTTCTTCATGTAAGGTCTAGGAAACTCCCAGAATGGGAACTCCCCTTCCCCAATGCAGAACAAAACCCATTAACAATTTAGAAGATAAATTTCCTGAGGCACAAAGAGATAAAAAGAACCAGCTCCTGAGTCATACAGATAGTGTCAGAGATAGAGCAGGTCTTTCTGATTCCAAACCCCAAATTCTATGTGGTGGCCCTGGGGCCGCCTGATAAATGTTTAACAACCAAGTGAGCAGGACGCACTTTCAAATTTAATCGGCATTCCTAGCATTTTTTCTATCACTTTCTTAAGACTAGACAATGAACAAGAGTCAGGCTCTGATTTTTGTGAACTTCTGAGGTGTAAATTCTCACAATGAAAATTTAACAACCGGCTGACCAGTTGGAGCTGCCTCCTACATACTTTTGCCTCATTTTGTTATTATTGTTATATTTTTTTTCCCCAGACAAAAATTTTTGAAAAAGCCCACTGGGATAGGGTAATGATCATAGTGCTTACTGTGCTAAATGCTTTACAATTATTATCTCATTTGATCCTTACAACAACCCTGAGAGATAGGTGCTGTTATTATCCATTTTACAGATGAGGAAACTGAGGCAAAGAAGGGTTAAGTGACCTGTCCAGGGTTATGCAGTGTCTGAGGGGAGATTTGAATTCAGGTCTTCCTGACTCCATGCCAGGCACCCAATCTAGTTTACACCTAACTGCTCCTGAATCAAAAAGGTTTGGCAGCCTAGAGAAGGGACCTTCCAAATCTCACCTTCTTGTACTTTTCCTAACTCATACTTGGTCTGTGTGTTGAAGTAGTCCCACCTCTTGAGTGATTAGCACTTTTTCCCTTCTCACTTAAACTCTGTCTGTCTCAGTTTCCTTAACTGTAAAATGGAGATAATATTAACACCTTCCTCACAGGGATGTAATGAGAACCAAATTTATCAAGTGCTGAACCTATCCCCTTGCACATAGTGGGCACTTAATAAATGCTTATTTCCTTCCCTTCCCCTTCCATTTGCCTGGCATCAGTTTGGAGCAGGGAAACACTGTTGCTGTTGGGGGTCTAAGATGATGCTTTCCCTATTGAGTGTGTTCACAGAGGGTAGAGTTGAATGGTTATGTCCTTGGAAAATGCTGATCCTCTATAAGTCTTGTATTCAGATCACGTTCTAAACAATATGGAGGCAATGACTAAAAATAACACTTCCTTTTTTGTTGATAGATGGTAAAGAAGCAAAGCTAGATACATAAGGAAAAACAACCAAAAAAAACCCGCAAAAATTTGATACCAAGGTAATGAAATCCATTAGCAAGTTTCTAATAAAAATTGTACTTAATACAAAAAGTGATTTAATATAGTATATATGGTAAATACTTGAAAGTATTCCTGTCCCATTCTTTGTTAGTTCAGGTGAATTGGTTCCCTTTGATAACAGATAATATCAGGTCTATTGTTAGCTCATGACATGTAATTATTCCATAATTCTTGAAATGATTCTTTTTGCTGTTCTCTCCTATCAAAAAATACATGTCTAGTGACATGTTCCAAAAATGTGTTCAATTTGTTGGAATTGTGCAAAGCATCTATGGTCATAGGAACCTATGGAGAATAAGCTAGAATGGCACACTTGATATCATGTTCTATAATTAGTAACGAATCAGAAATAAAGATCCCAAATGAAACTTTTTTCTATAGTAAGGATTCCTGGGTCCTACACAGTGGGTTTTCTAATTAGATTCTAAAGTGTCCCATTAGATTTCAGGAGAAAATCTCATCCTATATGTATAATTGTGTGTAGGCAAGTGGTCACGTATCCTTTATTGCTACATAGATTGCCTGCTTCTCACTTCAAATTCTTCGTTAACAAGACTACAGCATCCCAGTGATCCAGAGATGATCTTCAGTTAGTATCAACATCCATCCAGATGGCTCAATCCCACTAAATAAGAACACAACTGTCCTTGAGGGAGAGGAAAACTTGATAAAGACTTGCAAGCACATGAATTATCAGACAACTTTCCATCTCAGTACAAATATACAAATCATCAAAATAACTTCAATACAAAGAAAACAGAGTCCTTAACAATAACCTTAATATATGAGACAGTTCTTCCTGAAAAGAATATAACAATGGATTACTTCTCCTGATCCAGTGTTGGTCTGCTTTGACACAGTCCTTGATTTTCCAACTCATAGCAGAGAGTTAGGGGGGTGAGGGTAGGGAGATGAAAAAGATTTCTTCTCATTACTTCTCCTCCTGACAGAAAAAAAAAAGATGAAAAACAGACCGATAGAGAGGCAAAGAGTGATAGAATATGAAATAAGACACAGACAGACAGACAAAGAGAGAGAGAAACAGAGAGAGAGAGAGAGAGAGAGAGAGAGAGAGAGAGAGAGAGAGAGAGAGAGAGAGAGAGAGAGAGAGAATTCAGAAAGGGGAGAAATGAAAGGGAAGGGAGAGCCAAGATCCCTCTGATCCCAGGACAAGAAAAAAAGATGCCAAGGCTTGGGCACTATTTATCTTTCAGGAAAAAGAGAGTGAGGACAAGATGACAGGACCTCAGAATATCTGTTTTTTACGTCATAGTTGCTAGTACTGATCAATTCAGGTCATATGCTATAGTCACCAGCTATTGCTGAATGAAGGCTGTATTGTAAATTGTACCTTCTGTACTCTTATTTCAGGGAGCCAGTGGAGATGATGTCTCCTCTTCTTCAAGGTCTGAGTCACTTTTGAATCTAGGGAGTCCTCCCCAATTAACAACTGAAAGTCTTGTCCTCAAGCCGGTCAACATGATTCTATGAGGCCCTCCTATTGTTCTGCCAGACATGATGTCATTATGACTCCCATTCCAAAAAGACAGAAGGTTACTTGGTGACAGCTGATTATTATGCACTTGCCAAGCAAGGTAGGCAGATGGGCATGTAGGTAGACAGGTCTTCTTAGCCTGAAGACCTCTTCCACTGGTATTGGTGGGAATTCACACGTTGGGCAATTGGTCAAAAAGCTTCCAGGAAGCATTTCTTAAATGCCAGGACCTGTGTTGAGTGCTGGGGATACAAGGAAAACCAAAATCATCTCTGTTCTCAAGGAGCTTATATTTTAATGGGAGAAGACAAGGCATACATTATTATGTACCTATCAGACAGAAATAATGTATGTGGAAAGTAATCTTATAGGGAAGGCACTGGGGGAGAGTATAGAAAAGACCTCTTGCAGAAAATGAAAGTTGGACTGAATCTTGAAGGAGACACAAATGAAGGAGGTGAGGTGATAGCCAGTGACCAGGCACAGGGGCAGGAGGATGAGAACAGCCTCCAACAGAATACACCCTTCAAGATGACTCGTTCCACTTTGGCAGAGTTCTAATCCTAGGAATATTTTCCTTACATCAAGCCTCAACTGGTTTCTTTGCAACTTTGCTCCTTCTAGCCCCGTCTCTGACATCACGAACACATCTATCTCGTATTCATAACATTCCTTCCACTACTTAAAGCCTTAAGTCTTCTTTCTCTGGGTTAAATATCCTCAGTTCCTTCTTCTGGGATGGTTTCTAGACTCCTCACCATCACAATATCCGTTAATAAACTTGAACTGAAAATGTAGCCCATTAGATGGAGTACAAATACTACAAGCGATATCTAATCAAGGCAGAATATGGGGAAGCAGGGGAGGATGTGGGCATGGATCACCACTTCTTTTGTGGGGGACACAGTGTTTCTCTGTCAAGCTGTTCCTTTGCATTATTCTTGAATTTTTTAATTGTTTTTCACATCAACCTTTCATTCGGTGATACATACATATAACCACTAGATGTCACAAGAGGTTTAGGTTTGTGGTGTCATGGAACAGATTTAAAGGCCCTGCGTTCCTAGTAATTCTACCCTTGAAATGGTGCTTATCAGACATGAATGTTTGCATTGATGGCCCCAGTACTGTGTGGCTCTCACAAACGTCCTTTGTCAACGGCCTTCGTGCATCTTACACAATGACACAGTGAAAATGCAAGGGGCGAGGTAGGCCACAGGTGTTTAGGAGAAATAAGAAAAGATGGGTCAGGTACGGGTCTTGAACACAACAAAAAAAGGGCACAATCCAGAGCCCATCATACCTTCTGGAGTAAAATGGAGTGTAGGGGAAGGGGAAGGGCTACCAGTTCATTCATGTCAAGTCATTGCAAGAAATATTAAGTTCCTACTATGTGTCAAGTTCTAGAGGTACCAAGAAATGCAAAAGACAGTCACTGTCCTACTAGGGAGATGACACGTGGACAATTATGTACACACAAGATGGATACAAGACAAACTGGAGATGATTTTGGAAGGCAGGTGTTAGAATTAATGGGGATTGGGAAAGACTTTTTGCAAAAGGTACAACTGTCAACTACTAGTTGAAGGAAGCTAGAGATGACAGGAGGGTCTAGATGAGGAAGGGGCGTGAGAAGCAGGTCTGGGGGAGGGGTTGGGGGGGTCATTGGATCCCAGAGTCTATGGAGGGGAGTAAAATATAAAAGAAGATTGGAAAGGTAGGAAGAGGCCAGACTATGAAGGACTTTAACAGTCAAAGAAAGGATTTTATATTTGATTCTGAAGGTGATAGAGACTCCCTCTGATGGACTGAATAGGGCAGTGATATGGTCAAACCTGTGTTTGCTGTTGAGTTATTTCAGTCATGTCCGACTCTCCATGACTCTATTGTGGGTTTCTTGGCAAAGACGCTGGAGTGGTTTGTCATTTCCTTCTCCAGCTCATTTTACAGATGAAGAAACTAAGGCAAACAGGGTGAAGTAACTTGCCCAGGGTCACACAGCTAGTATCTGAGGTCAGATTTGGACTCAGATCCTCTTCACTCCAGGTCCACACTTTCCACTGCACCACCTAGCTGCCCCCAGCCTGTGCTCTAGGAAAATCATCTTGACGGCTAAATGAAGGATAGATTGGAGTGGGGAGAGACTTGTGGTAGGCAGACCCACCAACAGGCTATTGCAAAAGTCAGCATTCCAGTCACTGCAGTCAGAACCTGCATAGAAATCAACATCTTGTATGTATCACCCTGTCACTTTAATTTTTGCTTCTCAGGCTTTCCCCCAAAAGCTCAGTTTGAGGACAAAATGCTAACACCTATGGTCATGGAGCCATCCTGTATAAGATGTGGGAGGTGGAGAAATGGTGAGCATGAAGCCCTCCACCTTCCTACTCTCTTGCCTCTAATCCGTTCTCCTCTGTTTGAGGGATGCTTACAAACTGTGGCTATGAGGAAAAATGCTGCCCTCCGATCCTGGTCTAACATGAGCTTCCCCTCTTACTGAGCTGGCAAGAAATACAACCCCCAGACTCTTTAGCAAATGGATCCCCTTGCTGGTGGCCAGTCCAATCCTTACCAGGGGGACCATTGTGCATTGAAAGGCAGTCTTAGGAGGAAAGGCATCATAATATATTTATATAATATAAATTTATTTCTATATTTATAAATCTTTTACTTTTAGCTAATTTAATTTATTATTTTAATTTATATGTTCAAAATCTACTCCAGATACTGTATGACCCTGAGCAAGTCATTTAACCATTTTTTGCCTGTTTCTTCATCTGTAAAATAGGGATAATAATAGTATCTACCTCTCAGGGTTGTTGTAAGGACCAAATGAGATGATAACAAGTGTTTCCTTAACATAGCAGAATAGAAAACAAGGTAATTGCACACAAAACTTCATATCTATTATGTGCGACCCACTATTCCTTTTAAATATAATAAATCATGTAACTTTTTCCCTGTTTTCTTTCCTCCCTGAGTAAATCTAATAGCCATTTGCCAGTCTGCATCTCAGGTCCCACCTTGGTTGTTTCTAAAAGTTTTTCTTCCTTCCTTATTGTCTGAAGTTATCTTATTAGTGATGATAGCAGTAATACTTAGGATGAGCACATCATCACTGAGATGAACAGACACTGGCTTGGAAGCTACCCCAGAAAGCATCCAACCTAACTCCTTTGTTTTACAGACAAACTGAGAACCAAAGAGCATAATCAGTCAACAAGTCCCTACTGTGTGTCAGGGACTGGAATATTGAACTATCTCACCTAGGAATATCTCTCTGCCAATCCTTCACTCTTCTTCCACTGCTGAATGTTTCCATTTTGTGGAGGGACCCAGGCTGGCCAGTCTTCCATCCCCTCCTGGCTCTGCTCCTGACTTCAGACTTCAAGGTCCTGTCTGAGCTCGTGTCTTTTCCTGGAACTTCCCTTGTTGCCTGGGGCCTCTGCAGCCATGGCCTGGAAAATCTGATCACGCTTCCAGAGCTTCTGACCCAGGGTAGCCGCCTTCTGCAACTAGGGAATTCCTTCTTTGGGTCTCCATCTTGCAGAATAATCCAGGCGAGCCAGTCTTCCTTCCCCACCCTGACTCTGCTCCTGATTCCCAGACTTCCCTTACCCCATGCAATTTCAGTTTGTTTAGGTGTTATCTTCCCTCATTAGAATGTGTGTGTTCGTCCTTCGTTGCCAAAGAAGATCATGCCATCAGAGAAATAAAGACATGACTTGTACTTGACTTGTTTTGAGTGAGGGAGGCCTGTGCAGGTCACCAGACTCACTTCTCCATAGCCTGAATCCAGTGACCAGATATTCATCAGGAAGACTGGAGATGCCCCAGGATGAGGCAATTGGGGTTAAGTGATTTGCCCAAGGGCGCACAGCTAGTAGATGTCAAGTGTCCGAGGTGAGATTTAAACTCAGGTCCTCCTGACTCCTGCACTGGTGCTCTATCTGCTGCACCACCTAAAAAAAGATGTCTGTTCATTAGAATATAAGTTTCTTGAAGGAAGGACTATTTTTTTTTTTTTTTGCATTCCCCAGCACTCAGCACTGTGCCTTGGTACGCAGTAGACACTTAATCAATGTTAATCAGTATATAACAGGAGCTTAAAAATGCTTGTTTCCAACCTTTCTTCCTGTTCCAAGTGCTAGGGATATAAAAACAAAAGTGAAGCAGTTCTTAACCTCAAGGAGGCTATATTCTATAAAGGGAGATGACACATACATACAAGGGGAAACCATTGGCAGGAGTGAGACCGCTACCTTGTTAGTGTAAAAGATCCAGAGGGTACCTTGGCATCCCAGTGTTACAAATTTGGGGTTAGCAGTTAGCACAGCATCAGTGCCCCAAGGTAGGATGCCAAGGAATTTCACAGCCAACCTGCTATCAGTGTTCTGAGAAGCAAGGAGGGATGCTGACGAGCCCAGCTCAGCTCTAGGTGAGTTGCAGATTCATCTGCCAGTCATGGTGCATGGGACATTATAAACTCTTTGGGATCAATGCTATGTAGGAACTAAGCTAACTTTAGAGCCTAATCTCTCTCCCCCTAGACCAAGATGGAATGGGAAGAGATGTTGGTCTATTTCTTCTTGCTCTATCTTTGAAGTATATAATCCTTTGTAAGAGCTATCCTGGGTTGAGTGGTTAAATGGTAGGGCACTGGGCCTGGAGTCAGGAAGATCTGAGTTCCAAAGACTAGATGTCTCACTCTGGCCGAGTTATTACTTCTATCTTCATTTCCTCAACTATAAAATGGGATGATAATAACATCTACCTTCCAGGATGGTTATGAAGATAAAATAATATTTATGAAGCACTTTGGAAATTTTAAAGTGTGATGATGTTGATGAAAGTAATGATAAAAATCACTAAAAGATTATTTCACCCACCCATCTTCTCAGAGAGTTTGTGAACCCAGGTAGTGGGGGCTTAAGCTGATGGTGGTGGAGGAAAAAAGCCATCCACAAGCCCCTCAGAGTCCTCTGGCCCCTAAGGGAGGATGGACCCCGATACACCTTACACCTTCCTCCCTTCCTTATGCTCTGTAATCAAGCATCCGGGTCCATGGGTCCTTCATCTCCTGACCCTGAATGTTTTCACTTGCCATCTCCTCTGTATGGAATTCTCTCCTCTCATATCCCATCCCTCTCCTGTGGTGATTATCTCCAATTTATCTTGTATGTAGCTCATTTGTATATAGTTGTTTGCATGTTGTCTCTGTGAGTTCAATGAGAGCAGGGATTTTGTCCCTAGCACTTGGCACATAGTAGGTGCTTAATAAATTCTAGCTGACTAACTCATTAGAGCTATCAGAGATGGCTTAAAAAAATAACAGCCTGGGTACTCTGCTTTCATCCATGCAATGTCAAGAGAAATGGAAGAAAGTCTCTAGCATGTTGGGTGAACCCCTTATGGGAAGTTTATGGGAGACCTCGGGCAAGAATCATGCAGATTGGGCTGAATCGGCATGATTGGGTTGAGGTCTACAGAGCTGGAGGTTGACACATGGATCACAGCCCCATTAGAGTTCTTGACTTTTCTTACTGATGCATTGATATAAGAAGGCAGGAGAAGATGTAGAAGTTCCTTAATCTCTTCTTATAATTCTGTATGTGTTTCTGAAGGAATGAATGAAGGGGAGTCATCGTGGTTCCTCATGAAACAAAAAAATTCAGAGCCTGTGCCCAAAAGAGCAAGTTTTTACCTGATTAAATGAATAGCTACCTTATTGATTTGGTGCATTTAAAAGAAAGTTATTTCTGCTTTGAGGTACTGCAATAGCCTCCAATTATATGTTATATTTAAAACTGTTTCTCATTTATCTTTGACTTAATGACTTGTAACACAGAAAATTGCATTCGCATTGATTGTTCTTGGCAGGGTGATAATTCTCCCCTTCTGTGTTACTGATATGATGATCTTCTTTCTTTTTCTCTGTCAATAACATTAGAACTTTAATCTTCTTACATCACTATTAAAAAAAACAAACCCAACATTCTGAGGTTATAATGATAAACAGACAGCTCCAGCTGTTTCCATGATTATATCTTATCTAACATCTTTTCATCTAAAATATGTTCTCGTTATTGGTTTCTTTCATTGTAAGGAAATACATGGAGCAATTAATTTAAAAAGCTGCATTTCTGCCCCCAACGTCTAGTCCTGTTTATCAATGGCTCAGCTAAGCTGTCACTGTTTGTGCCATGGGTGAAGGCCATTTTTCTGAACTATTGCTCAAGTAGTTTTCCTCTTTTCATTATTTATATGTAACCATTAATTAATTAATTTTATATTCTCTTCCCCAGAATAGTCACCTTGAGGTATAGCATCTTCCAGCAGGTCCTGGGGGCGCAGAGAGAGCTGGAATAATAATCCATCACACCTTCCCTCGACAGTCCTCTTGATGCTGTGAGCTGTACCTAATGCAAACTCCAACTACTGGACCGTGCATTACAAGTTCATTTAAATGCCTTTGAGATATATAGGGCACAGCAGGCTACTTCTCTCTCTCTCTCTCTCTCTCTCTCTCTCTCTCTCTCTCTCTCTCTCTCTCTCTCTCTCTCTCTCTCTCTCTTTGTGTCAGTCTATCTCTCTCTCCCCACCACCTCTTTCTCTGTTGCTGTATCTCTGTCTTTGCCAAACTGTCTTGATTTCTTCTTGTCATTCAACTGTTCTCTGTCTCGCTCCTCCTTTAGGATTTAAGTTTTTATGGTTCTGTGCCTACCAGGCTCGATATCCAGGCATCCAGGACAATTTAAAAAAACTTGTTTGTTTTTGAACAATGGAGTTAGTTGAACAAGCTTTTAAAAGATCTACTCTGTGCCACTCACCTTATGAGGACCAGGGAGATCCAAAGATCAAACAAGCAAGCAGATCGGCCCCTCTTCCGGGCACCTTGGCTTACACTGTAGGTGTCCTCCTTAACTTCTCCCTCCTCTCCCCCCCCACTGTCCATGATCAGTCTATTGCCAAATTCTGATGATTCTACTTTGGCACCACCCCTTCTATATTCGCTCTTCTTTCCTCAAACACTAATACCACCCTTGTTGAGTCCTCATGATCTCACTCCTGGACTTTTGAAATATTCTTCTGATTGCTTCCCGTGCCTTAAGTCTTTCCACTCTAGTTCATTCTCCACTCAGATATCAAGCTTGTTGACTATATCACTACCAACCATTCAGTAGATTCTACTGGTTAGCTATAACCTCCACAATCAAAAGTAAAATTCTCTGTGTTTTAAAGTCCTTTATGACCTGAGACGTTCCTACATTCCCTGAGATGCCACAGAGGGCCCTGAAGACCTGGGCTCTACAACTCAAAGATCCATAAAGGCAGGAGATTTACCTAGGGAGTAGAGATCAACACAACTTAGGGGACTCTAGAATATGACCAAGGAGGGAGGGCTGACTACTCTCACCCAAAAGTTTGATAAAGGGCAGAATCCTCAATATATCCCCTTCACCCTAAGAATTAAGTTCTTGAGTGTAGGGTTTTTTCAATGAGTGCAAAATGGCCCGAAGCTCTCTTAGATATTTTCCTATTGCTTGAAATCATTTAAAAATATTCAGGTCAGAGCATTCTTGCCAAAATCCTGTCAAACAGAGTTAGTGGATTTGGTGCTTGGATTCGAGTTTTATCATTTAGCCAAAGTTCGAAACATTTCAGTTGCTTGTCCTTATTTTTAATTATGGTCTCACATGTCTGGGGCTGGAATGAGTCTCAAAGGCTATCTAGTTCAATCCTCTCATTTTACAGATGAGGAAACTGAGGTCTAAAGAGGGTAACTGATTTGCCCAAGGTCATGCAGAGAGTGAACATTAGGGGCTGATTTGAACTCATATCCTCTGACTCTAAAACCTCTCCTCTTCCACTGTACCATGCTATAAAGAGCCTAATTTATTGATAGAGGGGAAGGTAAAGAGAGATAATTCCACTTTTTGGGAAAGAATAAGTGAAATGTGCAAATGCCTTTTCAGGGATTAATGTCTGTCTGTCCTCTTTAACAACTGAATGTGGATGTTTGATGTGAAAAATCCTCTCCTTTGGAAGCTTTCTCTGATCCTGTCTCACTCCAACATTTGCTCTGGCCAAAGAACAATGGAGAGATGCCTGACCATCACATTACATTTCACCTTGGATTCTCAATTAGTACAACTAGAATTCCTTACTAATTGTCTCTCTCTCTCTCTCGCAGACACAGAGCTCAGAGAGACCCAAAACAGGATCTGTTTTCAGAGAGTTTGCTGAGCCTGCACACAAGTGATCTAGTCTAAGTCTCTCATTTTACAGAAGAATAAACCAAAGACCAGAGAAGACCAGTCCAAGAACCCTAGTAAGTAAATGGAATTTGAACTCCTGTACCTTCCCATTCAGAAGGCTTCCTCCCGGGGCTAGGTTACCTCTTAGATGTCAAGAGCTGCAGAACATTCTCCTTCTCAGTTTATAGCCATTAGCCTCAAACTCATAGGTCTCATATGATTTTGAAAATTTGAATAAACGTCCATGAGCCCCTTCTACCTTTTTAGGTTATATTTGCTTTTTTCATAGAGAAGACAGCCTCATTTCTTGAAATATTTAAATTGTGAGAGGATTGAGGAGGCACTAGCCAGCATTTCTCCTCCTTTTCATGAGCTAGGCTTTCAGAGAGCTAGATTTCCTTTACAGCCAGTGAATCCCCTCCCTCCCCCTCCCCCCAACACTTTATATATTAAAAAACCAAATTTTCTGAGAGTCCATAAATGAAAACATTTGGGCATGCTCCAACTGGCTCTTAATTCACTTCAATTTAGAGAGCTAAGAATTATTTAAAGCAGCTCCAAGGTTTGCAATTAGCACTTTAATTTGTGCAAATGGCACTGAAAATGCTGTATCAAAACAGACTGTTTCTTTTTAAAAAGAAAAAAAAACCCTTTTAACTTAAAATAAAAATCAGAGCTCTCTAAATCCACTTGGTGCAATCCTTCCTTGTGACCACAAGAGGACAGTCTAAGCATGCTTTTTCGAGGTTCCTGGGAAGTAGGCAGTTTCTACAATAAGTGGCTATATCGCCAATGCATAGGCTTTATTTAGAATCTATTACTTTCCCTGCTTCAGAACATGATGAATGAGGTATAGTTATTAGTCAGGGTTATGGTTGTTGATGATATATGCTATATGGGTCAAATGTGTATATATGATATTCATATTTTTATATTTACTTCATATATGTATATGGTATATGTGTGTGTAGAGACAAGGATATATAATATAAACACACATATATAGTTTATGTATAAATTTTTTCGTATGTCTTTAAGGTATTTTCAAGGCATGATGTTTCTTCATTATGAGTTCATTTAGGGTCTATATTTCTGTGTTTACTGAAACATTGCCACTATATTTGCTGTCAAGAGTGTCTTTCAACATGAGATTTGCATTAATGTTTTTTTTTTTCTCCTTTAGCTGGTGTAATGAAGTTGAAAACATTTGCAAGAATCTCTAATCTCTTTTTCCCCTGGTTTGGGGGAAGATAAGAGGCACGCTTGGAGTGAGCTGATGTGGCCAGGGGAGAAAGCTTATAAGTGAAACTCAACTTTGATGGATGCCTGAATGTAAAGTTTAAAGATTTCTTCAATAAAGTTTGGCCTCTTTAGGGGGCTTATTTCAGATGTTTATTTTTGGCTCCATTCAGTTAAACTGTTGTCTTTAATTCTTGGGAAGACACTATTTCCTCTCTGGGGTTTGTGTACTTCTGCAAAACGTAATTCCTTTTGGTTGCAGTAGTCATACATATACACATACATGAGCTTTATCATACACATATACATATACATATCCACATCTACATCTACATATACACATATATATGTATATATATATATATATATATACACAGAGCTATATATACACACATACAGAACTAAATATTACATGTTGCATTTTATGTTTATCTGAATTATATATTTGGCTATATATTATAAAATAATATATATTATATATAAAACACTGAGATATGAAATATGCTTCTAAGGAGTGCTAGGACCTGTGGAGCTGCCTATTATTTACTTTCAGGAGACCAACGTTTTTGTTTTTTTTTAATGATGGAAATACAGGATTTACTCAACTCATCCCATTCATGAATTTTAAGTTGATTTAGATATTAGTTAGCCTCTGAGGGAGCAGAGCACTGAATCTCAAAACTAGAAATACTTTAGCATCATCCAGGGCACCCCAACCTCCCATTTTACTGTTGAAGAACCAAGGTTCAGAGGGTAAGATGCTTTTTCCAAAGACACACAGATAGTTAGGCCCAGAGCTGGCAATCTAATGGAGGTCTCAATTCTCTTTCCTAACTACACCATGCTCGGAGAGGGGAAAGCATCCTAGAATGCTTACTACCCAGATTGGAGAATCTCCTACCTCTGACAATGGCAGTTTAACCCTAGGCAATCATTTTGCTTCTCACTGCTTACTATCCCCAGAAAATTCTTAGGGTCTATAAGATCCAGAAGCCATGATGATCTGCTGTGAGATATAACTAACCCAGAAATACCTTACTGATGTGGTAAGAAAGGAAAAGAAGAAAGATAGGAAGAAAGGAGGAAAGATAAAAGGAGAGAAGGAGAGATGGAAAGAGAGAAATAAAGGAAGGAAAATAAAGGAAAGAAAGAGAAAGCAGAAAAGAAAGATGAAATGATTCAAATAAGGAGAAAAGATGGAAAAGAAAAGAAAAAGAAAAGAATAAAGCAAAGAAAGAAAGGGAAAAGGGAGGAAGAAAGGATTAGTTGGTTATTGCCCTTCATTCTCAAAGGGACCCAAAATGACATTACCATGATAAAGTGAAGTTTCAGTGTGTCCAACTGTGGCTGATCAGACCAATACGAGCTTGGAATGCTCTACCACAGGTTGGGCACAGATAGTCTACATGAATTTTTGGGGTGGGTGCTCCAAATTTGCACCTCCTACATTTACTTTGTGCTGTCTCAATTCTGCTTTGCTCAAAAAGCACAGCACGCTTTCTGATGTGGGCACGCCGTGCTGAGCGGTCCTGTGCCAGTGTCTCCCATGTTGCACAGTCAAATCCAAAGATCTTGAGAGAGTTCTTGAGGGTGTCCTTGTATCGTTTCCTCTGACCACCATGTGATCACCTGCCCCATAAAATATTTTTGGCAAGACTATATTTTACATTTGAGCAACATGACCAACTCACTGGAGTTGCGCTCTCTGAAGTATAGTTTGAGTGGTTGGCAGTTCAGCTTGAGCAACGACTTCAGTGTTTGGTACCTTATCCTGCCAGGTGATCCTCAAAATCTTCCTAAGACAGTGCTCCCATGTTTTTTAGCATGATGTTTTCAGGAAGAAAGGATAGAAGAAAAAAGGAGAAGAAGAAGAAAAGAAGAAAGGCATAATGGAAGAAAGGAAGGAGAGAAGAATGAATGACAGATAAAAGGAAAGGAGGACAGGAAAGAAGAAAATGAAAGAAGGGAAGGAGAGAAAGAAAGAAGAGGGAATGGGAAATAGAAAGAAAAGTAAAAGAAAGGAAAGAAGGAGGAAGGAGGGATGGAAGAAAAGAAAAAGAAAAAAGAAATAGAAGGCTGGAAGAAGAAAAGGAAATAAGGAAGAGAGAAAACTAGAAAAAGAAGGAAATGAGAGAAGAAGAAAGGAAGGGAGGCAAATGAGAGAGAGAGAGAGAGAGAGAGAGAGAGAGAGAGAGAGAGAGAGAGAGAGAGAGAAAAGGAGAGAGAGAAGGGGAGAGAGAGAGAGAAAGAAAGTGAGAGAGTTGTAGATCCCAGGAAACCGTGTGTGAATACTGGCTGGTTATTACAGTTTGTCTTTAGATCCCTTAGGTAGTTTATGGATTAGGGCCTGGATTAGGCAGCAGAGGCATTTGGACCTGTGCTCTCACGCCTACCCTCACCAGCAGTGTGTGGCCCTTGGTCTCTTTCTCCCTTTGATAAACCAGGAAATTACAGCCGCCATCCCTGTATAGGATCCCCAGGCACTCATTCCTTCCCAGGGTGCACTTCTGAGTCTTCAGACTAACTCTTTTCAACCGATTCCTCCCAGAATCTCCATTTTTAAGAAGGGCGCTGGGGCAAACCATGTGTTCATTCCTCTCCCGACTATACTTCTGACTCCAGACCTTCTCTACCATGCCCCTCTCCCCACTCCCCTATTAGAATATAAGCTCCTTGAGGGTCAAGATTATCTTTCCATTTGTATTTCCAGTGCTTCCTTGATCAATCTGCCTCCAAAATGGGAACTGGGCACCTGGTGGGACTGCTCAAAGCACTTACTTGTGGAGGCTGATGAGAGGACAGCATGAGATAAGGTAACAAGTGATTAGTGAACCTTAAAGTGCTATAAAAATGCTAATTCTTGTTATTTTTATCCTAATTCATCTGCTTCTTAAAATAGATTGAAGTCACCCTCTGGGAGAGCCCAGTACTACCCACCCACAAAAACCAGACGTTGCAAAAACAGTTAATTTGAGTGGAGAGTAAACTGCTTGTGAGTAGGGATTGCTTCATATTTGAACTTGTTTACCCAGTACCTAGCACATGGCCCAGCGCATGGTAGACAATAAATACTTGATTGATTAGAGTCTTTCATGTATATAGGAAAGAAAATGTATTAGCCTAATTGATTAGGCTGTATTATAAACTTATGTGACTATAATCTCTCTCCATCTCCTAATAAGTCCATTATATACAGAGGCAGGCAGTCAGAAAGATTTGCATTCAAATCCCACATCTGACAAGTACCCATCTTGGGGCCTTGGGAAGCCTGTCCATGCTTCTTCTCCCCTTCCTATTAAAAGACAGTAAATTGCAGTCTAGATGTTGCATTGGTAGAAGGATTTTCTTCACCTCAATTTCTCAGTATCAATAAAGTCATAAGCCTTATAGAAAACTCAATATCTGTTATGTGAATCTACTACTTAACATAACTTCATGTATTCACACATAAGTATATAGCTCATCCATCTTTCCAAAATGCATTTCATTTTACTGCAAGCATATGATAGTGGTATGGAATTATATTTCATCTCATTCATTCACTCAACAAGAATTTTTTTAATTCTACTGAATTTAATGAACACCAAAAGATAACGTTTCCTATTCAAAGTAAAATGGAGAAAATGATTATATGTGAAATATTTTGATTTAAAAAATATATATAATAAATTAAACAGATTACTTTCAAAGCTGTTCTTTTTTAATCAAGTAGTTAAAGGCCTACTATGTGTCAGGCACTACATTAGTCATTGGTGATATGCTTGTGTGCTTGCTGGTACAGCTAGGTGGTGCAATGGATAGAGCACCAAGCCTGGAGTCAGGAAGCCTCATTGCCCTGAGCTCAGATCTATCCTCATACACTTTCTAGCTCTGTGACCCTGGGCAAGTCACTTCATCCTGTTTGCCTCAGAGTCTTCATCTGTAAAATGAGTTGGAAAAGGAAATGGCAAACCACTCCAGTATCTCTGCCAAGAAAACCTCATGTGGGGTCACAAAGAGTTGGAGACGACTTGAAAAGCAGGGCTTCCTAAGTCCATGTCATCAGGAAAAAAAGGCCTTCTAATAAAGGAAAATATTTATCTCTACTTGTAGGAAGTTCAGAAAATCCCCTCTTTCCTCTGTGTCAAAAGTGATAAAAGGTGATGGTGAGTCCCATTTAAGAATTAATTCCTGCTGCTTCAGGTGTTTTCCCTTTTTATCTAGAACTTGCCTCTCTCTAAAGATTTAGAAGTGAATGAAAAGCATGCTTTCCCCCATGAAGTCTTTGTTTAGAAGAGCCAGGTGTGAGATAGCAACTGGCTAGAAGTCCTACGTTGACCTTTTGCTTCCAGCAAAGGCAAAGATGGACATTTTCCTGGGCTGTCTTTATCTGCTGGTGGGGACCTGGCTTCACGACTACAGGAATCGGTTTTTACTGCACTGGATTAGGGCTTTACTACTCTAACAAAGTAATGGGTATCTTCGATGGTCTAGAAGGGACACTTTGGTGATGATGAGAGAGCCGCAGCCTTTGTTTAGTCTGTGACAACCTTGCTAACATAACCCAAAAAAGTCAGCTGTAGCAAATGGCAACCTATTCACATTCTACATTAGAGATAAAAATGAATTTATTCAACAACATTCATTTATAAGTTGATTCTCCAGAGATTTCAATCAATTGATAATTTCTTAAGTTTGTACTGTGTGTTAATACTTGTGCAAAGTTCCAAGGATATATAGAGAGAAAGGAAATATCTCTGCCTTCAAGGAACTTACACTGTAATTGAAGTGGTGAACGACCTACGTACATATGCAACAAAAATACAAATAAATTGTGTTGTTGTTCAATGACTCTTCATGACCCCACAGACCGCAGCACGCCAGGCCTTCCTATTCTTCCACTATCTCTCAAAGTCTGTCCAAGCTCATATTCTTTGTTTCTATGACGCTTGCTATCCATCTCAGTCTCCACTGTTGCCTTTTCCTCTTGCCTTCACTCTTTGCAGAGTAATTTTCCCAGGAAGGCACCAGCAGCTGGGGGGAATCAGGAATTGCCAGATCTTAGAGTTTCTATCTGCATAATGCCAGTCCTCCATGGAGGTTCCCTTCGATCCACTCACACAGCCACCATCCTAACTCAAGGAGGGGACAGCTTCCAACTACCCCAGGCTGTCTACTCCACTTTTGTACAAGCGTTCTGGGAAGATTTTCTGGAAATCAAGGCTAAAATTGCCCCTTTGCAGTCTATCCTTACTGCTCCTTGCTCCACTCTCTGGAGCTAAGTGGATCCCTTTGAATTCCTCTTCCATGTCATACCCGTCACATACCATAGACTTGTTATGGCCTCTAGGCTTCCCTCCTCCAGGCTCAATATCCCTCATTATTTCAGCCTTAGGCAGACTCAAGGATCTTCATAATCCTAACTGACCTCCTCTGAAAGGCCCCCATTTTATCTTTCCCAAGCTGAAGCACCTAGAACTGAATGCAAGACTCCAGTTGAGATCTGACTAATTAAGTCACATCTGCAAGCATTTATGAAGTACTTACTACTTGCTAGGCATTGTCCAAAGTACTGGTCACACATACACACACAAAAGACAAAAACACTCCCTAAATTCTAAAGACAACTTGCAGATAACAAGGTACGGACAAGATCTGTACAGATGGGAATGGGAAGTAATCTGAGCAGAACAGAGCATGACTTGTCTCCATTGGCTTGGAAGCTCTCCTATCTGTTACAGTAGTACAAGACTGGTTTAGTCTTTTGTCCATCACATCACAGGGCTGACTTAGGTAGAGGTGAGGAGCGAGGGCATTCCAGGCACAGGGTCGTCTTTCTTGCTGGAGCGAGGTATCAACCTCTGCCAGGTAGGGCTTCACCTGAGCTGCTGGGTGATGCTCTGGGGGATGACAGGGATCTTTGTCCCACTGAAATCATTAACTATGATGCTGCTGGGCTCTTTCTGAAGAAACAAGCTCTCTTACCCTGAGACCAACAGGAGCCTCTCCTGTATTACTCCCTTAAGAATCTTGGCTCAAAAGTTTACCATTTTCTGAGCTGGAGGCCCTCGGCTTCAGGGTAGAATGAAATGGCAGCTTTTGTCATTAACTAGCTTCCTCTTTCCATTGCCTGATGTCATTCCTGTTATGGACACAACAAAAACAATGATTGTTTTAAAAAATTATAATAATTAGCATTTATAAAGCACTTTCAGATTTGTAAAGTGCTTTACATATTCAAAGGAGGGAACCCGAGCCTGAGAGAAGGTAAATGACTTGCCCAGAGTCACTAGTAAGTATCTGAGGCAGCATTTGAACCCTGCCCTTCCTGATTCCAAGTCCACTACTCCATTGCAGTAACCTAGCTGCTCAAGGCAGTAACAATGCTGATGTTGATGAGGGTTAACATGAGATATCTAGGTGGCTCAGTGGATAGAGTGCTAGACCTGCAGTAAGGAAGCCTTGAGTTCAAATCCAGCTTCAGACACTTAGTAGCTGTGTGATCCTGGGCAAGTCACTCAACCTGTTTTCCTTAATCCACCAGAGGAAGGAAATGGGCAAACTACTCTAGTATCTTTCCCAAGAAAATCCCATGGACGGTACGGTCAAGGGTCAGACAAGACTCAGTAATGACAGAAATATTTATATAGCACTTCAAAGTTTGCAAAGATCTTTTTCTATATTATCTCACTTGATTCTCACAACTACCCTATGAAATAGGAGCTATTTTCTCCATTTGGGGAAAAACTGAGGTTGGGAAAGATTAAATGATTTGCCTCGGGTTCACATGATTAGTAAGCATCTGAGGCAGTATTTCCCGGCTTTCTGACTCCAAGTTTAGGTACTTGGTCTGTGATGCCACCAAGATAACCTAGGTATTCATATAGTTACAGCATTTGAATCTCTGCCAGGACAGGGACTTAACCAAACAAAGGTCATTTTTCCAACAACCATAAAACAGTGCCCATATGGGAAATTCCCCCAGTTTTCAACTCTGAGATTTTCTCATTCATCCAAGTAAGTGAATGAATGTATAATAAATGAAAGCTTTTTTTTTTTTTAATTCCTCTAAGTGGTCATGAAAACAAATCTAGGCAATCTATACCCAGGAGGCAATGACATAGTCTGCTAACTTCTCAGCAAATTCCTGGCCTTTCTGTGGTGCAAATATAGCCATTGCAAGTCTAAAAGTGGCTTTGCCCCGCCCCCCCGCCAACTCTCAAGCAAAGTTTACAAAAACTGGTGGCTGCCCTTTTTAAACTATATATGGAGGTGGAGAATTAATAATTAAACAATCCCCATAAAGTATATATTTTTTTAATTTCACTAGGCTTGACAAAGAAAAGGCAACTTTTTTATTTAAAAATTGCAAGGGTAATTCTTTGACTAAAAGAAGAAAGGGGCAAAAAGAGTATTAATGAAGCACCTAGTAGGTGCTGGACACTATACTAAGTGTTTTAAAAATATCATAGCAACTTGGGAGATAGGGACTGTTATTATTCCCTTTTTTTTTTTACAGATGGAGAAACTAAGGCAGACAGAAATTAAGTTACTTACCCAGAAGTATCAGAGACAAGAATTGAACTCAATTCTTCTCACTCCAGACCTAATGTTGTATCTACTATTTTATATGGTTGATGTTGAAGAATTTTCTTTGAAGTATGTGATGCAGTAAAAAGAGCTCTGAACTCTGGAGTCACAAGACTTGAATTAGAATATACTGTGGAAATGAATTTGAGGATGTCCATTTCATTTCTTCCTGCCTTGGTTTCCCCCCTCTGTAAAATGAGGAGCTTTGAGATTGCTTCTAGCTCTTGATCTAGGAGCCCTGTGATCATTCACTAATTTATCTGTTTGTAATTCCAGCTTCCTGCTCCTTGGGGTTTTATGAAGTGGGGTATGCTTATGTATATAAAATTCCTGGTGGCAGTGGTGAGAAGCTAGTATAAAATTCTTTTGCAAGTCAAAACATTTATTCCAGAGAGTAAAATAACAAATACTAAAATGCTGGCTGAGTCAAGTCTGCTGGCTATATTTTCTATCTATAAGAGACTTTTTTTCTTTCTTCTTGCCCCAAATCTGTCCATCTCCTAATCTCTTTTAAGAATATTTCCCATTGCTCCCACATTAAATAAGCTCTCAAAATAAATCCTGGCCCACATAACATAGACATTTGAGAAATCAGGGTAAACCTAATGAAAATTGGGCAGAAATGAGAAAGGATGTGTATCCCTTCTCTATCGTTGTTTGTTTTTAAATTTCATTTGAATCTGTTTTACTGCAAATTCTTAAATATACCAATACCAAATAAATTTCCAAATTCAGCTCCAGTGTGAGGAGATGTGCCAGGCTGTGCCACTTGTCACTTGTGTAACATTGGGGTTGATGTTACTTAATCTCTCAGGGTTTCAGCTTCTTCAGCTGTAAAAACGAGGAGGTTGGAACCTCTGAACTCAGAGGTCCTAACTATCCCTAAATCTATGTCTCTCTTGAGGTCCAGTCATTCAGAGAGAGAGAGAGAGGAGAGAGGGAGGGAGGGAGGGAGAGAGAGAGAGAGGGAAGGAAGGGAGGGGGGGGAAAGGGAGAGAGAGAGAGGGAGAGAGAGAGGGAGAGAGAGAGGGAGAGAGAGAGGGGAGAGAGAGAGAGAGAGAGGGAGAGAGAGAGGGAGAGAGAGGAGGGAGAGAGAGAGAGAGAGAGAGAGAGAGAGAGAGAGAGAGAGAGAGAGAGAGCAGCATCACATAAGTCAAAATTATTTTTAAAAATGTATAATATATTATGAAAAAATTCTACCAATTTGATTTTTTAAACCAAGGCCAGGGAGGAAAAAACCCTATTCAATAAATAAAACAATGAAAAGATACATTTCAATTCTTTACTTAATAGGGAGAGAGATAGGTTAAAAAGTAAGGGAGGAGAAATGGAAGATAAGAATGATTATCCTTCATAGAAATATATATATAAAAATTTGACATGTACCAAGATATATAAAAGACAACCAAGACTTCCAAGGAATAACATCTTATTTTTTAGAATATTGCATTAAAGACTTTCATAATCATTTTGAATTTTTACAACTATCGGCACAATGGCATCATTCACTGGCACTTGCCCAATGGATAGAATGAAATTCAGCCCAACCTTTGCCTTAGCAAATGGTCCAACCAAACTGACATGTGGAAGTATCCTCTTGAATGCAGAGACTGGTATATGTCACTTATGGAGAAGTCATAACAAATAGTCTTTGGATTGTGCATGTTTTAATCTAAGTAGTTTTAAATTTTAGATTTAAAATGCATAATTGTTATAAAAAAATTATTTACTGTTGTTCACTTGAAACATTTTACTTCCTATCTTAATGTTTTTGTACAGGTTGTTTGCCTTGCCTGAAATTCATGCACACTTCTCTTCTGAGGCTTAGAATTCTTCACTTTAAAGCACAGCTCAAATGTTTCTACATGAAGATTTTCTGGGTCTCCATGTCTACCCCACCTCTGACCCATTACCTTCTTTTGATTTTCTGTATACTGATACAAGTGCACGTCTCCCTTTATAAAATGTAAGCTCCTTGAGGCCAGGGACTATTTCATTCATGTCTTTGTATCTGACACATAGTAGGTGCATAATAAATAGAACAAGGAACAATGGCCGAGTGGTACAGGATAGCATTGATGAGTTCATATTTGGTCAGTTTACGTACACTTTTCTTACTTTTACCACTCTTGCAAAAAAGCTTCTGTCTAGGTACCTTAAGTCAGCAACAATTTCTGTTGACTATATCACAAAAGAAGTAAGATTTAGTAATAACCGCAATTACAGTGATTACTGTAACTGGTATTCTGAGGCAGCGAGGTGATGCAGTGGATGAAGTATGAGGTCTGGAGTTAAGAAGATTCATCTTCCTGAGTTCAAATATAGCCTCAGACACTTATTAGCTGTGTGACCCTGGGCAAGTCACTTAACCCTGCTTATCTCAGTTTTCTCATCTGTAAAATGAGATGGAGAAGGAATTGGTGAACCACTCCAGTATCTTGCTAAGAAAACCCCAAAGGGCATCATGAAGAGTCAGACATGACTGAAAACAAAGCTATGACTCCTGTTTGATACATCTTGTTCTATGGAGCTCAGATAGAGACAGTCTGGGACAAATTATTCGCATGCCATTTTTCTTTTACATTTGATGTTCTGTGGACTATGGAGTAGGTTGATAAAGCAATTGCTGGGTTAAAATATTGAAATGGAAACTCTTATTTAGACTCACAGAAATCATCTTTTGGACAATTCCAACAATAGGATGATAGGGTTAATATGTGTATCTCATCCTGTTTCCACTTCATTTGATATTTTTTTTTGTAGGTCTATATTATGAAGGATTTTTATTTCACCTAAGAAGGAAGGAAGCAAGCATTTATGCATCCAGGGATTTATCCATCCATTTATGCACAGATGGTGTTTGAGGTCAAATTCGAACTTGGATCTCCCCTACTCCAGCCCAATGATCTCGCTGCGGTGCCATCTAGCTGCCTCTATACACATATAGGTGAGAGATTCAATATTTGGCATGGTAACATCTATCCAAACTTTGGTTCTTAAATTTTTGTGGATTAATGTTAATTGTGGTCAACATTATTATCATCCACAATAATTCCAGTAGAATTTTTCTTTAAATTCTCATGGGTATTTTGTGGTCTAGAGTTATTTTATGAGAATTTGTTTTTTTATCTCCATTTCTTAGCATGGTTCTTGGGGTGTAGTGTTTAAATAAATGTTTACTATTGAACTGACTCATTAGTCATTCATTATTTTATGAAAGATGATGAGTTTCTGATGTCTAGTTCTAGTTACCATAGAGTGTCTTGCTAGGCATTTGATAGGTACTGAATTTTTATAGCCTATGGTGATGTGTTGCATGAGTTCCATCATCCCTTTGTATAATCTACATCGATCAGTAAGTCTGGGCTCCTTAAGCATAGCCTGCCTATTATTTCTGGTGGTGGTCACTTGTCTCTGAATTTCCATCATAAATCTCTCCTTTTCTACAAACAAATCTGCATTTGTTTGGTGCTTCTTTCATGACATATTGCCAGTTGAATTCATAGAAATGTTGTCCACAGATGACTTCATTAATCTGAGCAATTTCATTGACTGTTTAAGTACATGCAGCTAAGTGGTGTAGTGGATAGAACGCTGGGTCTGGAATCAGGAAGATTCCTCTCCATGAATTCAAATCCAGTCTTATAAACTTACTAGCTGTGTGATCCTGGGCATGTCATTTAACCCTGTTTTCCTCAGTTTTCTCATCTGTAAAATGAGCTGAAGAAAGACATGGCAAACCACTCCAGTATCTTTGCCAAGAAAACTCCCAAAAGGGTGACAAAGATTCTGAAATTACTAAACAAAGAAAAATTTAAGGGAAAACTATTTTCAGTTACATTAATTCAACAATGTATACCTATAATTTGGTCTTTGCTATTGCCTAGTGCAATAATGTCTTCTTGTCCCAAAAGTATTTTTGTAAGATTTTCCCTTGTTTATCATGTCCTATGAGAATGTCTATTAATCACCTTACTCATTTTTTACAAAGAAAGGTTAATTTTTCCATAGCTACCTTAGAGTGATAGTCTCTGTTAATATCCTACAGGTTTTTGTTAAGATACTTTCCAAATCTCTCATAGTCCATTTTAAGGTTTTGAAAGTGCATGCTAAGACTAGTATTAGATAGGGGATGATTGCTTTAAATATGTTTCACTCTTTGAGCTTTGATTTCAGGGTGTCAAGTAAGCCAGTTGACATACATAGTCACAGCTTTATCCATGATAACCTTATGCTAAAGATTTCTTACTTAGAGAGGACCAACTCATTTTTATATATCACCTGTGTCCACTGTCTTGGTTTGACCTCTAGATTTAAGCTTGAAGCCTTAAGTTTCTATCAGTGTGCAATGTACATAGCTGTTTGACTTTAAGCTAGTAATACTGATAAAGTATGAAGCCTTTTGAATACCCAGTGGAATGTCTGATCCTACTTTCCCAAGCCTGGATCCTTACAGGTATGCTTACAGGTTAACTGCACTCAGGTCTAGTTGGAACTCACTGCTGCAACCCTCTGGTAAGCTAGCTGATATAATCAAGTTCTGAGTAGGTCTTTTTAGTTAATCTTTAGAGAACCCCCCTTTTTAGCTACTGTTTTCTGTTTCCTAAGCCTCTTGCACTGCTGGTGAGAAATGGAACTTTATATGCAAATTCAATGGAAACTTAAAGATGATTGTAACACAGTAGAATGTTGATATTAAAAGATGGGCTTTTGTTTCTGGTAGATTTGATGATCTTAAAGGAGTCTTGGCATTTGCTGAAGGCAGTCTTCCCTGTTTTTTTCTAACTATTTCTAAGCCCAATTCATTGCTCATTAGTACTATTTATCCCTGTTATATCTGTCATCCATTTGGTCTATCCTGTGTGAATGGTCAAGCTGAACTCTTTTGAGTACAGATGTCCTCCAAGAGATAACTACAGTGTTGATGAGATTGGTACAACCAGTACAATGTCATTCACAGATAGGCCTTCACCATCCAAAAAGAACCTCTGTCCAACCTGGATTTTCTTCATCAAAGTAGTAATTTCCTTTGTCAAATAAAGGACCTTTTTGATGCACCTCCTAGTGTTTATGATCAGAGTCACTGAAAAAGGTTGTTTTAATTCACAGTAAAATTTTACTTCATATTTTACTGAGTGCTTTCCTCCCAACGACTCATTATGAGGTGGGAAGTGCATGTATTTCCTCCATTTTATGGATGAGCAAATTGAAACTCGGAGATGTCAACTGACTTATCCCCAGATCACATAATGAGTGAATCTATACAAAATTTCTGGTTCTATCAGCAATCCTAGCAATGGGTAAAATGTGGACTTGAATCCACTTCCACTACAAATCTAGTATTTTTGTTGTTTTTATGCTTTGTTTTTGCTACCACTTGTTTCCTTTTCCGCTTATCTGTCTATCTATCTTGAGTGAGGCTGTGGGGTAATACAAACTTTTTTTGTGATCTGATGCATTTTAGTTGCTAACTTGCACAGATGGTTAAAATTAATTTCAGTGACCTACATTCCCCATTCTTTTTGATGCTATGGCTATGCAGGTGTTCTTTCTCCATGCCACCCAGACTTCTTTTGGTTCTTCCCTGTAGTCTTTGGAAAGGATGTGTTTACTACTCATTGTAAAGTCCCTTCAGAGGGATACCACTTCCTATTGTGGGCCAAAAAACACTTGGGCACAAGGGCAGTTCCCCATGCAGTCTCTACCCCTAAGGAAGAAATTAATGAGGGAGGGGGTAGTTAAGTACTGTGTGTTGTCCGTTGGTTAAATATTTTAAGATTTGATAAACTGAATCATTATTCCAGCCCACAGGTCATGAAGAATGCAATTTATCTCCTGATAATGAGTCAGTGGAATAAATATCTAAAATGATAATCACATTTTGGGGCATAACTGATATGGGACTTTATTTTGCTCAATTTCACATATTTGTTATAAGGGTTTCCCCTTTCCCTCATCCTTGTTAATTGGGGGGGAAAGTAGAAGAACTAAGTGCATAAGATAGCTATTCCCCTTTCCAGTTTTGGTTCCATGATGCATTGTCTTGACTCCACATTTCTCATAAGGATTTGCTTCCCATAGCACAGGCTGGAGCTGATCAGGGACTTTGATAGGAAACAGTGAAGAGCAGGGTTAAGAGAGTTATGGAACTCGGCATATTTATTTATTTCATCTCCCTGAGGTCAAAAGTTGGAATTTGTAAAACTCTTCCAGTCTTCAAAGAAATGGAGGTGAAATATCAAAGTGAATCCCTAGCTGTGGGAGTCTTTTTTTCTTTTTGGATATAAGAAAATGTTGTTATAATTCCTTTCTTTTTGTTGCATTTCTAATGTAAATGATTGACAGTGGAAATGAGAGCTCAAAGAAGATGAACTGATGTGAGTTAAGGTATAACCCCAGGGACAGCTAGGAGGACTTTTAAAAAATGTCTATATAATGTGCATTCATTTTACTGAGTTCCCTTAAATCTCTAGGGATCTGGTCTCTGGATGAGAAGTCATGTTTCTAGGGGTATATGAGTGACAATTTAGAAGGAATTGAAAATTAGTATTACCCAGAGGGCAATGGAGAGTCATCCCACATCATAAACAAGATATTGGAAAGGAAAAGTGGTGTGAGAGATGTCATCAGAACAATGAAAGACTGAATAGCAAAGAGGGACTCACTGATCATGTAGAGAGAACAAGGAACAACTGAAGACTCATGTCCTCCACTGGTATCCTCAAGGTATCAAGAAAAAGAAAGCAAGATCACAGTAGATTCGTTAACACCTCCTCTCTTATGAGGAAGCATGGACAGGTTGCCAGCTGTGTCATTAAGGGGAAGAGTAAAATAGATGATGTCATACATCTGTGGAAGTATTTGGCTAAATAATCATAGGAGGAAGGAGGTGGAAACAAGATGGCAGAGTGAGAGCAACTACTCACCTAAGCTCTTAGACAGATTCCTTCTGATACCTCTAAAAAGAGAATCTGACCAAATTTTGGAGGTGCAGAATCCAATAGGAGACAGACTGTGAATCTATGGCAGATTCACAGACCAGGACAGACTGGAAGGTCAACAGGAAGTATCTGTTCTGCAGGGGTGGAAGAACCCACAGCATATAGCACAGCAGGTCAGGCCATGGTACAGCCGAGCAGGAAAGCCCTGTGGTGATCTGAGGCAGGAGCAGCATGGTGAAACAGCAGAGTGGCAGCCCAGGGTGGGAGACCAGCAGAACCAAGCCGAGTGAGTGACAACCAATGAGCCCCAGCAATCAGCACCAAGTGCTCCTGAGACTATCAGCCCACAGATTAAATATCTGTAAGTCATCTACTTGAACTTGCAGGAGCCAAAATGGTGGAGTGATCAGTAAATGCTCTTTCCCCCTCCTTTTGTTGGCATTGAAAGAACCGTAAAATATTTCCCCAGAAAAATCCTGGGTCAGTGGAATAAGTAAAAGGGGCAAACACTCTCGTAGCACCTGAGGCTAGGAAAATCATTAAAGAATATTCCTTCTACTATGGAGAAAAGGAGTTGTCCCAGACAGTCAGAGCTCTGGGGGGTGGAGCCTCACACTAGGACCCAGGCATGCCTCAGCACTCCAGGGGAAACAGGAAGACAATAGAGCAGCCAGGATCACCAAGTGCTGAGCTTGCCTTTGCTCTAGCTCAGCTGAAGAGATCTCCCATGACCAGACCACTCCTCCCCTACACTTAACAAGATAGCTCTAGGGCTCATACAGGGAAACACAAACAGAATTTCTCACACCAGCCAGCTCAGGACCAGGTTCTTTAGCCTCTAGCTGAACACACACACAAAGCCTCACCATCAAGAGCAAGAAGCAAAGGAAGGAGGAAAAGACCATAGAATCTTTCTATGGGGACAAGGACCAAAACACGAATATCAAAAGGTCAGTATTGAGACTGTACTCCCATCTGAAACTTCAGAAGGGACTATGAGCTGCTCACATGTACAAAGTACATTATTGGAACAGCTGAAGAAGAAAATAGAAGAAAAACTGGTCAATGATTTTAAAAGTATGAAAAAAGAATTCTATGAAGAGAACAGCTCTTTAAAAAGGAAAATTGAATAAATGGAAAAGGAAGGACAAAAACTAACTGGAGAAAATAATCCCTTAAAAGGAATAATTGGACAGATGGGAAAGGAGATGCAGAAGTTAACTGAAGAAAACAATTTGATAAAAATTAGAACTGGGCAAGTAGAAACTAATGACTCTATGAGACATCAAGAATCAGTCAAACAAAATCTAAAGAATGAAAAGATAGAAGAAAATGCAAACTATCTAACTGGAAAAACAACTGACTTGGAAAATAGATCCAGGAGAGAAAATTTAAGAATTATTGGCCTACCAGAAAGCCATGGTAAAAAAAGAGTCTGGACAATATCTTCCAAGAAATCATCAAGGAAAACTGCCCAAAAGTACTAGACCCAGAGGGCAAAATAGTCATCGAAAGAATCCACTGTTCACCCCCCGAAAAGGATTCCAAACTAAAAACACCAAGAAATATTGTTGCCAAATTCCAGAACCATCAAGTGAAGGAGAAAATACTGCAGGCACCCAGAAAGAAACCATTAAAATATCAAGGAGCTACAGTCAGGTTCACATAGCACCTTGCAGCTTCTACATTAAAAGATCGAAGGAATTGGAATATGATATTCCATAAGGCAAAGGAATTGGCACTACAACCAAGGATCAATTACCCAGCAAAGTTCAGCATAACATTTCAGGCAAGGAGATGGATATTCAGTGAAATAAGGTATTTCCAGACCTTTCTGACAAAAAGGCCAGAACTCAGAAGAAAATTCGATCTTCAAACACAGATCTCAAGAGAGGCACAAAAAGGTAAACATGGGAAAAAAAAAAAAACAACTTGTTACTCAATTTGGGCAAACTATTTACTTCCCTATAAGGGAAGATGATACTTGTTAATCTTGAGAATCGTACATCTATTAAGAAATATGAAAAGGATATACTTAGAGGGAACACGTATAAAGTAAATGATGTGATGACAAAAATATGATTTAAGCATGTGAAGGGAATGTAACAGGAGATGTGAAAAGATGTGAAGTAGAAAATGGTAAATTACATCACAGAAAGAAGTATAAAATTATATTACAGTAGAGGGAAAGAGGGGAGGGAGATGACCATTGTTTGAGAGGTACTCTCATCTGATTTGGTTCAAGGAGGGAACAATAAACTTAATTAAGCATATAAATCTAGCTAGCTCTATAGGCAGTAGGAGGGGAAGCAGGAAAGAAAGGGGAAGGGAAAACAAAAGGTAGAGAAGAAGTAGTAAGGGTAAAGGGGAGTAAAAGGGAGGAGGGCTGAAAGAAGGAAGGGAAGATTGTGTGAGGTAATAGTCAAATTGAAAACGTTATTGAGGTGGGGAAGGGAGACAAGAGAACTAAAAGTACAAACAGTGGGAAAGAGGATAGAGGGAAAGACACAGAATGCAATCATAACTGTGAATGTGAATGGAATGAACTCTCCCATAAAACAGAGATGGATAGCAGAATGGATTGAAAGGCATAATCCAACAATATGTTGTTTACAAGAAACACATTTGAAATGGGGGGATACACACAGGGTAAAGGTAAAAGGTTGGAGCAGAATATTTTGTGCTTCAGCTGATGAAAAAAAAGCAGGGGTAGCAATCCTAATCTCAGACGAAGGAAAAGGAGAAATAGATCTAATCAAAAGAGATAAGGAAGGAAATTGTATCCTGCTAAAAGGCACCATAGACAAAGCAATATCATTACTAAACATGTATGCTCCAAGTGATATAGCACCCAGATTCTGGAGACGTTGGGGATGCTGCAGGAAGAAATAGACAGCAAAACTATACTAGTAGGAGCCTTCAACCTCCCCCTCTCTGAACTTGATAAATCTAATCTAATTTTGCCGAAGAAGACTAAGCTATTGTTATCTCCTTTTTACAGATAAGGAACTAAGGCAGACAGAGGTTAAGTGACTTGCTCAGGGTCACACAGCTGATAGTTATCTGCAGCTGGATTTGGGATTTGAACTCAGGTCTTCCTGACTCCAGGTCTAAGTACTCAGTTCACCATGACACCTAGCTTTTTGTGGTTGTTCAGTAGTTTTTCAGTCATGTCTGACTCTTTGTTACCCCATTTGGGGATTTCTTGGCACAGATACTGGAGTGGATTGCCATTTCCTTCTCCAGCTCATTTAATCGATGAGGAAACTGAGACAAAACAGGATGAAGTGACTTGCCCAAGGTCACACAGCTAGTAAATGTCTGGGGCTAAATTTGAACTAGGGAAGACAAGTCTTGCTGACCCCAGGCCCAGGACTCTTTGAACTATGATCCTGCCTACTGGCTGGGCTTAAACCAACAGAAACTGCTACACTGATAATAATAGCTGGTTACACTTTCATCCAAGGAAGGCTTACCATAATAAAGTAACAAAAATGAGGTCATTCAAAATTGTCAAATATGACTTACCAAGATCTTAGCAAAAAAAGTAAGGACAGGGTTTAAACTATCAGCCAATATGAGGTCTTTAAATATTACCTGTGGGTTAAATTTTCAAAAGAATTGGTGTCCCGCATTAGGGCACATAATAAAATTGAACTATTTTAACTCTGTGGCTTTCACTCTGTAGAGATTTAACTGATATAAGCCAGGTGCCACAATGAAGAGACCAAGTGCATCACAAGAACCTCCAGTCACTCAGGGCCATGGGCAGCCAGAGAGCAGCAGTCTATGGTACAAGTTTTTCTGCAAACCACTGAGAAGGAAAATGAGGGAGGATTACCCACAGCATAACTTCATAAAACAACAAAAAAGCAAATTAAGAAGCAAGCAGAAGAAGGGCAAATCTAACCTTAAAGTAAGCAAGAAGAGGTTAAAGAGGTGAATAAAACTCTGGATAAGATGGATATGATAGCTCTCTGAAGAAAATTGAATGGGGATAGAAAGGAATATACATTTTTCTCAGTGAGTGGTACATGGCACACATACTAACCACATACTAGGGCCTAAAAACCTCACAATTCAGTGCAGAAAAGCAGAGATGGTCAATGCATCCTTCTCAGATCATAATGCAATAAAAATTATATGTAATAAAAGGCTATGAAAACATAAAAAAATTGATTGGAAAATAAATAATCTAATCCTGAAGAAGGAGTGGGTTAAATAACAAATCATAGAAACAATCAACAACTTCATTCAAGAGAATGACAATAATGAGACAGCCTACTAAATCTTATGGGATAATGCAAAAGCAGTTCTTAGGGGAAGCTTTATATCTTTGAATGTCTACATGAATAAAATAGAAAAAGAGGAGATCAATAAATTGGGCATGCAGCTGAAAAATCTTGGAAAAGAACAAATTGAAAATCCCCAAGTAAATACCAAATTAGAAATACTGAAAACCAAAGGAGAGATTAATAAAATTGAAATTAAGAAAACTACTGAACTAATGAATAAAATCAATAGCTGGTTTTGTGAAAAAACTAATAAAATTGATAAACTTTTGGTCAATTTGATTTAAAAAAAGAAAGAAGAAAACCAAATTACCAATATAAAAAATGAAAGGGGTGAACTCACCTCCAGTGAGGAGAAATTAAAACAATAATTAGAAATTACTTTGGCCAGTATTATGCCCACAAATTCGACAATCTAAATGAGATGAATGAGTATTTTAAAAAATACAAATTGCCCGGATTAACAGAAGAAGAAGTTGAATACTTAACTCCATCTCATAAAAAGAAATTGAACAAGCCATCAATGAATTCCCTAGGGAAAAATCTCCAGGACCAGGTGGATTTACAAATGAATTCTATCAAATATTTAAAGGACAGTTAATTTCAATACTATAGAGACTACTTGGGAAAATTGGGGAAGGAGTCTTCCCAAATTCTTTTTATGTTACTCATATGATTTTGATACCTAAACCAGGAAGACTCAAAAAGAGAAAAAGAAAATCATACACCATTTTCTCTAATGAATATAGATGTAAAAATTTTAAATAAGATTTTAGCAAAAAGAATACAGCAACTTATCACAAGAATAATACATTATGATCAGGTAGGATTCATACCAGGAATGCAGGGCTGGTTCAACATTAGAAAAACTATTAGCATTATTGATCATATCAACAACAAAACTTACAGAAACCACATGATTATCTCAATAGATGCAGAGAAAGTTTTTGACAAAATACAGCACCCATTCCTATTAAAAACACTGGAGAACATAGGAATAAAGGAAACTATCTACCTAAAACCTTCAACAAGCATTATATGCAATGGGGATAAGCTAGATGCATTTCCCGTAAGATCAGGGGTGAAACAAGGATGTCCATTATCACCATTATTATTCAACATGGCACTAGAAATGTTAGCTGTAGCAATAAGAGAAGAGAAATAAATTGAAGGAATTTGAATAGGCAAAGAAGAAACTAAGTTATCACTCTTTGCAGATGATATGATGATATACTTAAAGAATCCCAGAGATTCAAGTAAAAAACTACTTGAAATAGTAACCAACTTTTGCAAAGTTGCAGGTTACAAAATAAACCCACACAAATCTTCTGCATTCCTGTATATTAGTAACAAAGCCAATAGCAAAACATAGAAAGAAAAATCCCGCTTAAAGCTAGGGTAGACACTATAAAATATTTGGGAGTCTACCTGCAAAACAAATCCAGTGACTATAAGAACACAATTACAAAACACTTTTCGCACAAATAAAGTCAGATCTAAGTAAGTGGAAAAACTAACTGGAGAAAATAATTCTTTAAAAGGAATAATTGGACAGATGGAAAAGGAGATGCAGAAGTTAACTGAGGAAAACAATTTGATAAAAATTAGAATTGGGCAAGTAGAAACTAATGACTCTATGAGACATCATTGATGATGTTGCTCATGGGTAGGCTGAGACAATATAATAAAAATGACAATTCTATCTAAATTAATTTACTTATTTAGTGCCATACCAATCAAACTATCAGATAATTATTTTCTAGAGCTGAAAAAAGTAATATCAAAATTCATCTGGAAGAACAAAAGATCCAGAATATCAAGGGGACTAATAAAAAGAAATACTAGAGAAGGTGGCCTAGCTCTACCAGATCTCAAAACCACTTGGTCCTGACTAAGAAACAGAAGGGTAGACAGGTAGAATAGATTAGGTACTCAAGACACAGTCAGCAATGAATATAGCAATCTGCTATTTGATAAACCCAACAACCCCCGCTTCTGGGATAAGAACTCACTGTTCAACAAAAATTGCTGGGAAAACTGGATAACAATGTTGCAGAAAGTCGGCATAGACCAATGCCTGACACCATACACAAGAATAAAATCCAAATGGTTACATGATCTAGGTATAAAGATTGACACTATGGACAAATTGGTGGAGCAAGAAATAGTGAATTTATCAGATTTATGAAGAAGGGAAGAATTTTTGACTAAAGAAGAGATAGAAAGCATTGTGAAGTGCAAGATGGATAATTTTGATTATATTAAATTGAAAAGTTTTTGTACAGCCAAACCCAGTGCAACCAAGATTTGGAGGGTTACAGAAAACTAGGAAAGAAATTTTGCAGCTCATGTCTGTGATAAAGGTCTTTTCTAAAATATATAGAGAACTGAGTCAAATGTACAAGAATACAAGTCATTGTCCAATTGATAAATGGTCAAAGAATATTAACAGGCATTTTTCAGAGGAAGAAATTAAAGCTCTCTATAGTCATATGAAAAAATGCTCTAAATCACTATTGATTAGAGGATGCAAATCAAAACAACCACATCACACCTATCAGACTGGCCAACATGATAGAACAAGAAGATGATAAATGTTGGAGAGGATGTGGGAGAGTTGGAACACTAATTCATTGTTGGTGGAGCTGTGAGCTGATCCGACCATTCTGGAGAGCAGTTTGGAACTATGCCCAAAGGGCTACAAAAATATGCATATTAGGACTGCATCCCCAAGAGATCATAAAAATGGGAAAGGGTCCCACGTGTACAAAAATATTTCTAGCAGCTCTCTTTGTGGTGGCCAAAACTAGAAATCAAAGGGATGCCCATCAATTGGGGAATGGCTGAATAAATTATGGTATATGAGTAATGGGATACTATTGCACTATAAGAAATGATGAACAGGAAGACTTCAGAGAGGCCTGGAAAGATTTATATGAACTGATGCTGAGTGAAAGGAGCAGAACCAGGAAAACTTTATGCACAGCAACGACTACAGTGTGCAAGAGTTTTTTTCTAGTAGAATTGGAACTTCATTGCAATGCAAGGCCTTAAAAAAATTCCCAGTGCTTTTTTAAGGCAAAATGCCTTCCACACCCAGGGAAAGAACTATGGAATTCAATCAGAGAATGTAGCAAATAATTTTCTTTTGTATTATGTTTTGGTTTGTTATATGATTTCTCCCATTCATTTTAATTCTTCTATATAACATGACTATAGTGAAAATGTATTTAATAGGAATGCTTGCATAGAATCTATATAAAATTGTATGCCATCTCGGGGAGGTAAGGGGGAACATAAGGAGAAAGGAGGGAGTAAAAATCTAAGTTATATGGTAGTTAACATAGGACACTGAAAATAAAATTAATAAAACATTTAAAAAAAAGAATCTTAGGAGGAAAGAGTTGAGTAGCTGTAAGAAGAGTATTTCTTACCCTTGAGACTTTTAAGTTGTAGTTCCCTGAAACAAATTATTCTGATTTGTATCTTTATGACTAACTAGGATTTTTAGGGTTTATTTTAGCTCTAGAATTGAAAGATTCCACCGTCCTCTGAAATCACTTTTTAATGCAACTTGCTATGATGGCACTGATACATGAAGGATGCTAAGGAGCTCCTTCTGGGATAATCATGATACTGAAGCATGTGGTGGACATTCTATACCTGGTTACTGTTGACCTGCCACATCGTTGGGAGAAACCTTTTTTCCACTGGCTGCATAGTCAGATGTGACAGAGAGTCTTCAAAAAGCCCAACTCAGCTCTGGCGATCTCTTTGCTGCATTCAAATCTGGAAGAGTGCACTAACTCCTTCACGCTTGGCCTCTAATGATAGAACCACTAGGTAAGAGGAAGAATCATTCCCTTCCTCCCCCTCAAACCCACCATTTGGTCCCTCAGAAATGGACCCAGGTCCTTGGCTTCCTTCAATATTTTCTATTCTAGGTGCAGGTAATAGTCCCCGACCTTGAAAATTTCTAAGGCTGTGTGCATGAGCTATGGGAATTGGGAGTTCAGAAACCCAGGTGAAGTGTTGTAGGCCACTGACTGGAGAGTAATTTTCTACAGCTGAGGGGTCAATCACGGAGCCTGAAAGGTTAACATGCCCACTTTCATCCAGATTAAAATGTAATTGAGAAACATCTAACAAAATAAAAATACAATAGAATATAGATTTCCTGTTAGCTATAAACACACCAAAAGCTTTCTCAATACTAAACAACAAGCCCTTCACTTAAATATGATCATTCCCACTAGCTGTGGTTCTATCTCCCTTTTCTTGCTAAATTCCTTAGTGCATCTCTACACCAGGTGCCTCCACTTCTCCTCTCTCTCGTCTCTAAATCCTTTATAGTCTTGCTTCTGACCTTACCATTCAACTGAAACTGCTCTCTACAAAGTTACCAGGAATTACCAAATCTCGTGTTCTTTTCTCAGTACTCATTTTTCTTGATCTTTCTTTAACATTTGACCACCCATTCTCTTATCCTGGATACTTTCTCTGCTCTACGCTTTGTGACTGTTTCCTCCTGATTCTCCTCCTACCTGCCTCTGCTCCTTGTCAATCTCATCCAGGTCATACCCCCTCATCATAGCTGTTCTCCAAGGATCTCCTTCCTGGTTCTTTTCCTCTTCTCTCTCTGTAACTACTCCTTTTGTTAATCTCACCAGCCCCCACAGGTCAGATTGTCATCCTTATACAGCTGATTTCCTTATCTACGCATCCAACCCTAACTTTTCTCCTGAACTCCAAGCTTGTATCACCACTTGCACTTCAGACATCTCAAACTCAGCACATCCAAAAACAGAATTCATTATCTCTCCCCTAAACCTCTTTGGGCCCCAGTTTCTCCCTTAGTACCACAATCTTACCAGTTGTTTGGCCTCCTAACGTTGATATCATCCTCAACTCCTCTCTTGCATCTAATCTGTTGTCAAATCCTGTTATTTCTACCTTGGTCACTTCTACAGTCAGTCCACTTCTCCCTATTTAATCCATCAATCAATAAACATTAATTAGGTGCCTACTATGTGCCAGATGCTATGCTAAGTAATGAGGATTCTAAAAGGCAAAAGACAATCTCTGCCCTCAAGGAATTCACAATCTAATGGGGGAAACAACAAGCAAACAAATGTATGCAAATAAGCTAGGGTAAAACAATAAGGGGTCAGGAAGCTAGGAAAGTCAACAGACAGAGCTGGGGAAGGAGAGCATTTGAGGCATGGGGCACAACCAGAGAAAGACACTAGAGCAGAGAAGTGGAGTGTCTGGTTTGTGGAACAGCCAGGAGTCCAGTGTCAATGGGTTAGAGGACTCAAATCCTCATCACCTCACACCTTAACTATGGTGATTGTCTTCCTGTTGATGTCCCTGTCTCAAAACTCTCTCCAGTTCAGACTATCTCCCTACTTTGCTGCCAAGATTTAAACCCAGAGTTGTGCCTTTGGCTCTTTAAATCTGAGGACTTGTTCCAAATTGATTATCAGTCCGAAAGTAAAATATCAGAAATGAAAATGTGTCTGTGGCTAAACTGGTTGTGAGCCCTCCTCTGATGCTTCATGGTTGAGCATGGCTCCTGGTACCCATAGACTTAGGCAGGACTGAGCACACTGGAGGGCTTTGAAGTATGTCCTTCAGTGGACTGTGCATCTATCTTTAAACAACTGCAACAAAACTAAATGCAATTCTTATTTAATTTAAATTTGTTTAGTGTGATATGTATGATAAGGTGATAAAGGCTCAGTTGATCATTTCATTATACTGGTCAAGGCAAGATACTTGACCTAGAAAGTAGGGTTTAAACTTAATGGTCTTTTAGCAGTTGTCTTATAATCACAAAAACCTGTATTTTACGCAGGTTGTATTTTTTGCATAAGCTCCTATGTATTATTCACAATTTACAATATTTTGAAAACTGTTCACAGCATATATAACCATATTTGAGCTAGTTGACAGGCTCATGCAAAATGTTTGGACTTGTCTATTATTTCCATCGAAGCTCCATTTAAATCGTGCAAAAACATAAATTTATATAGAATCACAACAGACTTAAGGTGGTGTGGTCATTTTCCTAGTACTTTCATGATTGAAAATTTTTACTACATTTAAAACAATTACATATCAATTAAACCTTTAAATATATTATACATTTTATATAAACACACATATTATAATTCCTATATAGGTGTATGGGAACACATATATGTATATATGCATACATGTGCACCTACAATACAGAGTATACATATATAGATCCTTATGCATATGTATATGCATGTATGTTTGTGTGCATATGTGTGTTTATACATATGCTCATTATATACATGTTTATGTGCATATGTATCTATATTAGCTTTTGAAATGGAACTAAATCTCGACTAAGATTTCCTTGATGTAGGGAAATCTCGGGTGAGGAAATTCCTCAATACATCTAGGCACCTTCTCTGATACTTATAATTTCAGACCCTTGCCTAGACCACTGAGAGGTTAAATGACTCATCCCGCTTCACACTTTCGGTATTGTGGGAGGGGAAGTATTTGGACTTATGTCTTCCCAATTTGGAAGTTAGCTTATTGTCCATTGGATCAATTGTATCTTTGGAGATAGAAGGGATCTAAATCTATTTTTATAACTATATAGAACATACTTATGATTGGTACATATGATCACTTCCCTCATGCCCTTCCCCCATTGCTAGTGCCTTCCCTTTGAGATTATTTTCCACTAAAGGTATACACCCACATATGATATAATATAGAGATAACAATATATATTTTATAGGTATACTTATTTTTTGCATGTTGTCACCCAATAGAATGTGAACCACTTGAGTGAAGACAACATGGAGTTTTTTGTATTTGTTTTGTCTTCGCTATTTTTTGTATCCCAACACTACTTAGCCTAGGACCTGGCACATAGATTATGCTTAAAGATGCTTGCCAATTGACTGATACATCAATTGATGAATAAATATTTATCAATTGGCCATTGAATGCCAGAAAGAATATTAGGTATTGGAGAGTCAAAGACAAAAATACAACAATCCTTACGTTTGAGAGCTTACATTCTATAGGGGGAGACACTATGCACATAAACAAATGCATATACATATATACACATGTGTATATATTATACATATAGATGATATATAAGAAATCAATACAAAATAATGGAAGGAACAAAGGGGGAGGAGATCAGTTGCTAAGGAAGAATGGCAAAGTCTTCATGGAGAAGGTGGTGTTTGAGTTAAGTTTTAGATAGAATAGAAAGCACAGTATTGTAAAGTCTGGCAACACTGAACAATTACCTTGCATTGAGGCTTCGCAAGACATCCAAGCAGGTTCGCTAAGTTCAGAGGGACTCAGTACTAGCAGGCTAACCACTAGGTGATAGACCGTGCGGGCCTTGACAACTAAAATAGATGGTCTCCTAAGGTCAGGAGGGGTTGTGATCTGCCTTGCTGACATGGCCGCCATATGCCATACAAAAGCTCCTCCTTGCTTGTCTTCAGAGGTGTCAGAGGACCTTGCCCTTTAACTCCTACCTCAGTGTCAAATACATTTTTAGAGCAATTGACGCAGGCCTTCTCGGATGTTTCGAATCCAAATTCATCAGTTTTCCTCGCTTGGGTAGTTTAGTTCCTTTACGAATGTTGTTCAGTCATTTCAGCCAAGTCTGACTCTTCATCATCCCATTTGGGCTTTTCTTGGCAAAGAAACTGTACTGGTTTGCTGTTTCCTTCTCCAGATCACTTTACACATGAGAAAATTGAGGCAAACAGGGTGAAGTGACTTGCCCAGGGTCACACAGCTAGGAAGTATTTGAGGCCAAACTGATCTCAGGTCTACCTGATTCTAGGCCCTGCGCTCTATCTATTGCACATTTTTGCCTTTAATGAGTACTATCCATAAAAAAATAGTCAAAGAACCTGTGATAGAAGTAGAAGATGAGAATTTCTGGAAATGCAAGTTTTCATTTTGTCTTCCAGATCTCCATGTCAGGACTACTGGGTACCAGAAACAAAACCTGTTTCCAGAAGAGGGCTAGTGGATTTATCTTCTAGCCCACATCTCTTGCTGAATGCTAAGAACTTTATTAGGATTTATAGGGATGATAAATGACATAAGTATATGACTGAAATCAAATGTGGAGGAACCTATGATGTTTTCATTTAGCTCTATGTCATTGGAGGCTGATCAGTTTTGTAGATTATGACCATCACAGTCAATTTCAGAAGTGCTCTGCTCTCAGAGTAGTATCAGATACAAACTGCAATAGATATTAGGAGTGACGGTTGTTAGGTTCTGGCTCTCAGTCTGTTGCCAGGATTATGAAAAAAGACAGATTTGCAAATGGATCTAGGATCTTGTTGAGATGGATGTCTTCTTAAATGATACTCTTTGAAACTGTACCCTAAAACTGCTTAGAGTAAAAAGTTTATAGCTTTATAGAGCTGGAAGAGATTTGAGAGATCATCCAGTTCAACCTTTTTATTTTATAGATGAGGAAATTGACGTTTAGACAATGGAGGTATTTTTCCTAAAGTCACATTAGAACTGGGATTCTTAATCATTAGATTAAGAATGGATCTCTTTGTTAGCTGTGTGAACCCTATGGACTTCTCAGAACAATATAAAAAATAAAATATATAGCAATGAAATGGAAATCAATCATATTGAAATGCAATGATTAAAATAGTTTTCAAAAAGCAAGTGTATAGAACCCAAGTAATTGGAGCAAATAGCACAAACCAAATTTGTACCTCCAAATCTCACTTTCTTTCCACTGCACTAAGTATTCTCTATAGTTATTGAGGAAACACCCATAAGAAAGCTTCGCTCTGGTTTTAAGTAGAAAATGATCAAGTATCTGTTTGACTCTTAAGTATGATGGGTGGACATTGTAGAGAGGTATATATTGACTTGATGACAAGGAAAATTTCTCAGTGGCTAGTGTTATCCATAAGTTGGATGATGAGCCTGGAGAGCCAGTGGAATCCCCCTCACTTAAGGAGGATGCTGGTTGACCACTGAATCTGTTGAAGGCATTATTCTTTTTCTGATTTGAATTGGACTACCTGGCAAATGACTAGAAATTCCATTTGTATGTATGCATGATAGCATATGTGAATAAACATGTATCATAACTGTGGGAAAAGGGTTATTTCAGGAGGCTCTGAATTTCCATCAGAACTCACTGGGAAACTAAGCCACATAATTTCTCTTTATTTTGGTTTCTTCATGAATAGACAATCTTACTATGGATAACAAGAGTTTGTGTGTGTGTGTATGTATGTGTATGTGTGTGTCTGTGTGTGTGTGGTGAAATACTAGTAAAATTGATTATAAAACACTGTGAAAACTTTAAGGATTCAAGACATGCTTAATGATAACACTATACAATAGGGCATCATCTCTGGGAAACAGCAGGACAATTTTCTTCCATAATGACCTGACAGATGGGCTATGGTATCTAATCCCCTTAAACCCTAAAGCTCTCTGATAGGAGATGTTGTAAAAGGACAGATTATACAGCATGCTGTTCTTTTTATGGGGCCTTTCCCTTCTGTGGCTGGGCTGTGTTCAGGGACTTTACTTGCTCAGTACATGGCGTGTTAACTGACCACCTGCAGAAACCACGAGAAGCAGAAATAGCCACCAAAGGGCTTTAGTCGGAAGAAGCCGGCCACTTTGTTTCCCATGTTCCAAGGATCTTCACATAGGACTTTTTGAGAGGGCTCTGCCCTCCCAATTCCTGTGATGGCTTTCAAGCTACATGCTTTGGATTGTACATATGGACAATCTTTTAAATAACTTGGTCCTGTCCTTTGGGGAGAGCTGGAATTTAGGGATGCTGATCCCAAACCAACTGAGATTTGGGGCGATTAGTTTGCTCAGCATTCTTCAATATTTCCATAAGAGTTAGATTCTTCTAACTTCTAAAATACAATAAGAAAAGGCTTATTTTAGCATTTAACTTGGAGGTAAATCTCTAAGTTAGCCCCTGATTGAACTGAAGGAGTATATTTTCACATACCACTTGGTAGTTTAGTGTTTTCTATCATCCTTACCAACCTCCTTTTAAAAACCATCACTGCCTTAGGAGACCAATCACTTATTACTATTAATTATCTAATAAGCATTTATTAAGTATCCACTATAGTGGATCCACTATTATAAGCATTTATTAAGTATCCACAATGTTATCAATGCTACAGCACCCTGGTGATAGATAAAAACACAATAGATTTTGCCCTCTTCACATTTCTGTTTTGTTCATTCATTCATTTACTTAGTAAACATTTATTAAGCATCTGTTATATTCCAGGGACTGTTAGGCCCTTGAGGCACAAAGGACAAAATGCAAGAAGCTTCACCACCAAGGTGGTTACATCCCATCTGTGGAAAGAGAACATGAATTCATCTAGGTATGAAGAAAGATTTTTGGGGAGATGTAGCTGAACTTGTGGGGACAGAGGAATCCTAAGAGGCAAAGGGGAGGAGGGAATACTTTTCTGGCATGGGGACATATCATTGAGTTGAGAGAAGAAGTGTTACAATGAAGGATAGCAGAGACCAGTTTGACTGGAAGTAGAGTACACAAAGGGCTACAATATATAATAAGCCTAAAAATATAGATGGTAGCCAGATTTTAGAGAATGTTAAATGATAAACAAAGGGATTTATTTTTATTTTAGAGTGGGAGTTCTTAATTATTTTTGGTTTGTCACCCTTTGGCAGCCCGGTGAAATCTCTGGGTCCCTTCTCAGAGTAATATTTTTAAATTCATTAAATAAAATATATGGGATTGCAAAGAAAATTAGTTAAATGGAAATACAATTCTCTATATATATACATACATATATATAGATATAGATATAGATATAGATATAAATGTAGTTCATGAATCACAGGTTAAAAAAAAACCCTGTTTTAGAGAGGAAAGAGGAAGTAATGTTAGTCATACCTTGTGCTTTTAGGAATAGCAAATTGGAAGGTGTCTGTGCCAAGTAGATTGGAAAGGGGTCTGGAGAGACTAGAGATAGGAACAGCATCATAAGGTATCTTCCCAGAGTGTAAGGCCTTTTGGGAGCTTCTCTGATCTGGAGGGAATAAGACAACTCAACACCATATCCCTGAAGACACAAGCTTATGTCTTTTGCTTAGAGTGAGCATCAAGTTTATCCATTACCTTTAAAACTTGTGTGTGTTGAGCTTCTTGGTTCAGGTAGTTTCCTGGATACCATGCTATTTCCCTTTTTTTCCCCACAGTGACTGGTTGCCTTTTCTAACTTTTTTCAGGATAAGATTATTCCTATTGTTTTCAATGCTTATGATAGCACAACAAGACCTTAGACTTAGACCAGATGTTTTCATCCATATTACTGGTCCCTTCTTTGGAGGTATCAAAATACAATCATACTCTATGTGCTTCCTCTATCTATATAGCATCAAAAAGAGTAATGTTTAGATCGCCAGTCAAGAATTATTCAAGAAAAATGGTGGAAAGAATATCATGAGAGAGGTATATGCCCTGAACAAAGACACGTCAGTGATATGGTAAGAATAAGGAATAACCAATGGATAGCCTGCATATTCATAGCCATGCAAAAAGAACTTCATGAGGACTCCCTGTAAATATAGGAGAACATGGACAAGAATCTCATAATGTGGATAGGCATGGCTGGATTGCAATCATGATTAGAGCCAAGGATGTTGTGTCAGAAAGACCTGAGTTCAGTTCTACCTTGGATATTTACTAACTCTGCAGCCCTAGGTAAGTCATTTAATTTCTCCTAGTCTCAATTTCCTTATCTACCAAAAGGAGGAAATAATAGTACCCATCCCACAGGGTTGTTGTAAAGATCAAATGAGATAATGTATAAAATGTCTTGTAAATCTTAAAACATTATATAAATGCTAGCTAGCTATTATTATTTAGAGAAGGTGCCCACATGGACAAGATTCCAGATCCATTGAAGCATCAAAGTGTGTTGAGGCTGGAGTTTTATTCTGAATTATGCTTAGCTTTAGCCAAAATCCACTGAATAAATAGAATGTCCATTTCTGCCAAGCTGAGCTGAGCCAGATTTCACTGGTATTTATTTCTTAAGGTGTTTGTGTGGAAAGCTAAACAGGCTAGATCTCATTTCATTTATGACTTGAGTTCTCCATTACCTAATTGGCATGTAAATGACCTGCTGTTTATTAGGGGAGGTACAGTATGAAACAGCCTCCAGATGTAGCAATTTATAGGACAGTCTTCACATGTGTAGACAGTGGGCCCCTTCATATAAATTCTTTGGGTAAGCTCAAGAATGAAGTCTGCTTAGATAGGATAATATGGAGAAGTTAAGTTACAGATATTCACTCTCATACGTCTGGTCAAGCATATCTTCTTTCTCTGCGTCAATGCCAAAAAACATCCATCATCTGCAAAGCTAAGATTCACTTTTTAACACTAGGACTTACTCAGGTATAAAAAAAATGGGCTGTATTTGATCACTGAATAATTAGGACCAGTTCAACTAACAAGCATTTGTTAAATACAACAATAGAATGGAAACAATGTCTTCCCTTAGGTAACTTACATCATACTGAGAGTGCACACTATAAATAAAAGTAAGGAAAAACTTACGTATACAAGGTAAATAGAAATACATAACAGAATAATTCCAAGAGGTAGAAAGTACTATTAATTTAGAGGAAGAGTTCAAGAAAAAGCTTCTAGGACCTGAAATTCACCCCAAATGTTCCTGTAGACTAAATGTGCCTACACTGTGATAGAACATTCCCAAACTCATATTGGTCTGATCAGTTACAGTGGGACACATTGTAACTGATGCTAGCATAGTCATTTCACTTAGGTCCTCTTCAAGGACAAAGGACAGCGACCACCAGAACTCTGCATGAAAGAAATTGAAGGATTCCAAAGCAGAGACAAGAAGGGACTGTACTCCAAACATGAAGGACCAAGTAACAGTACAGAGGCAAGAGAAAATATTTTTTAAAAAGAAAAACAGGCTAAATTGACTGAAATAGAGATAGCATAGAGTAATATAAAACAATACTAGAAGGGTATGTGGAACCAGATTATATAGCATAGAGTTTTAAATACTAGGCTGAAGATATTGCATTTTACCCTTGAAGCCATAAGGAGACACTGAGGATTCAGGGGCTGGGGAGAGTCAGGATCAAAACTGTTTTAGGGATATCAATTTGGCTAAATATATTCATTTGATACATGCAGCTTGAGGCATAGATGTTTGATATAAAAATATTTTTCCACTTACGCTGAGGGAGGAAAAGTATACATAAGCATTAATTTAAGAAAATTTCATAAATCAATGGGAGCAAGTCACCACTGATGAGCTATATTTCATTATTCAAGTTCAATATCACTGCAAAATCTCAATTTAACATTCCCATTCCTTATAGAAATGATGGTAGCTACAGGTGATTTTTTTAACATCCATCTAGATGATCTAATAAATACTAATGAATAATGAATAGTTGCAGATATTTTAGGAAGAAGGAAAAGGAAAAAAGCAAAACGTAAAAAAAATACAGATGGAGAAATGAAGTAAGGCATATATTTTTTAGTTTCTAGAGACCTTTTCAAGTCCCGCCTAGTGATGACTACTCTCCACTCTATACTCCTCAAGTACAATAATAGAATCCTAAATTTACAACTGGGATGGTCCTTAGAGTCTACACAGTCCATCCTCCTCACTTTATAGGTGAGGAAACTAAGGCTAGAAAGGTAAAACATTGCCCTGCACAAATGCATTTCCTTTGTTTAATTGTATTTGTCCTTCAGTTTTGTGTGCCTCCTTTCTAATTCTGCAGTCAGAGAATGGAAATACCAATAATCCTACTGGTCATAGATCATCTGTAAACTTTAATTTTGTTGTTATTTAAATGTGAGATCCTTGTCCAATGGCTCACAACTGGACATATTGTAAGAGGAGCTATTTCCTATCAATAATTGCATTCTTATTATAAGTGAAATTGGAAGAAAGAAGTAAAAGCTAAACAGAGGGAAGACTTCATATGTTTTCCTTGGGGAGACAAAAGTACTTATGGAGTTGGTTTTATCATACACTCAAGATGCAACAAGAAATGCTGTTTCATCATCTATCAGAGTACTAATGACTGGTATTTTCAAAAATCTCACCATGGAAATAAATGCAGCTTACCAACATTGGTTGCTGAGGAAGATACAGTAGAGAAATTCTGTGAAGTACTTGATGAAAGCTTACAAATCAAATCGATATCTATGCTGATAATTGGTGACTGCCACGCAAAGAGAAGAAAAGGTGAGAATGGAGCAAAATCTAAAGGAAGCAAGTACTGAGCATGCAAGTCGAAAAAAGTAAGTCAGCCATTGATCAGAGGCGGAAAATGGTTTTTGACTCTCATTTCCACACTTTCTACCATCATTTCTGTAGGGAATGAGAACGTTAAACCTGAGACTTTGCCATGATCTTCAATTAGAATAATGAAATATAACTCATCAATGGTGACCTGCTGCCATTGATTTATGAAGTTTCTGTAAACATGTTAATGCTTCTTTGTACTTTACTCAATATAGAAATTATTTTGGTATCAAGCATTTAAATTTCAAGCTACATATATTGATTGCATATATTTTGCCAAATTGACCTCCCTAAAGATCCTGCCTCTCCCCAAGGCAAGGTCACACAGGGTAATTTGTTGTTATTCTTCAGTCATTTCTGACTCTCTGTGACCCTATTTTAGGGTTTTCTGAGCAGATATGGGAGTGGTTTGTCTTTTTCTTCTGCAGTTCATTTTTCAGATGAGGAACAGAGGCAAACAGGGTTAAGTGACTTGCCCAGGGTCACACAACTAGTAAGGTTCTGAGACTGGATTTGAACTCTCAAAGATGTATCTTCTGAACTCCAGATCCAGCTCTCTCTCCACTGTGCCATGTAACAGCAACTCATACTGGTAGTAAATAGCAGAGAAATAACTTGAATACCTCAGTTCCTCCGATGGTTCCCCACATTACATTGGTTCAAAATGTCATTTCTCGCATAATAATAGGATTTTTCTTTCTTATCCCATCAATTCTGTACTTTCCATTGTTCCTGAAAAGCTCTTATTTATTTTACCCTTGAAGTTTTCTGAAATTATTGAATATTACCATTTTTCAAAATCCAAACACAACAAAAATAAGTTAGAAGTAAAAAATAGATTAAGATGTTAAATTCAACCCTGACGCAGATGTTACTCCAGCAGAGTTCTAAGAAAAAACCAGTCATATTGGAGGAGGGGCAGGAGAGAGCAGTGCAAATGCAGGAGCCTTGTTAACAATAAGGGAGCAGACATATTTTCTAGACTTGCTATTTGAATTGCTTGGAAAGGATCTATTCTTTTCACTTAAAAAAAAAAAGTTAGGTGCTTACCCTAATTTGAGGAACTGCCAACATGTATCTAGTTTCTCTCATAATTTCTCTGACCTCTCTCATCATTTTTATGACCCTATTCCCAAAATTACCACTCTTCCACTTGGGCAATTTAAATAAGGAACATATAGTGGCGCCTCTCATTATGACTGTGCCTATCTGACTAGACTTGACAATTATTGGCCCGGGAAGTATGTAGCCCATCATGGAATTCTGTCTCTTCTCTCCTTCCTTTGATTCTTCCTTCATAGAACTACAAAGAGGTAGGATCTTCCAGGGGCTTCCTGCCTTCCCAATTTGCTACCCAAAGAGTTCTTAGTACTCTGCAAGCCTTGAACGAAACAAAGATAGCTTGTTGGATAGCTATTTTTAGGCCCTTAATTCTTTTGCCATCTGGTGGCTCTATAGGGCAGAAACTATCAACCTGGGCACTTCATAGATGGGATATTAATCATCTAATGTCATAACAGTACTATATATAATATCTGAGAAGCAGTAGAGCCAGCCACGGAATCTGAAAGACTTAGCTAGGTTCATGGTGGGTCTCTGATGTTTACTAGTTATGGGACCCTGGGCAAATCGCTTAACTTTTCTCTGCCACAACTATTAATGGGTGGAGTTTGCTCTGTTTCTTATGGTTGCTGTAATGATCAAATGAAATAATATTTGTAAAGCACTTAGCAAATTAAGTGCTTAAAAAATGCTTATTCCATTTATTTATGGGAGTTCCTTACAATGATGAAACCATAAGTCTAAGATCTGAATTTTATATATATAATATATAACGTAGATATATTATATATCATACATACACATGCATTGTACATACATACATGTATACTATACATATATACACATGCATACGACATACAATAGATATATGTATAGATAAACATATATGTGCACTATATACATAATATATGTATAAATGCATGTGTGTATATTATATACACAGCACATATATAATATGCATGTATTTTAATATGCATACAATATATTATACATATAATATATGCCTATATAATATATAATAAAATAAAATAATAAACTATATATAGTAATAATAGCTAACAAATCTTTAAAGTTTGCAAACCTCTTTGTGTGCATTATCAACATTAAGGCTCATGACAAATCTGTCAGGAAGTTGCCACCCCATTTTACAGATGAAGAAACTGAAATGCATGACAACCTGCCCAGAGTCACATGACTATTTAGTGCTTGAGGCTTAATTTGAATCCAGGTCTTCTAATCTTTGGGTTTGGCATTCTATCACCCTGTGTTAACCACCTCCCACCACATATGTAATATTCTTTCTATGTGAATCAGTCACCATGAGAGTCAGGGGTCATTGAACAGTTGCCAGTCTTAAGCTCTGAAAGTCTCCCATTTGCCCCACAGGGTTTTTTATTTTTGGAACCATTACATTTCACTAACCATGCTATCACATTTAAAAAGCTTAATGAATAATTGTCAAAAGACAAAAATCGTAAGTAGAGGGAGTGGTAATGAATGTTAGGTCCTTATGGGATGTCAAACTGCTTGACATTAGTTCAAGAGCAATGTGTTATAAATCAATGGGTTTTATGAAGGAAATAGTGTGAGCTCCCTCATCAGTGGTTCAAGCATCTAATAACTAACTGGAGTGCTACCACTCAATTCAGTAATGATCAGGTTTTAGTTAAATGGCTACTGTACCTCAGGTCCTGTGCTAGTCAGCAGGAATAACAAAAACCATCCCTGTTCTCAAAGAACTTAACATCTAGCAAGGAAAAGGACGTGAGGTCTTGTAAATGCCATATCTTTCACTTTGGAACAAAAACCCATCAATTTCATAAGTGTAAGATGTGAGAGAATTAGATAGCAGTTGTTTTGAAAATGATCTGGAGGTCTTAGTGAATTGCAAGCATTGTATGAATTGAGAGTGGGATGCAACAGATACTCACCTCATTGATCATCCATTCCTGTTTCCCCTTTCCCTCTCGGTTTTCATGACACTGCCCTCATAATAATGATAGCAACAAAAATGATAAACATTTGTAGAGCACTTACTATGCTTCAGGCACTATGTTAAGTGTTTTTAATTATTATCTCATTAGATCCTTACAACAAATCTCTGAGGTAGTTGCTATTATTTTACAGATTTGGAAACAGAGATGAAGCAACTTGCCCAGATTCATATAGCTAGTGTGTGTCTGAGACCAGTTTTGAACTCATGTTTTCCTAATTCCAGTGGCATTCTATGTACTGCATCACCCAGCTACCCCATTTCCTAGTTCTCCTCCTGCCTGGCTGATTGTTCCTGCTAAATTTTTCATCTCTTTCAGACCCATTATCTGCAGGGATAATCCTCCTTCAGTTCTGTTCTGGGCTAACTTCTCTTTTTCCCATATACTGTCTCATTGGATATTTTTTCTCTTGTGCTATCATCAGGCATCACTAAGAGTCTTTTAGACATCATACCCTATAGCATCTCAAACCCACATGGCCAAAATAGACCCCATTATCTTTCGTGACAAGCCTTCCTTTTTTATGGTCATCCCTATTCCTGTCCAAGACACTACCATGCTCTCAGCCACCCAGACTCACAATTTGGCTCATCTTTACTGCTCACTCTCCCTCACCTTACATAGCCAGTTTTTTGCCAAATCTTGTAATTTCAACTGTAGTTCTCATATTTGTCCCCTTCTTGATCATAGCTGCCCCCAGCACCAAGTGAAGGCAGTTAGGTGGTGTCATGGACCAAGTGTTGAACTTGGAGTCAGGAAGACCAGAGTTGAAATCTGACCTCAAACACTAGGTATGTGACCCTGGGCAAGTCACCTAACCACCCTTCTAGGTTTCAATTCCCTCATCTATAAAATGGGATACCAATAACACCTAACACACAAGTGTTTTGTGAGTATCAAATACTAAATCAAAGTGCTTTATAAATATTAGTCATTATTTTTGTAGTAGCCTTTTCATTCATCTATATTCCTTCTTTAATCTGTCCACTACTCTACTGCCCAAGTAATTTTTCTGAAGTATAGGGCTGATCCTGTCTTCACTCTCCCTCCCCACTCCTCAATAAGCCACAGAGTTCCAGTGGTACCTTATTACCTTCAGGATCAAATATCAAAATCCCCTATTTGACATTTAAAACCCTATATAACACTCATGGCCTCTCCCCAGCTTTCCAGGCTTCTCACTTTTTTCATACTCCACATACTCTTTGATCCTGGTAGACTGGCCTACACATGATATTCCAACTCCAAGCTTTATGGTTTGAGCTGGCTTTACTCCATACCTGGCATGCCCTCACTCCTCACATCTGTCTCTTAGTTTCCCTGGCTTCTTTCAAGTCTCAGCTCAAGTTTCAACTTCTGAACAAGGCTTTTCTCAGTCCTCCATCCATCCACTCTGTATCTCTCTTCCATGTGACTGGTTAGTTAATTTCTTTTTGGGAGGGGAACACAATCTGAGTGAAGCGACTTGCTCAGGATCACAGAGCTAATAAGTGTCTGAAGTTGGATTTGAACTCAGGTCCTCCTGACTCCAGGGCTGCTGTTCTCTCCACTGTGTCACCTAGCTGCCCTGTGACTAGTTAATTACATGTTGTCTCCTCTATTAACATGTGAGCTCCTTGAGGGAGGACACCATACTTGTTGCCTATCTTTGAATCCCCAGTGCTCAAATAGTGCTTGGTACATAGTAAATTCTTTAAACATGAGAGTTCATTGACTGATTCATCAAACAAAAGTCAGTGTAATCTTGAGATTCATTAAAGGCACATATGGTTTAGGAAGAGGGAGACTCCTTTGGGGGACTGGGCCTGGTTCTAGGATCTGCAGTTTAAGGCAGTATCCAGAGGAAGGCCTGGAACCCATGTCATATTTGTGTCAGTTCAGAGAACTGAGGTTGTTCAGCCCAGAGAAGAGGAGACTCAAGTGGAACTGGTTGCCCTTGGGGGAAGGGGCCTTCTGTTTGATTCCAGAAGACAGAACCAGGAGAAATGGTTGGAATCTGCCAAGATGCAACTCTAGGCTTAATGTCCAAAAAAGGCTTATGAATTTGTGCTGTCCAGAAGGGGAATGACTTGCCTTGAGGGGTGATGTGTTTCCTCTCATAGAAACTCTATGGCTTTGTCAGGTGTGTTATGGTGGGAGATTTATTTCCCTTATGGGATTGAACTACATCAGGGTGTGATAGCCTATGGTCTTTGAAATTGTTTGGAAATATTTTGATAACTATATTTTATAATGTTCCTTTTTTAATCTTATTTTTTTAAAATTATGCCTTTGGAACATTCCGAGAAGAGGTCCAAAGTTTCATTAGACTTCCAAAGGAATGAACCCATGATCCAAAAAATGTTAAGAATCTTTGAACTAAATGGTTATTGAGGTCCTTTCCAAATTCCAAATTCTGGGATTCTGCCAAGTACATATATGGGATATGCAAAATAGATACAAGTAAATTATTTTTCTGAAGAAGGGAGACAACATCTGGTGGGACAGGGGAGAGGAGAGATTAGAAAAGGCTCCAGGTGCTTTAGATAAACCTTCTTGAAGGCAAGCTGGAATTCTAAGATTTCCAGGTGGGGAGAGAGTGTGGTATTCCAAGGATGCTGGGGACAGGCTATGCAAAGATTCAGACAATTGAGAGGGAGTATTCTTGTGCATGAGGAACACTATGACAAAGGACTGTCCATCTAGCATCACTCACTGCAGTTTATTTTTCAATCTTTAGAACTTTCACATCCCTCAAGCTTCCACCTTTTTCAGCTGCATGTGCACTCATGCCAATTCCATGGTGCATTGTTACACTTTCGTTTCAAATTCCTACTAGGGGCCACTTAATGAAAGGGCCAAAGGTAAGCATTAACGCCACTATTTGAAAAGCAAGTGTCTTTACAACCGGACAGGGAAACAGTGTTCTAGTGATGCTGGCAGCAATCATGGGGGCGGGGGCAGGGAGTACAGCGTGGAGAGCCATTTTCAACTCAGAGAAAGATATTTCAAGACCTAGTACAGACGGGGCCCGAGGCCAAGCAAGACAATTTTGAGGTCTGAAATTGAAATTTTTCCCCTAATAAACTCTTTACCTCATGACAAAGGAGAGACCAGATTGAGGGAGTTCACCAACCCCTGGGTAGTTATCCAGACATTGATGGTAAACTCAATCTTCTCTTTCCTAGTACAGGAAAAACCCAGGCTGGTGTCTCTTTTGATTTGTGCCTGTGGATGCCAGTTACCCTCATCTCCCTCCTGCCTGTACCTTGTCTTGGCCTCCCTGTGTAGGGGAATCACCTGGAGCCTTGTGAGAAAGAAGGGACCCTAACATGGATTCTTTGAGCTGAAACAAGGAACAGAGCTGATCAAACAGTTGCTGTTTTCAGAGAGAAAATACTCTGATGCGGGCAGCATCCTTATAAAGTGTCTCTGCATTAGAGGGAAAGAAAAGATGCCAGATGTAGCCTTGCCTCAGCACTGCCTGGGGATCTCAGTCTTTCTTTTTCTCTCTCTTTTTTTAATCCCAGAAACCTATCAAAATTGTTAAGAAATCATATCAGACACTCACAAGTGACACACAAGGCATCTGAACCGAACATCTCAGCCTGGACACACAGTTTATAATCTATTGGCCTTAACCCTCACACTTCTTGAACAGAGGTAGGTGAATAACTATGGATCTGGGTGGGACTTTGCTATTCATTTAGGTGGTTGTTTTTTTTTTTATTTCCTAGACAGTGAGATTGGGGGAGTACCATTTGCCATCCCTGGCCACGGTTGTGGCTCCCCAGCTGGGCACCTTGCCCACACAGCCTCACCAAGCAGGTTTGCTTAGTAACAGCACATAGCAGAGAACTCATGGGACATTGATTGGCAGTGGGATATTACAAACCAACAGCCCATCCCAGCAGGGAGTCCATGGTGGTGGGCGGCTTGAAGTCATAATGAGCTATAATTGTTGGCAGGCAAAAATGAGGAGGAAGGGAAAGAATTTGAACTGGACCTCAACTCCCACTCAAGGGAACACACAGCTCTAGTCCCTGGTTTCCTTGTAGGAAGGCAGGGAAAGAATGTATAAAATGAAAACAGTTGGTTTGATAACAATAGATAGATTCTTAGAGGTCAAAAAGCGGAGGGTCAGGACTGTCACAACAGAAGGTTTTTTCCTTTAAACAATCTATTCATGAGAGAGAAGGAGAAAGAGAGAGAGAGAGAGAGAGAGAGAGAGAGAGAGAGAGAGAGAGAGAGAGAGAGAGAGAGAGAGAGAGAGAGAGAGAGAGTCAGAGACAGACAGAGACAGACAGACAGAAATAAACAGGTAGATGATAGATCGATAGTTGAGAGATGTTATTCAGTTATTTCGTTATTTCGGTCATGTCCAACTCTTCCTGACTATACTTGAGTTTTTCCTTGACAGAGATACTGGAGTGGTTTGCCATTTCCTTCTCCACCTCATTTTACAGATGAGGAAACTAAGGCAAACAGGGTCAAGTGACTTGCCAAGGGTGACATAGTTAATAAGTGTCTGAGGTTGGATTTGGACTCAGGAAGATGAATTTTATTGACTCCAAATCTGGCACTCCATCCACTGCACCAGCTAGCCACTGCCCGGATGAGAGATAGGTGGAAATAAGTAGATGATATGTGTGTATGTGAATGCTTATATATACGCAAACACATACTTCTATATCTATACGTCTACATCTCTCAGTATATCTATTTAGAGAGAGAGAGAGAGAGAGAGAGAGAGAGAGAGAGAGAGAGAGAGAGAGAGAGAGAGAGAGAGAGAGAGACGGAGAGACAGAGAGAGAGAGAGAGATAACTATAGCACTTATCAAATGGTTACTGTGCCAGGCACTGCACCAATCTCTAAGGATGCAAAGGCAAGCATACAAGACAGTCCCTCTCCTCAAGCAGCTTCTATTCTAACAGGAGGATTGTGTTCGTTCTTCGTTGCCTAAAAGGACCAAGCCATCAGAGAAATGATGACATGATTTGCACCTGACTTTGTTTTGAGTGAGGGAGGGCTGTGCAGGTCACCAGCCTCACTTCTCCCCCAGAGCCATCTGAATCCAGAGACCCGATATTCCACAGGATGACTGGAGGATGCAGTGGGAAGCCTTGGGCTGTTTAGGCCAAGGTCTTTGCAGGTACTCACTTAGGGTGAGGTAATGCCCATTCATTGAATAGGCCTGTTTAAGAAATAGCCACGGTATGACCCCTTTAATGAGGTTAAGAAAAAGAAAGATATCAGACTGGATGGGAACCAGCAATAGTTACTATTGATAATCACTCTAAAGCTAGGAGTCCTTAGGCAGGGGCATTTCAGTCCCCGTTTCAGAGTGCAGTAGGAGTAAGGTTTTAGGACAGGACAGAGAGGACAGAACAGGAAAGGGGCCAGTAAAACCCAAGCCAACTCAGCATCTTTTGGCCATCCAAATTTAATCTTCCTTTGGAGAGGAGAAGGAAGGGGAGGGGGAGGCAGGCAGGAGAGGAAGAGTTGAGTTACCCAGCTAGCTTGGTGCAGTGCATAGAGCACCAGTGCAGGAGTCAGGAGGACCTGAGTTCAAATTTCACCTCAGACACTTGACAGTCACTAGCTGTGTGACCTTGGCCAAGTCACTTATCCCCAATTGCCTCATCCTGGGTCATCTCCAGTCATCCTGATGAATTCAGATGGTTCTGGAAGAGAAGTGAGGCTGGTGACCTGCACAGCCCTCCCTCACTCAAAACAAAGTCAAGTACAAGTCATGTCATTATTTCGCTGATGGCCTGGTCTTCTTCGTCAATGAAGGATGAACACACTAAGGGGGAGAAAAGCTTCCTCCTCCAGTATTTCTAATGGGAGGAGATAACAAACAGAGGGGAAAGGCAGCAACTAAAGAAAAGAAGTCCAGAGGGACAACCCAAGCCTAAATGAAGTTACACATGACTGGAATCCTTCCTATGATGGTGATCCTAGAAAGGGAATCACCCACGGGCTGAGGCAAGGCTCTGGTGTTTCTTCAGGGAAGCAAGGCAGCAGGTGAGGAATGAGTAGAGAAGTAGAGACAGAGATAGAGACAGAGACAGAGAGAGAAAGGAGAGAGAGAGAGAGAGAGAGAGATGGAAACATAGACAGACAGACAGACAGACAGACAGACACACACACACCCAGAATGGAGAGAGAGAACAGGGCATTAATCAAGTGCTTACAAAGTGCTGGTTTAATTGGAGTTAAGCATAGCCAGGGTCCTTCTCTAAAAGGAAAGACATACTACAACTTACTAGAATCCCATATTAGATGTTCTGAGGAGTAACACAAGAATCTCACATTGGGTTCCTGTCCTTAATGAGTTTACAAACTCATTGAAGGAAAGTCCTGGGGAAAGTTCATGACATGAGACAGTCTGTATGACACATGGCACGTAAGTAATGAAAATGATAATACATTCATATAACACTTTAAGGTTTGCAAAGGATTTTACCTGTGTTCCTTCATTTGATCTTTTGATAACAGTCATCTGCCCAATGTTATAATGAAGGAAAGCTCCAGAAAGAACTGGATCTACACTTGGGTCTTGAAGAAGGGTTTAGCTTTGGATAGGTGAGGGTAAGGGAGAAATGGAAAAGTTACAAGCTGAGGCATGGGTACAAGAATGAACAGGATATTGTCTAGACCTGACCAGCTGGAACAGAGAGTTTACTTTGAGGAGTTCTGGGAGATGAAGCTGAAGAGGAGGATTATGGTCAAGGTTGTGGATGGTCTTTGATGTCATTTGAATGAATCTATGATGAGTCTTATAAATAATGGGGAACTCCTGAATGATAACTGGGAAGTGATATTAATAGAGATGGCTGAGAATAGTGGAAAGAGGTTGGGATATGGAGTCAGATGATCCGAATTATATTCCTTACTCTCCTGTTTACCTGCCATTTGACCTTGGAAAAGTCAACTTGCCTATCTAGCCACAGCTCTTTCATTTGTAAAGTGAGAATGTTGGATGAGTAGATCTCTCAGGGCTCATCTTATGGATCTAATGGTATTCAGGATGGACTAGGGTATGAAAAAAGACCAAAAGTCATTTAGGAAGCTATTTGTGCTGGGAGCTGAATGAAAGTAGCAGAAATAGAGAAGAGGTAATGGTTATGAGAAACATTACCAGGAAAAGACCTAAAAAAATTAGGTACCCTCTAGCAAGAGAAGAAATTGCCAAACCCCAACCATTTTAGCCGAGGACACAGTTGCTTCTGGTTTCCCACCAGATACATCCAGTGCCCCACACTGGGCTGGGGTGGTAGATGTGACTGTATGTTTGCCAAATACCCTACAGGTGCCCCCACTTCACATCTGGTGGCACATTTGGCCACCTGTACATTGCTCCAAGAGGTGGCATGCAAACAAACGTTGGGATCCAGAAAGCCAGTTTTGTGATTAAGCTGATCTCCAAGGACAATTTTGTCCCATGTTTTTGCGATGGAAACATCATTATATTTTCAACACTAGTCTCTGGCTTCCTTATAAGCAACAGTCAGGTCAATTCCAATATATAATGGCTCCCACTCAGGCTATAAAAACTTCAATGTACTTAAACTAGTCTTTCACCAAAAGTTAGCAATAAACAATTGGGTCATAAAGCTTTTTTGAGAGGCAAGAGAACACCAGTTTAGAGGCTATAATTATTATTTTTCTCATAGTGATGACTCTTTAGGAACCAAATTAAACAAACACAGCATTACATTCTAAGCTTTTCTATGGGTTTGTTTTCTCTATCATCATGGGCTGTTTGGTGGACACAGAGAGTAAAACATTCTCATTCTTCCTGGTGGTAAATCCTAGAAGTGTGGCAAAGCGTGCACCCAATAATTTCTGCGTAATCAAGTATCTGATTCCCATAAACGATCTACATTTTCATCTCTCTCACGTGGCTATTTGTGTTTGGAGGAGTTTCAAGCCGTTGGAGAATGTGCTTGTGTCTGCAAGACCCACAGTTTTATTCCTCTGCAGTCAAAAGGCTGAGAAATGGAAATTATAGGGAAGTTAATGAAAAACTTACTTGAGATAGACTTGTTCAATAGCTCTGGGACCCTATGATTTTATGTTAGCACTAACTGGACAATATATTCTTTAAAGGAGGCCTGATCATCTTTAAAAGGTAAGTTCACCTGTTACTTGGTACATCAATTATCAGCTGCATTGGTGGGAAATGGATCATAGCATCCTAAACTCATGACTTTGGAGTTGTAACTGATCTTAGGGATCATCCAGTCCACCACCATTTCTGGTGGTAATTTGATAACAGTAGTCTGCCCAATGTTATAATCAAGGAAAGCTCCAGAAAGAACTCATTTTACAGATGAGGAAACCAAGGGCTGGAGAGGTTATGTGATTTGCCCAAGGTCATATTGGTAGTAAATGATAGGGTCAAGAGTTGAACTCCTGACTCCCAATCCAGCAGCCTTTACACTGTTCCATGTTACCTCCCCAATGGATCCTTATTCTCACTTATTCATGGATAGGCTTCAGTACCAGTTAAACACATACACACACACACACATGCACACACACACAAACACACCTTCCCATATTCTTTGGGGGGAGGACATCTTAATACAATATTTTCTCCTCTAGCAAATGAGGAAGGGTGGGGATGGTTTAGAGGGGTTCTAAAATTTGGTGAGTTGATGTAAGTTACTTACAAAGTCCTGACGGATTAAAACATTGCTCTGATGGGAATTCTCACAGTGTATACAAGAATACGGTACAAAGGTATAAGGTTTTGTTACCAGCTTCTAGAATTCAATAAGAAAATTGTCATAGAGAGGCAAAAGCACCAATGTGATGTCAGCCAGCAAATACATGGCAGAATGCAGAGGTGAAACTGGGTACCTGGAATTCTACCAACAGCATGGTGCTCTGCCATTTTGTTTGGGGACTGTCTTAACCTTATACTTGGGCTTTTGATTTTAAGTTCCCCGATGGTCCATACCTCCATAGAGTGGCTAAAATCATGTTGTTAAAGGACAAATATGACCATCTCAGCCCCCTGCTCAAGATACTTCAGTATCTTCCAACTGCTTCTAGGATAAAATATTAGCCTTTCAGCTTGGCATTGAAAGCCTTTCTCCATCTGGTCCCTTTCTAGGTTTATTATATATTACTTCACTTTGTGAACTCTATATTACAGACTAGCTAGCCAGCTTACTGTTCCCTGAACTTGGCAATGAGCCTCCTGCTTTTACAACCTTGGGCAATCTTCCCCTCCGTAACACACTCACTCCTGTCCCCTGATTCCTAGAATCCCTAGTTTCTTTTAGGCATTATCCTAGGGACCATCTCCCGCAGCAAGAAATTTCTCCTCCTCCTTCTTTTCTTCTTCCTTTCCCTCCTCCCCTCCTCCTTTTTCTCCCCCTCCTACCTCCCCTTCTCCTCTTTCTCTCCTCTTCCTCTTCCTTCATCATCATCATCGTCATCATCATCATCATCATCATCATCATTATCATGGCTAGCATTTAACTAGCATTTTAAGGTTTATAAAAAGCCTTACAAATATGATCACATTTTATCCTCACAATAAGCCTTGCATAAAGGTGCTATTATCATCCCTATTTTATGGATGAGGAAACTGAGGTAGAGAGAGATTAGGGTTCCACTTGTCTAGGGTCACACAATCAGTAAGTATCCAAATCTAGATTTGAACTCAAGTCTTCTTGACTCCAAGCCCAATGATCTTTACCCTGTGTCACCCAGGTGCTCCATTCCACTAAATCTTTGGTTTTTCTCATATACATATATATATATATATATATATATATATATATATATATATATATATATGTGTGTGTGTGTGTGTGTGTGTATGTATGTATGTCTGTGTGAATATATACATATATATGTATATATATTAATATATATATATATATACTTATCTGTTTATATGATGTATCCTCCCCCATCCCCAGCAGAATGTAAGCCTTTTGAGGACAGGCATCATTTATCCCTTTGTCTGGCATATAGTAAGAAATTGACAGATACTTTTTATTGGATTAGATCTCTTTAAATCTGGTAACAAGCAGGGAATTAAGAGGTAATGCTATTATAACAAACAGAAGAACAAAAAAGAGAGAAAAGAATGAAAATGTCTCTCACAAAAGACAAGCAAGATCTTTTTTAGAGGAAAAAAATGCTAGAAGGGCAAGGGGATTAAAGCTCAGTCCACACCAGGATTAGTTGAAAGACATGGTTTTAACCCAAAGGAGACATGATAACTATTGAACACTTTAGGGATTGTCAGATGGAAGGAGGATTACATTTGTTCGGCTTAGTCCCAGAGGAATGAGCTGGGAATAATAGGTGGAAGTTAGAGGGTGTGAGGTTTTAGTTAGATATTTGGAAAAACCTTCCCAGGGGCAATTCCACTAGAGAAATCTCTCGTGTTTGTCTGGGATATATTAATTGCTATTTTCTTTTTCCGGTCGTTCAACTGTTCTATACTCACCCAACTGTACTGCTATGCAGCCTATGTCTTGATCGTGTCCATAGGGTTATGATGAAAAATGTGGTGAAATGTCTTGCTAAAGTCTAGGGATATTATGTTTTCTAGATTCCTCTGATCTACCAATCTAGTAACCCTGTCAGAAAAAAGGAAAAAAAAGATTACTCTTATAGGACCTGGTGTTGATAAAGTCATGCTGGCTCTCAACAATACCTGCTTCCTTTCTGGTCTGTCCATCAGTTAATAGAATAAACTAAGTGTATACTATGTGCCAGGCACCATCTGTGTGAAGTGCTGGAGATACAATGAAATGCAGAAGATAGTCCCTGTTTTCAAGGACTAATAGTCTAATGGAGAAGACAACATGAAAAGAATTACGCACAAAAACTCTCTGTCTCTGTCCCTTTCTGTCTCTGACTCTATCTCTCCCTGTCTCTACATCTCTATCTCTGTCTCTGTCCCCATGTCTCTGCCTCTTCATGTCAGTTTCTCTCTGTGTTTCTGTCTCTCTGTGTCCCTGCCTGTCTCAGTTTCTCTCAATATAATATTATATACATAATGCATATACATATACCTATACATAGTAAATTGAAGATAATAGAAGAAAGGAATTTGTATTAAAGGGAATCAGGAAAGGTTTCTTGCAAAAGGGACTGGAAAAAAATGTGTGAATGCAGAAGGCAGAGGTGAGAAGAGTGAGCATCCTAGGAATGAGGGACAGCCAATGAAAATACTTAGAGTCTTAGATAGAGTTATTTTTGAGGAATCTAGCATCACTTAATTCCATAGTACATGGAGGCGGTGACAAGAGTGAGGGGTAAGAAAACTAGAAAGGTAGGAGGTATCCAGGTTGTTAAAGGCTTTGGATGCTTTCTTTAATTATTAATTTTTTCTTACTATAAAAATTAAATTCATTGGCATGTAATAGGCAGAATCTATTTTGTTCTTTTTGATATCCAAGAATTTTTTTCTCTTCTTATGGAATATTTTTCACCTGTTATGGATTTTTTTCAAAGAAAATACCTGCGACACAGGGTCCTTTAATACCCTGAAATGTATTTTGGAGCTTTATGATTTGAACTCCTGGAGGGAAACTGGTGAAGTCATTGCCTTTTCACTTATCCTGGGTTCCGATTCCCTCTTACTATTTCTATTCTATCCTTCCATTTCTGAAGACAATTCTCGATGACAGAGAAAATAGAAGCAAAACAAGAATGTTTATATCAATCTCTCTCCATTTTCCAGACACACCATTCAATCTATTTTAGCAGTAGCCTTGTCCTTCAGATTTTGCTTATCATTCATATGTTCAAAGTTGCCAACAATTTCTTCATTGCCAAATCTAATGATCCTTTCTCAACTCATCCTTCTTGATCTGTCATGGAAACTTTGATACTGTCAACCACCTTCTCCTGGACAGTCTCTTCTCTCTTGAATTTCATGATAATACTTCCTCCTGGCTCCCCTTCTCACTGTCTCATCGCTTTTCTCAGTCTCCTTTGCTGGACCTTCATTCAGTTTGCTTCCACTAACTTGTGGAGTCTCCCAAGATAGCCAAGATGGCACAGTGGATAGAACATTGGTGCTGGAATCAAGAAGACAAGTCCAAATCTGTTCTCAGAGAGTAACTCTTGACCCTTCCTAATCACTTAACCTTTGTCTATTTCAATTTCCTCATCCATAAACTGGAAATAATAATAGCGCCTTCCTCACAGGGTTGTCACAAGGATCAAATGAGAGAAGATTTGCAAAGTGTTTAACACAGTACCTGGAACATAGTAGGCTCTTAATAAATGCTTGTTCTTTCCTCCTTTCTTCACTACCCATCTTGGACCCCCTTCTCCTATACTGTTTTGCTTTCTGATATCATTATCTTCCACGGATTCGATTATCTCCATGCAGATGATTCTCAGATCTATTTATCTCAGCCCTAACCTCTCTCTTATCTTCCATTTTCACATCTTCAACTGCCTATTGACATCTAGACTCACATTTCCTTAGACATATTAAAATCAGCATGTCCAAAACCAGGCCTATTATCTTTTCTCCAAATCCTATTTCCCACTTGCCCAAGCTGTATGGCTAGGTTTCATCTTTAATGCCCTCTCACGCCCATGGTCAATATTTTGCCAAGATCTGCTGATTCTACTTGTGTAATATGTCTGGTTTATACCTCCTTTTCTCCTGATATTTTCAACTGTTATGGGCCTTCATTACCTAACTCTGGGACTATTGAAATAGCTTTCTGATTCATTTCTCTGTCTCAAGTGGATCCTTATCCCCAATCGATCCTGACTCACCTATCAAACAGATCTTTTCAAAGTTCAAGTCTGATTATGTTAACTCCCATTCAACAAATTCTAATGGCTGCCTGTTATCCCTGTTATGTCTAGGTTCAAATATTAAGACCTCTGTTTCACTTTTAAAACACTCATACCTTGGCCTCTTCTCATATTTTCAATTTTCTTATGTTTTGTAATTGTTTTCAGTCATTTTAGTCCATTCTGACTCCCCATTATGGGTTTTCTTGGTAAAGATACTGGAGTGGTATTCCATTTCCTTCTACTGCTCATCTTACAGATGAGGAAACTGAGGCAAACAGGATTAAATGACTTGCCTGTGGTCACATAGCTAGTAAGTGTGTGAGGCTAGATAGGACTTCAGGTCTTCCTGACTCCATGCTTGGCACTCTCCTCCACTGTTCCTTTCATTGTATTTTAATTCTCTCAAAATATCCTATGATTCAGACACAGCATCTTCATGCCAGGCACTCCATCTCCCAACTCTTTTCCCTTTCTTCTGGCTTCCTGGCTTCTCTCAATTCTCAATTAAAATCCTACTTTCTGTAAGAATTTATTTCCCCCCTAATTCCTCCTTAATGCTAATGCCTTTTCCTCTGAGATTAGTTTCAATTTATCCTGTACATATCTTTTTTCTGCAGAGTTGTTTGAATGTTTCTCCCCCCATTAGATTTAAGTACCTTTAGAACATGGACTGTTTTTTGTCTTCCTTTGTATCCTCAATGCATAGCACAGTACCTGGCACTTAGTAGACATTTAATCAAAAATGCTTATTAAGTTGACTTGTCTTAACTGTAACATAGCAAAAAAAAATAACAAAAAAACCCTTTGTTACTATTTTACCATTTATTTAATTGGACCAGGAAGATTTGAATTAAAATTCTCTTTCAGATTCTTACTAATAGTGTGACCCTAAAGGCATTTAATCTCTCTCAGCCTTGATTTCATCATCTATAAAAGGAGGGAACTGGAAATGATGACTTCTAAGGTCACTTTTCCTTCTAAGTCTGTGGTCCAGTGATCTATGATCTGCCTCCCAAGTATGACTCCAAGAGACAGGCAAAGACCCAGTTCCCTCAGATACCAATCTTACCATTTGTTAATGTACTATTTGAGATGCATTTCTTTGAATCTTAAAGAATTTTGTTGGAAAATTCTTCCCATGAATGCCAGTACTTCTGGAAAAGGTTATATTCTAAGTGCTAGCAGGTAAACATCCTAGGATGGATAAGTATTGCCTCTAGGATAAATAACAGCCTCCTAAATCCAGATATTTAAAGCCTTCCAACTATATGACTCCCGTATGACATTTCCCGTCTGATTTCATATTACTTTCTGAATTAGTCCTCACAGACCTCCAGTTCAGGATTTAGCTAAGTAGGAATACTCTCAGAGACAAGAGTGCTAATTTTACCTTTATTTAGAATCAACAAAGGATACAGAAATCAAGGATATCTGATGCAAAATTGGACAGAAGAGTAGTTGTAGTCAGTGAATGGGCTCCCTGTGTATATCTCTGGCTCCCGTAGTGAGACTCATCCCCCAAACCTATTAAGGCAGCCTGCCTGAGGTGGGGCCCTACTAGATCAGAAGAATCATGACCTGCTTCCTAGAACCACTTCTATTCTCAAATGTTGGATGCTGAGTCAGATGGGGTGTCACTTGGGCAATTAAGAAAGCTGATCCTCTGTATTCTGGCCCATCATATCTTTCTTCTCTTTTTTAACCTTGGCTTTTCTGGAAAGTTCTCCCAGAGCCCAGCATTGTTTTTCTGCACTCACCAAATTAAATTATTCCTGTGACCACTGCCCTTGGGGTACTTCCTCATTCTAGATCTATGTCCAATAATTAGGTCTTATTGGGGGGTTGTAGCAGGGCCTGACCAGAGTTCATCACCATCCCTAATGCACTTCTGGCCTGTTAACTATATGCCCTACAAGGAATTCCATCTTCCCCCCCATGCTTTTGCACACCTATCTTGTGATGGCAACCATGGCAACTGTCTGCCCTTCATCCTCATCCTCCTTCCTTTACCCCACCTTGAGTCACTTGACTCTGAAAGGTGAACTGCTTTATCTGGCTCAGAAGCAATCCTCCCAGGCATAGCCACACCAAGCTGACTGGCCTTAACCATTTCTCCATCCTCTTAAACCCCCTCCTCACACGCATGTGCATTCTCCTATTTCCCACCATCACTTGGACTTGGACCCAACCACTGAGTTTCTTTTTTCTAAAAGGTGAGCTTTTGCCTAACATTGCTTGTAATTAGGTCTCCTCACAACTTTCAGGCCATGTCCACACCATGTTTCTGCAAATCAAGCCCCTTCCCTTTCGCATCTACCCACCTGCATTTTTTCACCAATTAGAATATAAACTCCTTGACAGCAATGACTGTCTAGTTTGTTTGTATAGATATGCCTGGCACAATGCCTTCTACAACATAATTACTTTCTAAATGACTCTCTCTCTCTCTCTCTCTCTCTCTCTCTCTCTCTCTCTCTCTCTCTCTCTCTCTCTCTCTCCCCCTCTCTCCCACCTTTCCTTTCTGGAATTCACTTCTTTCTCACATCTGCTTTGTGGAATCCCCTGATTTTCCCAGGCAGCATTTTCAACTTCCAGAAGTAATTTGTCCCAGGTGAGGAGTGACCTTGTACATAACAGTTTCAATGCCCTTCATCATGACACCATGATCATCTTTCTTATGCATGGATTTAGTCAACATCATTGGGAACCAGGAAGAACTCACCTGGGCCCATGGCCCATTTTGTGCTTTGATTTGCTTCATGTTTAATTTACTTTAAGACTAACCTGCTGTTGCTAAGTCTCTTCCTACATACATTTTGGTTGATCCTCCTTTGGTTGGTTTAGTTTTCCCAGACCATCTCTGGTTGTCCTGGTCTGTATCTAACCACTGGACCCAGATGGCTCCAAAGGAGAGAGGTGGGTGACTCTGCACAGCCCTTCCTCACTTAAATTCAATTCACTTGCAAGCCATGACATTTCCTTCCTGATGTTATGGTCTTCTTTGAGAATGAAGGATGAAGAACAAATTCTTTCACACATAGTTATGCTGAATTTTGGAAATCTGAACTCCTTGAATTCAGGCCCTTTTACTTGCTAACACATTATTTATATGTAAACCATTTGATTCATCTAATTTTATTTCTCTTACCCATTTTCCTAAGTGAGAAAGAGTATCGCATGGTGGAAAGAGGACTGAACTTGGAGCCTCAGTTCCAATGTCACCTCCTTAGGTTATTACTTATATGACTATGGGCAGATCTCTTAAATTCTCTGAGACTGATTTTTCATCTGCAAAATGGAGATGACCATACTGCCTGTAGTACACCTCAGCACTGTCATAAGCATCAAGGAGATAATGTTTGGTGAATTGGCCTATAGGGGCAGTCCCGTGGAGCAAGTTCAGAGCTGCTGTGGGACCTGTTACTGGCTATGTGTGATAAAAGGGTTTGCACCTTGAGATGATGAAATGGAACTTTATTGACAATGAAATTTGAAGAGTCCATGACTCAGTAGGTCTATCAAAGGGAGCATCCCTCTTCCTTTCTGGCAGTAAATTGTGCCAGATCTATTTTGAGCTGCTTCTGAAGAAGAGGTGGGAAAAAGAGCAGGTTGCCCTAGAACCCAACCACTCTGGCCTCTTTGCAGCTCCATGAACACATGGCATCAAGGATACTCCTCCACTTTAGACAAGCCTAAGCTTAGGTTTGGACAACCTCTTATGTTTTGCCCTTTGCAGATCTCAGGGAAATGGCTATCTGTTCTCAGAAAAATGTGTCCAGGTTTTGAGGCAATCTTGTGAGTTTATAAAGTCTGAAGTTCCTCTTTTCCATTGGTTTGAAATTGAGTAGAAGTAGAAAGGAGTCCTTGGCACCTACTCCAGTTCTCTTAAGGAGTACATCCACCAACAGGAGGATTGCTCCATATCTAACCACTTTCCCTTAAGACATATACTGTCAGTTATTTAGACATTGAATTTCCTCTGTCCATTTTCTTTCAGGATCTGCTGATGTTTACCTGGTTAATTCTATTTGTCTCACACTAAATCTCTCATGCTTTCCTAGAAAAGGTATAAGAGATGTTTTCAGCTACAGATAGATGTAAATGGATTATTTGTCAAGAAGTTTTTTAAAAGAATCTGATGGCTAGGGATTCAAAGTTCAACATCCCCCTTTAGGGGTGGAGTCACCCCCTCATTTTCTTATCATAAACTCTCTTCCTTCCACCTTTCTTTTCCTTATCTATTCTTCTCAGGAGAAATGTGAATTTTAGGACTGACCTGTTTTTTATTTTTTTTTTTGGTCAAAGATATTTTATTGGTTTTCCTCTGATTGAGAGGAAGTCCAATACAGAATGGGCAAATCACCACCTCTAGGGAGTTTCTAAGATTCCCAGCTGCTGAGAAACTGACCAGCATGGGTGAAGATGTTTCCTCCTGAAGTTCTCTATTCTTCTTCCTCTAATCAAGCAGTAGCTCTCTGGTGTAAAGCAGAATATGGAGCATTTTATCAGTTAGAAAAAGAAAAGTGCACAGGGGAACTGGAAAGCTAAAGGAGGCAGAATGGAGAGCAAAGAGAATTTGAGAACTGGGTACAGATGCTGCATGATCTGAGAGTAATTAAAGTCTTAACTAGGAATTGTTTCACTGGGGGAAAATTGATGAGGGGAGAAGGTGATAAGGAAATTTGGGACCAGATTCAGTCATGCCAGAAAAGGAGAGTCTAATAGGGATGGAAGGGTACTTTGAGGTGGTTCCAAGACTTGGAAATCTTGACTATTGGAGGACTCCAAGGTGTAGTGTGTGGAAGAAACCCCACTAACTCACTAATTTTGGGATCCCCATTTATCCCTGTGCTATTTGTGACTGCATCTCACAACTGTTTTTGGTACAGAAGTGAAAGGTGAAAAAATGACTGGGGGAAGGGATAAGGTGGGGCATTATCAACTATGAAAGCCTTAGCAGAAGCACTAGGGGCAGATCTGTACTCTCAGAACATTAAGGCTGCTGCTGAGATGTGGATAAATCAGGGTGAGAAGCTGGAGCGATAGAGGAGACATGTTGAAACACCAAAATTAGCCCCCTTGCACTGGATGTCAGCATTATGCTGAGACGGATGGAAAAGTCTGTGCTAAAGAGTCTTTCTTCTCTCCTCTCCTTGCTTCTCCCCTCTCTCTTTCCTTTCTTTTCCTCTCCTTCCTTCCTTCCTTCCTTCCTTCCTTCCTTCCTTCCTTCCTTCCTTCCTTCCTTCCTTCCTTCCTTCCTTCCTTCCTTCCTTCCTTCCTTCCCTCTCCATTTCTTTCCTTTTCTTTTCCTTTTTTGCAACAGGAAACTAAAAAATAAGTCATACCACATTAATACTGTCTTAAAATAGCTCAGGGCCATGTGATCCCAAGATGAACTTTAGCTATGCTGGCTGAGTAGCAGAGAGAAGAGCCACCTTGCTAGCTGCTATTTCATTAAGGAGGACGTGCCCTCTCATACCTCTAGTGCCAGTTTTGGCTCCCTCCCACTGAGAGGACTGGGGCCTGCTGAGTGGGAATCTCAGTCTTTTCTCAGATCCATGGAGAGCCTTCCTCTTTATTTCCTCTGAAGCAAAAGGTTTATATGAAGCAAATGAACTTCTCTTCTCCCCTGAAGAATGACTCTGACACAGGGACCTGACTGGACCCTTTGGATTTACAGAATATTTTCAAGAGTTTCCATTTTAAGCAGCTATTTAAAACAACTCCCCCACCCAAAGCTTCATCAGTGCCCTGTTTGTATATATTGACCATTTCTGAAAATCCCTGTCCTGGAGAGGCAGGGTGGTGTCCTATACAGAGAGCTTGTTTTCAAATTTGCGTCTAAGTCCTGTGTCAGTATCATCCTGACTATGTGACCATGAGCAAGGGACTTACCTTCTCCATGCCCTCGGCAACTCTCCAAGACATTCACTGAGGATTTTGCTCATCTAGATTTCCTTACGCTGATAAAATGACTGGTCTGATGAAAAAAATACAATCTCACAGTCTTCAAAATCGAACCCTCCTCTCAACAAATACAGTTTAACAAAGCTATATCTCACAATGTTTAGGTGATTCTGCCCTTGCAGTTCCTCTGTTTGCCTAGAAGAGGGAGAGGTATTTTTATCTGGTTTCTGGGACCATTTCTGGTTTTTCAGTTATTCAGAATTTGTCTTCCTTTTCATGACAAACAGGTTTTCCAAAGGGATCCATCACAGCAGCCATCAGTCAATCACTAAACATTTATGGATAGAGTACTGGACCTGGAGTTGGGAAGTTTTGCGTTCAAATGTAGCTTCAGATACTAGCTGTGTGACCCTGGGCAAATCACTTAATCTCTGTTTGACTCAGTTTCTTTGTCTGTAAAACTAGGGAGTTGGATTTGCTGGCTCTCAGGTCTCTTGCTGTTCTAACTCTACATTTCTCTGACCCCACTCACTGGTCATTCTTTAGGATTTCTCTACTGAGTCATTAATTTGGGTTGATGGAAGAGGTTCCTTAAGCAATCAAAACTTTCCCAGATCTTTCATATCTTTGGGAGTGAAGACTGAAGTTGATCTTTCCATTATTGCTATGCACAGTAATAGTGTAAACAAGGAAACAAGATTTGCAGAGAGAATGTTAATAAGTATCAATATTCATTTACTTTAAAAAAATTCATTCTCATTTATTTGAAAACATTTCCTTATGAATGAAAAAGTATTTATTAAAGGTTGTTGGGTTTCATAAGTAAGCCCCAGGGCTTATAAAATATGTAAATGTATAAAATATATATTTTATATATATTTATATGTTATATAAATATTATATTATATATGTATATATAATATAGGAAAGATAATTCTTGTCCCCAAGAAACTGACATTTTAATGGAAATAATATACAAAGCACATAATTAGGAGATGGTGTTGTCTAGGGAGGAGCATTCTGGTGTTGAAAATTAGTGGGATGGTTAAGTGGGGTTTTATGGAAGTTTTAGAAACAATTTATCCAGAACCAGAATCAGAGTTGATTTATTCATGGTTGAATGGAGCATAAAACTGGAAAAGACCTTTGAGGCCATCCTAAGGAAACTGAGGCATAGAGCATTAAATTGCTTAACCAAGGGTACACAGTTAGTAACTAGGAAGTAACAGGAAGACTCATCTTCCTGAATTCAAATCTGCCTACAGACACTAGCTGTGTGACCCTGGGTACAGTAAAAAACTGTGCCTCAGTTTCCTAATCAGTAAAATGACCTGGAGAAAAAAATAGTAAAACATTTCAGTATCTTTGCCAAGAAAACCCCAGATGAATCATGATGAGTTGGACATGACAATCAGGGTTCCTAAAAAGAAAACACATACAATAAGGTTGAAAAGGTAAGTTGAATGACCTTTCAGGCCTCCAACTTTAAAATTATGTAATTCTAGATTTGCTCAGTAATAACCAGGTATTCATGGTGGAGTAAATAGAGAGTACTGTTCTTGGGAGGCAGGGAAGCATGGGTTCAAATCCTGACTCTGCTACTTATTTTCTGTGTGAACATAGGCAAGTCACTTAAACCCTCTGAACCTCAGTTTCTTCATTTGTAAAAGGGAGACAAGAATTCTTTTAGTAATAAAAATAACAATAGCTAGTATGTATATTTTACTTTAAGTTTTGGCCAAGTGCTTTACATATGTTTTGTCATTTGGTAGCCTAACTCACAATGTTTCTGTAAGACTCAAAAGAGCTAATGTAACATTTTGCCAATTTTTAAAGAGCTTTTTGGCAAAATGGAGAGAGAATTGTTCTGGAAGTCAAGGAGACCTGAGTTCAAGTCCCATATCTCACACATACAGTCTTTATGATGCTACTTAGCTTCCTTACCTTTTAGGTAGCTGTCTAAGACAAGGTGCTGATATACACTGGAAGAAATCTTCTCTTTGGGAGTTCCCTATGTCTAGCCCTGTTTAAATGCCATTTGTCACTGCCATTCCTCCAATAAAAGTCACTTCTTTGAGGCCAGAGCTACCAGACTATGATAGAGCCAGTTATCCCATTGGGATGATTGAAAAGAAACAGAAACAGTAAAAAAAAAAAAAAAATGAGACTATGACCAGTGTCATTGACCTGTCCAGGTGGGTTGCCCCTCCTCTGTCTTCTTTGATCATTTCCAGCTCCTTCCTCATCTGTCTTTTTTTCTCCTCTCATCCTTAGAGCCACATGTCTTCCAAGCATTCTTTTAGGGCTTGAGTCCAAAGCCTTCTCTTATCTGCAATTCACTGTGTATTTGTCACTAGGTAGAGGCTGCCAGCAGCTCAGTGAATGTTTTTTATGGTCTGCATTAAAAAAAAAAATGCCACGCCGCTAATAAAGTTTTCCTTATTGTTGCAGCTGCTGGCAAATGGGACTATCTGGGGAGAGTAGGGCTGCCCAAAAAGCTTCATTATGCTTCAAGAATATTTTGATAGGTTTTCAACAGCTCCTGACTTTCTGTCAACATCACTATGTGGCCTTTTAAAGGTTTTTTTTCTTCCTTTCCTTTTTCTTTTATAGGTCCCCAAACTCAAGAAAACATTCAGGTCAGTTGTTTACTACCTGCATCTTTCCAAGTAATTAGCAGGTAGAATTACCTGGTAGCAAGGAGGCAGCTGCTTTGCCTGAAATCCCTGGGTAGGGGCGCACAGAGGTAATTGCCATCTCTAGCGGCCCCTCAAGCGGGTCTCATTTCAAGTGGCTGGAGGGAATCTCATTCTGCCATTTTGGTCTCAATGCCAGATTGTGGATTTTCCCTTTGGAAAGCCAGACTTCAAGCAAGATGGATACTTGGAACATGTGGAGTTCAAAGAAATTCCTTCCTTTCTTCCTTCCTTGAAAAGATACAAAAGCATTTAGAGTGTGTTCCCTTAACTGTACCATTTTTCCTTAGGTGAAATCAACCCATGTATTTGAGTCAGAGACAAAGCAACTAATTGATGCAATGTGAAAGTTAAGCTATCTACAAAGCTGTAGGATCATAGATCTATGGCTTAGAGGTCACCTACTCCAATCCCTTCATTTTACAGCTGAGAAAATTGAGATATGATGGTAGACTCATTTACCCAAAGTCCTAATGGGAGTTTGTGTCAAAGTCAGGATCTGAATTCAAGAGCTAGAGATTTTCCCACTGTCACACTTTGATCTTTATTTGGAATGGAGAGGAAATATCAAAATTCTCAAAGAAAACAGACTACTTCCCATTACCACCCTAAATCAGGAATACTTTAAATAGAGAAGGTATTTTTCCAATCAAATATATCAGTCATTTAAGTGTTCACTTTGTGTAAGTAATTGTGCTAGCATCCCCCCCTTACATTTTTTATTATTACTCCAACTGTTTTGATGTTTCAACTTATTATTTATTTTAAACTTTCTTTTTTAAAAAATTTGAGTATCACATTCTCTGCCTTCCTCCCTTCCCCCATCCACTGTAGAAAATGACTTTCAACAAATTCTAAAGCAGCAGAAGCCACAGAATGATAGAGGGAAAGAGATTTCCAGCCAAAAGTTAACCTGGAAGGCTGACAGGAAAGCTTCATCCCATAGAGTATTGAGCTGAGTAGAGCCCAACTCCAGCAGGGAGGGTCCCAGATCCTTCAATCCACAAGTGACAAAGAAAGGCTTCAAAGGTCAGTGTGAGAGGGCTTTCTCAGCTGGGCGAGAGGGGATCAGGGTCCCCCAGCACTGGCCCCAAGTGGCAGCAGAGGTGGTGGCAGCAGCAGTAGCAGTAGGTGGTAGGTGGCTACAGTGGCCACAGAAGCATACTGTGTCCATTGTTCTAGCAGCTCAACTTAAAGCCCCTGGGAGAATTGAACAGCTGATTTGATTCTCAGCCCTGAGCATGGTCCTGGGGGGAGGAGGAGCACTAGGACCCTACTCTTGACAAAGAATTCAGAAGTCAAGTAACTGACTGGGAAAATGCCCAAAAAGGGGGAAAAAATAAGCCCATAGAGGGTTTCTTGGTGAACAGGTATCTCCTTCCATCCCTTTGGATGAGAAAGAACAGTGCATACTGTCAGAGGAAGTCAAGGCTTTTGCCTCCAGGACCTCCAAAATGAATATGAAATGGGCTCAGGCCATAGAAGAGCTTGAAAAGTGAGTCAGCAGCTTGCTAAAGGAGAACCAAAAAAATGCTGAGGAAAATAACACCTTTAAAAATAGACTAACCCAATTGGAAAAAGAGATCTAAAAAGCCAATGAGAAGAAGTAGGCTTTAAAAAGCAGAATGAGCTAAATGGAAAAGGAAATTCAAAAGATCACTGAACAAAATAGTTCTTTAAAAAAAAGAGTGGAGTTCAGGGAAGCTAATGACTATACTATAAACCAAGAAGTTACAAAACAAAACCAAAAGATTGAAAAAATAGAAGATAATGTGAGACATCTCATTGGAAAAACAACTGACATGGAAAATAGATCCAGGAGGGACAATTTAAAAATTATCGAACTACCTGAAAGTCATGATAAAAAAAAAAGAGCCTAGACATTATCTTTAATGAAATTATCAAGGAAAACTGCTCTGATATTCTATAAGTAGAGGGCAAAATAAATATTGAATGAATCCATTGATCACCTCTTGAAAGAGACCTGCAAAGAGAAACTCCTAGGAATATTGTGGCCAAATTTCAGAGTTCCCAAGTCAAGGAGAAAATATTGCAAGCAGCTAGAAAGAAATAATTCGAGTATTGTGGAAATACAATCAGGATAACACAGGATCTGGCAGCTTCTACATTAAGGGATCAAAGGGCTTGGAATAGGATATTCCAGAAGGCAAAGGAACTAGAATTAAAACCAAGAATCACCTACCCAGCAAAACTGAGTATAATACTTCAAGGGGAAAAATGGCCATTCAATGATATAGAGGACTTTCAAGCATTCATGATGGAAAGACCAGAACTGAATAGAAAATTTGATTTTCAAACACAAGAATCAAATCAAGCATGAATAGGTAAATAGGAAAGAGAAATCATAAAGGACTTTCTAAACCTGAACTGTTTACATTCCTACATGGAAAGATAATATTTGTAACTCTTGAGAGTTTTCTCAGTATTTGACTAGGTGGAGGGATTACACACACACACACACACACACACACACACACACACACACACACACATATTGACAGAGTAGAGGTTGAATTGAATCAGAAGAGACGATATCCATAAGAAAATAAAATTAAATTCAGGGGTGAGGGAGGAAAATACTGGGAGGAGAAAGGGAGAAATGAAATGGGGCAGACTATCACTCATACAAGAGATAAGAAAAATCTTTTTCAATGGAGAAGAAAAGGGAGGAGGTGAGAGGGGAAAGGTGAAGATTTTTAACTCCTCTATGGTTTTAGTAGAAAGTTTTGATGATTTGCTGTAGAAAAAAAGTCACCCTTTGACCCCACTTGATCAGGAACTGATTGTCAGAATTTCATTGGGTCCACGCTTGAAGTTCCTCTTTGTTGGCACAGTGGTCAAGCATGGGAGTCACTACCAGCTGGGATGAGGCTCTTGAAGAGGGTTTTAGTGGGTGTTAGTTCATGCCATTTGTACTAATTGAAAACCAACTTTGGAGAATGATCTTTGACTTCTGCATTGCTTAATTATTTTCTAACTCAAGTAGAAGGCATATTTTTTCCCCTGAAAAATCCCCCAAATATACAAGTATTTCATGATAACTGATTATTTTCCTAGATGTTATAATCAATGAATTTTTTGTAAATGGTAGAAAATTCAGTATAATTATTATTTACTTCAATAACTTGAGGATTTCTAATTTCACTGATATGGCTATTCTCTTCCAAACAATGCTATTTTGAGGAGGCAACTGGCCTCAGTCAGGAAGCACCTAACTTCAAGTTCCACTTTTGATACATGCTGGCTGTGTGACCCTGGGTAAGTCACCTAATTTCTCAGTTCCCCAGACAAAGTTGGAAGACAAGTTTCAGAGCAGGTATAATTTCTACTAAATTAGAAAGTCCCTCATTATAAGTTCTGTACAAGGATAAAATCACAGCTCTAGTCCAGAAATCTCATCCATGGTTTGTCTTGCTGCATGATTTTCATCTATATGTGCCTATACATGCTGCCCATGGAGCCATTCAATGTGCTTAGGCCCTTTCTTTAGATACTTTGCCAGTAGGTGAGTGTGGACAGACCACGCCAGCTATTCTTCTGTCATCTCTCAATCTTCAATTGAGCTCATCTCATTTTCTGATTATTTATCTCTTTGATAATGTCTGATATGTTAGAGCCCATAATGAATTTCTCCATTGTCTTTTGAGTGACCTGAAATTTTAATA
>JAJHZJ010000519.1:0-285000 GCA_023548195.1 Bettongia penicillata ogilbyi | reverse complement strand
CTGGTTGGTGTGGTCTCTGTCTCTTATTGGAAGAGGAAATTAACAGGGTGACTTAGGAAGGGTGAGTCTTTGTGTCAGGACCCTCTTGCTAACCTCACCTTGGGGAACCTTTATTAAGTTTTCCTTTGTCTTAATTCCCTCCTTATTTGGAAAAGTCAGAGGGTCATAAACCTGGAATGGAAAGGAATCTCACAGCTAATCTAGCCCTACCTTTCCATTATATAGATGGGGACACTGAGGCCTAAAGAGGGTAAATGACTTGCCCCAAACCAGTTAACATTAAAGACAGGATCTGAACTCCAGTCCTCTGATTACAGGTCCAGTGGTTTCTCAGTTATCCTTTGGTTCTTTACCTTGGGCTGGGAACTTCATATCTAATAGTGTTGTTGAGTCATTTTACCCGTGTCTGACTCTTCATGACCCCGTTTGGGGCTTTCTTGTCAGAAATATTGGGATGGTTTGCAATTTCCTTCTCTAGCTCATTTTATAGATGAGGAAATAGAGGCAAACAGGGTTAAGTGACTTGTCACACAGCTAGAAAGTGTCTGAAGTCACATTTGAACTTAGGACTTCCTGACTCCAGGCCTGGTGCTACCTCCAGTTGCACATATATACATGCATATACAAATAATTTATATCTAATATATTTAACACCTGTATACATACATATTATATTTAAAGTTTTATATATACTTTATATTGGATAGGTTATATATGCCATGTTATTATATGTAATAAAGGAAACCAATTGTCTTGAAATATATGTATGTATATATGTATATAATAAAGGAAACATTACAATATTAATACATATTAATATACACATATAACTGATTATGTTGAAGAGTGCATATATACACATATCTAAAGGGGCATCTAGGTGGTAAGAGAAAAAAGTGCCCCCCCTCCCCACCCCGGAGTCAGGAAGGTGAGTCTTCCTAAGTTCAACTCAGGTCTCAGACACTTACTAGAGGTGTGACCTTGGGCAAGTCATTTCACGCTCTTTGCCTGAGATTCCTCTTCTATAAGATGGGCTGGAGAAGGAAATGGCAAACCACTTCAGCATCTTTGCCAAGAAACCCCAAATGGGATCACAAAGAATCAGACATGAATGAAATGAATCAACAGCAGTGGTATATTCAAGTGTATATGTATATGTGCATATGTAAGTATGTACATATATATATATATATATATATGTATGTGTGTCTACACATGTCAGCTCCAAATAACAATAAGAACAATTTTCCTGGAGCTTTAAGGTTACAAGGAGCTTTCCCTAGATTATCTTATGTAATGCTCACAACAACCTTATGAAGCAGGTGCTATTCGTATCTCTATTTTGCAGACAAGGAGGCTGATGCTGATGAAGGTTCAGTGACTTGCCCAACATCATACTGTTAATTTGAGGTATCTATTATCTATCCACTACTACACCGAGTAACTGCTCTAAATCTAGGAGTCTGTGGGTATTGTATTCAGTTCTGTGCACCTCATTTTACCTTGCCTCATTTTAGAAGCTCTATGACTGGAGGAGAGCAAACAGAGGGTTGAGGACCCTCTAGACCCTTGTAGTTGAGGACCAGTTGAAGGAACTGGGGATGCTTAGGCTGAACAAGAGAAGGCTTGGGGGAAACATGTTAATATCTTCAAGCGTGTGGATAGCTATCATATGGAAAAGAAGTTAGATTTTTTTTTTGTCTTGGCTCCAGAAAAGAAAGCTAGAAACAATGAGAAGAAATTGTAAAGAGGCAGATTTTGGTTTTATATAAGGAAACTGAGGATTATCCAAAAATAGGATGGGTTATCTCTAGAGGAAGTAGGTTAGTACAGAGCTTGGCACAACCCCTACGACAGAGTATGCATTTAATAAATGTTTAGTGACTGATTGACGGGGTTCCCTGTTACTAAAGATCTTTAAATGAATCATGAAGAGCTATTTATTAGATTCTGAGATCTCTTCTGCCTTTGAGAGAGATAATTACTCAGTGAATTGCTCATCCAACTATATACCGGTACCTTGGACATTTTCTGTGTGGAGAGGTTCTTATGCTGGCACCTTCAGCACTGTCATGGAGTTACTGACACATTTCATACCTGTACAATGGTTTGTGCTCTATAGGATAAATTCACGCCCCCGCCTTCCTCCTACAATCATATGAGATAGGTAAAATAAGAATCAGTATCCCCATTTTATAGATGAGGAAACTGAGGCATGAGAAGATTAAGTGACTTACCTCAGTCACCCAGTTAGTAACAGAGATGAATCTCCTTCATACTTTCTTGAAATCTTTGGCCAAAACATTATTCCTAATTCTGCCCATCTATGTCACTAAATTTTGTAGGGCAAGCAGATAGAGAAGGCCACTTGACAATCAGTTGAAAGAGCTGAGGATGGCTGGCTAGACCAGAGAAGAGAACACCTGTGCATTATCTCCAGTATACACCTGGTACTGCCAGTACTGGTGCAGACCTTCATCCTCTCACACATCGACCATCGCAATAGCCTGCTGATGGGTCTCCTCCCCTCCACTTCTAAAGTGATGATCCTAAGACACAAGGCTGATTGCGATCTCTTCCCATCCCCCTCTTAATAAAATTCAGTGACTCCCTATCACCTTCAAAAGCAAATACAACATGGTTTGTTTTACATTCAAAGCCCTAGGCAACTTAGCCCCTCAGACTTTCCCAGTCTTTTCAAACCTTGCTCCCCAACATGTGCTCTTTGATCTAGTGACACCAGCCTCCTAGTTCTACGAACAGGACACTGCATTTCTCAGCTGGCTCCAGGCATTCTCTGTGGCTAAACCCCATGCCTGGAAAGCTCTCTCTTTTCTGCTTCAACTGCTGACTGACCTCCCTGGCTTCCTTTAAGTCTCAACTAAACTTCTGTCTCCTACAGGAAGCTTTGCCCATCCCTTCTTAATTCTAGTACCTCCCCTTTGTTAATTATTTTATATGTGTCCTGTATGTAGCTTGCTTTATGCATGTTTGTTTGCATTTGTCTCATAGATCAAAGTAGATAAAGCCTCTATTAGCACCTATTATACTGCAGTCACAGAGTAATTAAAGACTGTCTCATTGGAGAGGATTTGATTTATTCTGCCAGAGGGGAAAACAATGAAGAATGGACAGAAATGAAAAAGTGCAATGAGTTGCCCTGGGAGATAATGAGTTCCCTTTCATTGGAGAGTCTTGAAGAAAGGTAGCCAACTGTCAGGTACATTGTAGGAGGGACTCTTGACATGTTGGTTTAGATGTTTTGGAGGTCTCTTCCAAACTGGATACCCAGTGATTGTCATTAAACATTACTTACATCTCTTTAAAAACATAGTTTTATTGATATCCTTTTTCTTGCACATTGCTTAGACTTTTCCCCCCCTCTCCCATGTCCCTGCCATCTCCTCCCAGACAGCCATGCCTTAGAGCAAATATTAAAAAAAGTCATCAAAATTAATCAATACATTGAAAAAAATCACATGCAACGTTCCACACTGCCAGACAACGCCACAAAGGAATGGGGGAAGTCGCCTCCTCTATTGTTTTTTTTGGGGGGCTGAGACAAATTTATTCTTTATAACTGAAACAATTAATTCTCAATTGCTTGGTCCTGGCTCTTTCCACTCATGCTACTGTAGTCATTGTCTTTTTCCTGTTTTCCCAGCTCTGCTTACTTCACTGCATTAGTGCATTTAAGTCTCCCCATACTCCTCTCTGTAATAATAATAATCTTTTACATTCATGCACCACAATTTGTTCAACCATCCTCCAACTGATGGGGCATCTGCTTCTCTTCTAGTTCCTTATTACCGGAAAAAGTAGAGCGATCAAATCCTAGTGTATAAGGAAGTCAGAAATCTCCTTGAGGCATATATGCCCAGAATTAAAATCTCTGGGTCAAAGACTCGGTAGAGCAACCACTTCATTTTTATATTTTCGATTGCTTTCCAGCATGGTCATTCTAATTCACAGCTTTACCACACATCCCTTAATTTCTTCTATGTTGTCCTGAATGATTCTCATATTGATTACATATGATTTGTTTCTTTTAGCTCAGTGCCAGGCAATATGAACACAAGAGAAATGCTTTTTACTCTGTCTATATCCCCTCTAGCACTTAGTGCAGTGCTGGGCACACAGTAGGTGCTCAATAAATGCTTATTGAATGAATGGCTATTATTTCTCTCCTGGAGCTACTGAATCAGTTGAGTAGCCCATATACCCCTGCTGTGATGGTTATAGCCTCTTGTTATCATATTTAAGATGCTCACAATTGCTTTTAATACCATGAGCTGTTTCTTAATTTAAACCATGCCTTCACAGACTTTTCCAAAGTGTTTTCTTTCCAGAGGAGGGCTTTCTTTTAAAATTGAAAAAACTGTCTTGGTTTTTCCACCTGGAATTTTTCTGCTTTATATTTTTTTTCCTGGCAAAAAATGGAGCTGGACTTTTATGGATATATAGTCAAATGATTTTTTTTCCATATACACATTTACCTTACATGATACCTTGTTGATGAGCAATCTTACCAATATGTCTACTCCCACTAAAGATGCAGATGCCTATGTAACTCTGGGCAAATCACTGAACCTCTGTGTGCTTCAGTTTCCTCGTTTGTAAAATGGAAATGATAATAGCATTTACCTTCCAAAGTTGTTGTGAGGATATATTTATATAAATGTGTACAATATATATATTTGTACAAATTACAAATAATATTGGTAAGGCACACTGCCTGGCCCGTGGTAAATGTTAAATTTGTTGTTGACTAAGATGTTTTATTCAGTTTTGCCTGACTCTTTGTGACTCCATTTGGTAAAGATACTGGAGTAGTTTGCCATTTCCATTCTCAAGCTCATTTTACAGATAAGGAAACTGAGGCAAATAGGGTTAAGTGACTTGCCCGGAGTCACACAAATGATGTGTTGGAGGCCAGATTTGACCTCATGAAGATGAGTCTTTTTGACTCCGGGCTGGGCACTCTGTCCACTGTGCCACCTAGCTGGTCCTGGAGCACTATATCATTTTTAGCTATTAATATGATTATGGTTATTATTTGTAAAGCACTTTGCAAATCTTAAAGTGCTATATAAATGCTAACTGTTACTTATATTTTTTTATAATGTAATACTCTTATCTTCTACCATCCCCCCTCCTCAGCCCCCAAGAAATTTAAAAAACAAATTTATGTTCTAAGCCAGCTTTGATCTAAGTTGTTATATCTCTGTTTGGTGAGGAAAGTGTTTTGTTTTTTTTAACTGAACTGTGGTTACTGAGCTCTTTTGGTCCTTGTCACAATTGATTTCCGCTAACTAACTTGATTGGGGGTGAGGGGAGGATTGGAGGGTAGACTGGTTACAATGCTGAAAGCAAGATGGATAGTCAGAGTATTTCACTAGTACATTTATCCTGTTAGAAGAATGCAAGGTAGACATATAATAGATGGATGGAGCCCCACGGTATGGGAAGGTATGGGTGAAAGTTACACAAGATGAGCAGGTATGGATGGTTTGTGATCAGAATCACCGTAGTAAATATCAAATCAATTAAATGCATTTGAATAAAAATTTCCTAGGGATTGATTATAACTGGCAACTTTAAAAAAATTCATTTCCCATTCTTTAACATCAATAGCTTATTTAAATATATCAGATGGGATTATTATTGCTTTATAAGTAGTTCCAGATATGGTAATGCTATATGTCTTCCATTCCCCCCCTTTCTTCTCATTATTTCACTTGAGATTTTAGACCTTCAATTGCTCCAAATAAATGTTATTTTGCGTCATTCTATAAAGTTACCTTTGACAATTTTATTGGAATATCACTAAATTTGTAAATTAATTTAAGTAATATAGTAATTTTTATTACTTTGGCAAGACCTAACCAGTCAATCTATCTGCAATTATTCATATTCTTTTTTGTAGTTATATTTATAGTACTCCTGAGGGTGTCTTGATAGATTAACTCCCAAATGGCCTATACACTTTATAGCTATTTTGAAAGTAATGTCTTTTTCTATTATTTCTTACTGATCTTTGTTAGTTTTTTTATATAAATGTTAATAATTTGGGACCTCCATAAAGTAAGAAATCCATTTTCCAGTCTAGGGTCAATAGCAATAAAGCCCACTTGGTCATAAGAGTAGTATTAGCTGTACAAGTGTCTACGGACGTAATTCCAAACCAATCAAAACAGACAGGATCACTCAAGAGGCAAAAGATAGCTGGTAGGTTTGAACACTGGTGGCAAAATGATGAGGTTGTCCCTGCATCCCAGGGATGTTGCTGGTACTGAGCTGCTACGATCAAACAGAAAACAGATCACCTGATCATATTCAGATTCTATCAGAACAACCTAGCATCTGATGTATTTCTTCCTCAGGTCTTGAATTCTCTCCATTTTTGAAGCAACTTTCAGATTCCTATTATCCTAAAGAATGATATAAATGTTATTATTAAATATCATTTATTCATCTAGCCTTCCTCATGTTTTTTCAATGGATCTCAAAACTATAACTAGGAAAGGGCATCAAAAGCTTGACCCAATGTATACAAATTTAAAGGGCACTAACAATAGTCTTGCTCTTTTAGCAGCATAGACATACCTTGCACCTATTTAACAAAATTTTATAATTTAAATATGGAAGTCTTTTACTTTTTACACTCTCTGTTGCTATAACCTGGCTAAGTTTCTTTCTACTGTTCATGATGGAGTCTTTCTACATCCCCCTCCTTTATGTCAAGCAGTCAATAAACATTTATTAAAGACTTAGCATCTTACGGTGCTAAGCTCTGAGTGTACAAAAAGAGGTAAGAGACTCTCCCTACTCTCAAGGAGCTTACAATCCAGTAGGGGATTAATAGGAAATGTGTGTGTGTGTGTGTGTGTGTGTGTGTTCATCCTTCATTCCTGAAGAAGACCATGCCATCAGAGAAATAATGACGTGACTTGCATTTGACTTTGTTTTGAAGGAGGAAGGGTTGTGCAGGTCACCAGCCTCACTTCTCCTCCAGAGACATCTGAATCCGGTGACCAGATATTCATCAGGATGAGTGCAGATGACCCAGGATGAGACAATTAGGGTTAAGTGACTTGCCCAAGGTTAAACAACTAGTGAGTGTCAAGTGTCTGAGGTGAGATTTGAACTCAAGTCCTCCTGACTCATGCACGGTGCTTTATCCACTGCACAACCTAGTTGCCCCTAAATAGGAAATAATTAAAAAAGGAACGGCACTAGAATTAAGAGGGGAATTTTCCTGGAAAAGATGGGATTTTAGTTGGGATGTAAAGGAATCTGGGGAAGTTAGTAGGTAGAGTTGAAATGGTTTATCATCCCAGGCATGGAGGTTAGCCAGAGAAAATGCCAGGTGCCAAGAAAGGAAATGTTTTGTTCATGGGTCCTGGGTCCTCTGCCCACAGGGGTCAGAATCTGGCCATTTTGGGAGCAGCCTGCCTCCAACTGGAAAAAAATTAACTAGGGCTCTGCTATAGATATGTAGAAGTTGAATAATCATTCACTTGGGAAGATTTATTTTCATGATTAATTCTCTTTTATTAATTATACCCTCAGATTCATTCATTCAGGCAGTCCATTCCATGACACCTTCCTGTTCATTCATTCCCTTCATTATACAGAGAGTGAGGGCTTGGGTGTTATGACCTCTGAGTTCCCTTTTACCTCTGAGATTCTGTATTTCTTGATATGACCCTCAGTCTGAGGATGATCCTTCTGTAAACCTGATCCCCAAAGCGGCTTAAATGAGATACAACATTGGATCTTATGAGAATGTGCTTGATCCATAAGCATATGTCAGGCTTGCTTAATTAAGCTCCATTCCTGACAAACAAGGTTGATTCATGGACAATTGCAGGCTAGTAACATTCAAATTAGATAACCTATTTCAGCCTTTAAAGAACAAAATTGGTACAAAGTTTCACTAAATTCTGCTTGAAAAATTACTGGTAATTGGCTGAAATGAGGGCATGGTCAGAAGGAATGAAACTAGCTAGAGGACAGTCAAGCCAACAATTATAGGGTCAGTTACTTCATCTAGGAGAGGTCACTAGACCCTTGGTTATAGGTCCTTTGGTTGAAAGTCCTGTTACTGTAGGATTGACTAGACCAGAGAACATATTCTCTGAATGGAGCAATTTCTTAGTGATCTCTAATACATTTGGTAATCATGTTTCTAATCAAGGTTTCTCTGATCAAGGATGAATCCTGGATCACCCAAATAAGGAAGTGTCATGACCTAGCAAAAGACCTTCTGCTAATTCAGCAGACCAGTCAACCTCTTTTCACAAGGCATTTTGGTCCCATCCCCTCCTTTCTATAATTGAGTCAATTTTTGTGGACTTCTGACATTATCCACATGTTTGAATGCTCTGGCCTCCTTACTTCAAGGTCACTCATTCATTGGAAGCTCTTTCATTTCTTCTAGAAGAAGGATCTGAGGTTTTTCTTTGAGTTTAAAAAACACATCCCTAAAGTGAGAATGTTGATGAGGGCATAGATGAGTCACTTCCTCGCTCTGTGCCTCAGTTTTCTCAGTCGTAAAGTAGGGATAATAATAATAACATCTACCTTCCAGGTTTGTTTTGAGGATAAAGTGGAGCTCTTAGCAGTATCTGGCATATGGTAGGTGCTTAATAAGTCCCTTCCTTCCTTCCTTCCTTCCTTCCTTCCTTCCTTCCTTCCTTCCTTCCTTCCTTCCTTCCTTCCTTCCTTCCTCCCTTCCTTCCTTCCTTCCTCTCTCCCTTTGTCTCTTCCTTCTTTTGTTCTTTCCTTACTGCCTTCCTTCTTTCCTTCCTTCCTTCCATTCCTGGGTCAGAGGATAAAGACAAACTTGGAATGGGGGAGGCGTATCACAGAAGGTATTCATTTTCTTTCAAGGTGCTTTGATTATAACTTTTTATCTTTAATTTTCACTCTGAATTTAACAAACACCAAATAAAATAGTCATTTTCAAATACACAATAGAAGAGAAAAAGAAGAGTGAACATGAAACTGATGATCTGCAGTTTACTTTTCTTTTCAAGTGTATACATTCAACATCTAGCTTTCGAAGCTCTCATTCTTGTCTCTGCTTCTTCTATCCTCCTCCTCCTTCTCATTCTTCTTATTTCTCTTCTCCTTTTCCTCCTCCTTCTCTTCCTTCTCCTTTTTTCCCTTTTTCCTCCTCTCTTCTTCCTTCTCTTTCTCCTCCTTTTCCTCCCTTTTCTCTTCCTCTTATTCTCCCTCCTCTCCTTCTAAAAAACTCCTGGGAATTTTTCCCTTCCAATTGGGAAAAAAAAAGAAAGACAAAGTTCTTATAAAAAGTATGCACAGCCAAGCAAAGCAATGTTGACCTTGCCAAGCCCTTTTTTTGTCTTCATGTCAGTTATCGATTGCCCCTCTTCCCATTGAACCCTCCCTTGCTACAAAGAGTTATTAATGGAAAAAAAGGATGATACAGAGATATTTCTAGTAGTATAAAAATATTCTAGCCTAGTAGTTGTCTCCCTTTCTGCCTTCAGGGAAGACACATGTCTTCATTTCTTCTCTAGGGCTTTCCTTGGTTTTTCCACTATTCAGATTCAGTTTCCTTTTGGTAACCTTTTCATCTGCATGTCCATAAGCTTTGTGCATATCCTTCTCTGGGTTCTGATCATTTCATAAAAACCTTTGCCCATAGTTCTGAGTTCAACACATCATTTCTTATTGTCCAAGAGAGGTCAAGTTAAAGCCTCTGTCTTCTCAATGATGAAGTTACACCATCAGCTATAGTAACAGCATCAACAGCCATAGCAATCACTGATGAGGGATGGGATGGCATAGTGGGTGGAGAAAGCTGGCCTTGGAGTCAGAAATGCCCCTGCTCAAGCCCTGGCTAACCCAGTGGGAAGAGCACTAGGCCTGCAGGCAGAAGTTGCTGTTTTTGTCTGACTTTTCATGCTGCTGTGGACCAACTGTCCATGGCGCTTTCTTGACAAAGATTCTGGAGTGGTTTGCCATTTACTTCTCCAGTGGATTAAGACAAATAGGTTAAATGACTTGCCCAAGATCATATAGCCAGGAATTGTTTGAGGCTGGATTTGAACTCAAGATCTCCTGATTCCAGGTCCACTCAGCCACCTACCTACCTACTAGAAAAATAGCGGTTAAATGACTTGCCCAGGGGTACACAGGTAGTCAGTGTCTGAGACTGGATATGAACTCAGATCTTCCAGACTCCAAGCCCAGCCCTCTGCACCCTATGGTTCCCCCTAGATTCAGATTCAGATTCAAATCTCATTTTCTACCTATATAACCCTGAGCAAGGAAGGCACTTAATCTCCTCAGATCATATTCTCGTCATCTGGAAAATGAACATGTTGAGCGTGATGTCTTCTGAGGTTCCTTTCAGCTCTACATCTATGCTACTATGGCTGTGGGATCCTGGGTATCATTTAATTTCTCAGTGTCATGGGCAACTCTAAAGTTCTAAGTGGCAGAGCAGGAACCTGTCTACATTAGTAGAGGGAGCCTCTTCACTGGAAGTTTCCTATACCAATGAAAAAATCACAGATTTAACCTCTGGAATGTTAATTCCTAATCTATGTTTTTAGTTTTAGTTTGCCTAACCAATCAATAGCCGCTCATGTTGTTTCCAACACTTTGCTACCACAAAGAATGTTGCTGTTTTGGAATATATGGGACCTTGATTTCTGTCTTTGACTCCCTTGGGGGTGCTGCTGGTCTATTATAAAAGCAAACACACTTTCTTTTTTGAAGAGCCCTTGGAGCTGAGCCAAAAGGCCAGTTGGTTTTCATCCTGCCGCTGTCCAAAGAAAGGTGAAGAGGGGTGGGGTAGATGGGGGCCAAATAAGAGTAGTCGACTAATAAATATTCACATTCATCTGGCCTTTGCAAATAAGCCTTTAGATTTAGTATAGCATTCAAAGAAAATGACATTATACCTGTTGCACTGAAGAGGTTTGCCAAGGTCACCCATCTCTCTATACAACAAGTCTGTCAAACAGGAAGGAAAAATAATGTTGAGCATGACAACTGGCATGTATGAAAAGCTTTAGGAATGCAAAGTACTTTACATGAATTATCTCCTGCCATCCTCACAACAACTCTGGGAAGTAGATACTGGTGTCATTGTTCTTGCTCTCCAAATAAGGAAACTGAGGCTCAGTTATGTGGCATCTTTATTTATAGATGGTCCTACCACTGGTAAATGTCAGAGGCAGAATTTGAACTCATCTTTTCTGGAGTAAAGGTCTGACACTCTATCAGGTGCTTTAAAAAGTAAATTTCCCCTGCTCTCCTCCCTCCCTTCCCTTCCTCACCATATATAGTAAAACTGAGGCTGAACAAGGATGGATTGTTTCCTCATGATGTATATTAAATCACTGGCATAATGAACAACCTTGATATATGTGCTGATTCAGTTTGCTTAGGTTCTCCCTCCATGCCTAAGGAATTGTGTGTCTTCAAATCTGTCCCTCCCCCTTCCCTTTACCATCAATTCCTTAGGATACTGAGCTCAGGGGCAGCTTTGGGAGAACATATCCACCAGTCTTATACCCAGCAAGGGAATGAAGGAGAAGAAGGGAGAAATGGATTCCTCTCTTCTCCTAATTTCCCCTTGGATGAACCACTGGAAGTTCTATGTGGTCCTAGCAGACCAAGTTTGGAATCAAAGGAGTCAGGGGACTTTCATTCAAAACCTAACTCTGCCAGTTATTATCTGTGTTTTGGGGACTAAGCCATCCTTCAAATTCTTCCTATGCAAAGTCACAGGATTGGACTTTAGCTCTAAATCTATCATCCTACGGTAAGAGCACAAATAGACGTTCTAGATAAAATCTTTAGAGCCAAGTTCTAAATGATGGCTTTAGAGCCAAGTCAAGCTCACATGAGGATCTGACTTAGAATTTTCTAGACAGTCAGTGAATCACAAGTCTAAAATAGATCCTTAACAGCTTAATATGCTCTGGTAAGTAATTTAGCCTAGGACACATATCTGTGTAGACAGAAAGGAAGACCGTGTCTTGGAATCCCTATCCCTTGTCAAAGCTCAAACCAGGTGCCACATACTATTTAAGACCCAATTCTTAGGTATCCCCATCCTGCCCGATACCCATTACTTTGTACATATTTTGTATTTATTTATATAGTTATACATTGTATCAGTCAATCAACCAAGAAACATTTACAAAATGCCTACTATGTGTCGGGAACCATGCTAAAATACAGTGCTACAAATACAGAAAATGAAACAATCGCTCTTCTCTTTCCCTACCCAATTCCATGTTTTCCTTTATATTCACATATAACTTAATAGCCCTTTATTCAATGATGTAGAGAAAATCAGGATGGAAGCTACATGCTAGGTATCAGCTATACCCTTCACTACTTATGGGACTTTGGGTGATCACAACCTCAGTAAGATAGGATGAATCATATTCCTTCCCTTCAGTTCCCAGTCACAGGGTTGCTGGTCACCTGTGTGACTTCTTAGAAAGGAATGTTCTACATGAATTCAAAGCATTATTAATAGCAGTGATGCTTTTCCATTACCCAGAATAAGTGAATCCTTTATTTTTCTTCTGAGTTCAAGACTGGGAGAAGAACCAAAAACTCCTCTCAGGGAGCAATTCATTCATTTCCACCTATTTAAGGAATATGCTCAGACTTACTGTTGCTATTATTTTTACTTTCTTAAACTGTTTGCTGTTACCTCTCCCTTCTTTCAAGACTCGTGATCCATCTTGCTGTTCTTTGAGTCTACTTTTCTTCTGTCCAAATTTATACAAGCCTAAGCACTAACAGGTATATTTTAATATCTTGGATGTTTCCTCAACAATTTATTATGCTGGGAACTGAATATATTAGATTCCTCTTGTCCTTATGTTTTCTTTCATATGATGTTTGGCAAACAATAAATGGTAATTTAGTAGGAAATGACTAAAAAGATTATGTATGCATCAAGAGCTGGAAGATTCTTAGATTTTAGAGACATCTAGTCTAACTTTATCATTTTACAGGTGAGTAAACTGAGGCATAGGGAGGTAAAAGTCATGATGGAAGAGCCAGAATTTGAACCAAGGCCCTCTGACTAAAGTCTAGCATGCTTTGCAAACAACATAGATTACTTTTGCTTCGGTTGAGGGCAGAGGAGGAAAGAAACATGGGACAGAAATAATTTCAGTTATGCTTAGCTGGTTTTCAAATGGATATACTGTTTCTGTTCACAATTTGGCTAGATATGAGTAACCAAGCTGGTCAGTGATGGGCACCATAAGTTGGCATCTATACAAAATCTGAGATGTAAAAGAAAAATCTGGTACAGTCAACCTCAACTTCTATACCCTTTTTTGTGGGAAAAAAAAAAACCAACATAAATCACAAACCAGAAGGTATGGTTGGGGGATCCAGAATTATTTGCAAGGAGTCTCTATAATGATCATATTTACCTGGATAATTGCTCCTCTCCCCACTTTCCTATATCAGTGGAGACCTGGTTTCTTTCACAAGAATGTCGAGAGCACATCTGAATGATTTGTCATGTTAGTCATTTTACTTGGGGCCAAAATATACACACTTCTTCCAGGAAGTTCTGAGAAGGTACTTCCAAAGTTTGTGTAAGAGAACTGTCCCATATCTCTCCCTTAACTGAATCAATCAATCAGACTTATGAACCAGGGCAGACAGGCAAAGCACATTTGTCAAGCACTTATCACATGCCAGGCCCTAGGTGAACAAGGCTTCACACCTCCAGTTCTTTGATGATCTGATAAGAAATCCATTTGGGTTGGCTGAGGGACTTGGTCACACCCCCAGAGGGTTTTATAACATCAGTAAGTTGTTTTAGAATTAAGCATTCAGACATCTAGCAGCACTAGCCAAGCCTCTAAGAAAGAAATAGTTTGGGGCAGGGGAGACAGTCTCACTTTCATTCTACATTCCCTGCTTTAATGCCTCTCAATTCCTGTGGTCAAGGGATGACTTCATGTACTTCAGAGGACCAGAGCACTTGGACCTTTTCATCAGCATCTGAGCAGTATCCCTGGACAGCAGCAGCTGGTACAATGTCTGTCTCGTGAACTGCGAACAAATTAGACACCCTGAAGAAAGACAGATTGGAGAACCCTACCAGAAAATCTACACCATACTTAAGGGAAATATCGTGAAGAGTCTAGGAAAAAGACTTCCTAGAGCTTTGAGATACACCCTTTGCCACACGCACTCAAATCTTGAGACTACTTTTCCTAAATTTAGTGTGTGTTCTTTGTTGACAAAGAAGACCATCAGAGAGAATAATGACATGAATTGCACTTGACTTAATTTTGAGTGAAATGTGGGCTGTGCAGGTCATCACCCTCACTTCTCCTCCAGAGTCATCTGAATCCAGTGGCCAGATACTCATCAGGATGACTGGAGATGACCCAGAATGAGGCAATTGGGGTTTAGTGACTTGCCCAAGGTCACACAGCTAGTTAGTGTCAAGTGTCTGAGGTGAGATTTGAACTCAGGTCCTCCTGACTCCTGCCCTGGTGTTCCAGCCACTGCCCTAGCTGCCCTCCTAAATTTAGTATGCTTTTATAGGAGTATGTCACAGAGTTTAGTTTGTTTTCAGGGTGGGGGGCTGGTATTTTGTACCAACTAGTGTACCATAGTCAATATCCATTTGTAAAAATTCATTAAGTCCGGTTTATTAGTTGCTATCGACTGATAATCAATGGTGGAAGAACACAGGTGTGGGTTTGTGAGCTATATCACAAACATCCCACAAGCCTTTAAGGTTACCTTTAAGGCCCTGAGGTGGAGATGTAATTAGCCATGCTCTGAGGAGCAGTCTGGCCAGTGGGAGATTACAATCTGTCTGTCTACATATTAAAATTAATCATAGATGGTTGTAGAGTTAGAAGTGACCTCAAAGATAATTTAATTCAATACTTCCATTTTGCAGCTGAGAAAACGGAGGCCTAGAGAAATGGAGTGACTTGCCAAGGTGAGATGGGTAGTAAATGACAGCCCCAGGATTCTAAGCCAGTTTCTCCAAGCACAAATGCAGTACTCTCTCTGCTGTAACGAGAAAATAGAGGCAAAGAACTCAATTCAGAAACTCCTGAGATTGTTGTTCTATCAGCCAAAACTACTCTAAGTGGCTTGTGTGTGCTCAGCAATTCATTCGATTTTACCTTTATAGGCACACACAGTCTCCATTATTTTAAAGGCCATCGCCACAGGCCTAAGCTTCAGTACAAAGGTGAAATTTCAAGAAGTTCTAAAGAATGAAGAGATTGTCCCAACGAAAGGCAGACACTGAAGTGAAGACTGAGCCTTCTAGGGCCCTATAGATCCAAATAAGATAAAATCAGATGGTAAGACTTCTATTGACAGGTTGCCTCTTCACAGATAGGAGAATGGTATGCTTTGAGTCTCATTTTGGTTGGTCATTTTTTCATTGGCTGAAATTTCTCATTATTTCTCTATACAGAATTATGATTACTTTCCAATATAATGGCCTACCTTATAGTTCTCTGTTTCTATGCTTTAAGCCATGGCCAGGTATTATACTTTAGCAGCATCTATTTGTGATCTTCTTAGAGAAGGAAGAAGGGAGGGAGGCAGGAAAAGAGAAAGAGAGAGAGAGAGAGAGAGAGAGAGAGAGAGAGAGAGAGAGAGAGAGAGAGAGAGAGAGGGGTAGGGGGGAGAATTTCTATTGTACTTCAGCATACTCTTCTAAATATGAATTGTAGCCTTTGTCATATTGGAATGGTTAAAAAAAAAAGATAAACTCATAGCAAATACCTTTCTAAAATCCTTGTCCTAAAATAAAATTCTACTTTTATATCAGTACAATAACTACCCTGGCCTTACCAAGTATATGGGGGACAAGTACAAGAAATAATTTGTAATAATTGAGAGAGAGCCATTCTGTCTCACATTTTTAGAGCTCTCTTGGCCATTGACATCTCTTTTCTTGGCAAAGCCACTGACAAAGGATTCTTCTGTTACCACACTTGCTCCTTCTATAGAAAAGCAGAGGAACCTTCAGTATTTTTATGTGGAAAAAAAAGCCAGGGCAAAAGCAACAGTCAAAAATATAATTATTGAATCTGACTTGAAGAAATATTTGATCAAACAAAGAAGTATAAACTGTATTAATAATATGAAACCAGTTTTCATCATGGCTGTATAAACACTCATCCATGACCTAATAAACACTGCACAAAGTATTATCTTTATCAAAGATTTCTCAGAGCTATCTTGGCATATTTCATTTCATGTTGAAATTCCCACCATCTGATGGCAACTGTAGATTCTGATGACCCTAGGAAAATGAACAGGAGCTGAGGTTGCTGAAATAGTCTGATTCAGGTTTGAAAATCGGGATAGGTCAGAAATAAAAATCCCATGGGTTGTGGTGGATCGAGTATTTTAAATACCAATCCAAATAGCTGTATTTTGGAAGAATGTTGTGATTTGATAGTTACTAGATATTTTTTATATTTGGAATACATTCCCAAATGTTGAGGATAGTGTGTGTGTATGTGTGTGTGTGTGTGTGTGTGTGTGTGTGTTTGTGTGGAGGGGGCAGAGGGAAAGCATTCACAAAGACAAATGAAATGTGGAAATAAACATCTTTTATTATTTTATTTCATTTATTATTTTTATCACTTGTTATATTAACATGCATCATATTACAAATCTCTGAAAAGATCTGCCACCCTTCATTCCAAAGTAGGCATAACAACTTACTTTGACTTGAAAATGGGTTTTTCCCCCAGCAACAGAAAATGAAATTGTGTGAACTAATTGTATCATCAGGCCATATGACACTGGAATGTCCCTGTAAACTTCAGTTTTTCTGAGCTAATAGTGTCCACTCTTCCCCACCTTATCCTCTGCCCTGCCTATCCTTTACTTCAAGAATCCTGTCATAAATATTGCAGCGCAAACAAGGGAGTAAATGTCTCTTTTCAAGAAGCATGCCTATTCCGCCAATCATCCTAGACCAGGAAAGAGTTAACTCCTCTGCAGGCTGACTGCTGAGCCATGCTTAAGCAGTTCACTGGGGCATCATGGTTATAAATGCGATAGACATCCCGGGAGCCTTTCATGATTTTATACTATTTTTCATAAATAAGTAAAAATACATCAGAAGGTATCCCTGCTTCCGAGGGAATGCACAATTAAAGAGAGCTGGGGAGAAAAAAAAAACACACACAGATCTGGAAGAGATTGGACTCTGCTTTCAGCCCTACTGAAAGAAATCTATTCTCCATAGTTTATTTCTGCCCCCTGTCCCACCCCTGCCCTTATCCTCAGTCCTGCGATTGAGTCATGACAGTGGTTCAGTAGGAAAACATCCAGAAAGGAAGGAAAAAAAAATGCTCCAGGACAGATCAGTCATAAAAGTAATTAGTTTGTTAACATCAGAGTGCTGATAGCAAGAACACAGGTCCACTCTGCAGACCTGCACATTATTCAAGTTCAGTTCCTTAACAAAACAAAATAAAAATGATGTTTTGGGGAGAGGAGAAGAAGAGAGGGACACACACATGTACATACACAAATTTATCCATCCATCCATCCAGTCAGTCAGTCATCCAGCCAGCCATGTAGAGTTGTAGAAGCATAACTTGGAGACTGCAAGCCCTGGCTAGATGAAAATCTAGGATTGCAGATAGTTTTTTTATGTATAATGAGAATATATAAAGGTAACCTCAGCTCTCAGTTGTAGTCATTATGCATTGCATGAGTATTCAAAGCATGCGTGCTTATGAGAAAGGAAGAGACAGAGAGCATGGGAGGGACAGAGAGGAGGAGGAGGAGGAGTGGAGAGAGAGAGAGAGAGAGAGAGAGAGAGAGAGAGAGAGAGAGAGAGAGAGAGAGAGAGAGAGAGAGAGAGAGAGAGAGAGAGCAAGAGAGCAAAAGCCTCTTATTCTTCCCATCACTGAGGGAACATAAGATCTAATTGGAGAATCAATAACTGAAACCACATTTTAAATATTCTGCTCTATTAATTCTTTGGGTTAATAAAAGCTGCCCGTTGATAATATTTTTGGATAGAGATATTCAGAGTTGGATTACTTTGGACAAGAGCAGAAGGGAATCTATTCAAAGCTGATCTCCTCCCCCACCCCTTTTATACACTGAGAACCTGCCGAATCTAAGATAAAAATTGCAGTTGTCCTGAGGGTGCCCTGAGGCATGTCATTAAAATCAGAATTTGATCCTCTTTTCATGGTTACTCAGGACAATCAAGCCCAGGAAACCTGAAAACTCATCAGTTTTCAGAAATGTGACATGTCCTTGACTTTGTCAGTTGGGCTGCCATAAGAGCTGGCTATTTCAGAATCCCTTTAGATGTCACTCTGTCTTCAAGAATGCTCATTGCAGACCTTGCCATGGATGCTGAGATGCATTTCTTGGAGATCCTGCCAAACTGGTGTACTTTCCTCCTTTACCTACCATCAAAGGGAAATCCCAAATCAGCTTCCCCAGGACCAGCCAGGGGTTCTCCCTTCCTCTAACTCCTATCTCCCAGCAATTTGCTAATTGTAATTAATGTCAATCTGGGAAGTGTTTTCAAACTGCTTTTTTCAAACCCTCCAGGTAACTGGTTGGTTTGGTTTTTAAAACTGCCAAGTGTGGTAGTCTGTTGGTCCTCTAGGACTCCTTGAGATCATTCCTTGCTAAAGAAATTTGTGAGGAATACAAGTGTCCATTTTGGCTTGGGACCCTTCTTGTGGTGTGTGTGTGTGTGTGTGTGTGTGTGTGTGTGTGTGTGTGTGTGTGTTTGGGGGGAGGGCTCTGCAATCTATCTTTCAAATTCCCCAAAGTCAGAAACACTATGATTCTGTGACTCTGGCTTCCAACCTTGGGATAGTCGTGGAAATGAAACGTGTATTTCACAAGGGAATCCCCAGGAGTCAAAGTTTTCTTTTTAACTGATAAATCCTTAAACACATCTGTGAGCTCCTGTCTCTTGCCACCTCCTAGCCTGACACTGTTTTTCAGAAGATGAATGGAAAAATATGCAGTCCCTTCCTAATCCATATACAGAACTTTGACCTGAGAGACGTCTTGCCACCCAGTAGTGAGAATAGCAGCTCACAAAAGAAAAGGCAACATTCTAAACTGGAATAAGGTGAAGGATTTTCCAAGAATGTATTGCAATAGATCGGCAAACTTACCCATCAGCCCTCAAATAACTTTTATTTCTGGAAAAGCAAAATTCAAAACAAAACAAAACTTGGCCACTTGACCCTACCTGTCCACTGAAGTCAGTTGTATTTTTCAAATAGCAACAGTTCAAAATATGTGAGGGAGGTAGGCATTTAATAAGTCTGTGTAGTTCAATGATAAAAGTCCTACCTCAGTTAGAGAACCTTAGGTTCAAATTCTCATTCTGCCACTTAACTCTTGTGTGACATTGGACAGACCTCTCCAGACTTCAGAATCGAATTGTAAAACTAGGAAAATAGAAATAGGTAGTCTGTAAAGTCCTGCACAGCTCTAAATCTATGTGCACCCTGATTAGTGAGCCTAACAAATCTAGGAATCTTTTATTTCAAGCAACTCAATGGTAGTACCTTGGATAGAGCTCTTCACTTGAAATCCAGAAGACCTGAGTTGAAATCATACTTCAAACATTCCTTAGCTGTGTGACCCTGGACAAGTCTATTTAACCTTAGTCTTCCTCAGTTTCCTTATCTGTAAAATGAGGATAATAGCAGAACCTACCTTCTGTAGCTGTAAGGATCAAATGCAATAATATTTGCAAAGTACTTTGTAAATATTAAAGTTCTATATAAATGCTAGCTATTACAATTATCTTCATCATAGATTTAGAATAGAAGGGACATTAGAGGTCATCTAGTCTGCACCTTTCATTTTCTAAATGAGCAAATTGAGGCAAACAGAGTTGAAATGACTTGTCTAAGGTCAAATGGTTAAAAGCAGAGGAGTTGGCCTGAATTCTCCAGTCCACTGGCTCCAAATGTACCATTTCTCCCCATGTCAACATGCTGTCATATCCAAGGAAATTTATTTTCTTCTTTGAAAAAAATACAAAAAGCCAAGAAGCCTCCTTCTGCCATTGTTAATTACAATTATAAAATTGTAAAAATTTGTAAAAAAAAATTAAGATCTGCCAAAAAATAATGATTGTACATGAATTAATTTTAAGCCATTATTCTCCCATCCTATGGTGGTATATTTCATTTTTCAAACTCAAGGGTAGGAACTTACACCTATACTTGCTCAGTTTCATTTTGTTAGTTCCTGGCACCATTTTGTTGCTATTGTTGAGTCATTTCAGTTCTGTTTGACACACAGTTGTATGTGACCCCATTTGTCTTGATTCTGGAATAGTTTGCCATTTCCCTCTCCAAGTTCATTCTGTAGATAAAGAACTGAGGCAAGTGAGTTGCCCAGGGTCACATGGCTAGTAAGTGTTTGAGGCAGGTTTTGAACTCATGAAGATGAGTCTTCCTGACTTCAAATACGGTGCTCTATCCACCATGCCACCTATCTGCCCATACCCACCATTTTATTCTGTTTAATTTTTTTTTATGGAGGGAGGCAATTCTGTTTTTTCATGCAAAATGTTACTTCTTCCAGTTTCACCGATGTACATACCATCATTCCCAGTCATTAATATGAATGTTGAAAAAAAAAAAAGAGCTAAGGACAGAGTCCTGTGCCCTTTCATTAATGACCTCTTTAGGTTGACATTTATCTATTCATCAACTCTGATTCATGGGTCCAGTCACTGATCTAGTTCTAAACACATCTGCTTCTATTACTATCCAGTCTTTATTTTGTCATCTTTTCCAGAAGGATAACAAGAATGATTGTGGTTTTTGAAATACTTGTCTAAAATTCAGGTAGACTCTATTTCTACCTCATTGTTACTCTCTCTTATGGGAGGGAGGGGCTATCAACTCCAAATCTCCATTTTAGGAGATAGCTGAGCTCAGACATGTTATCATGTCTTAATGGCTTACTTTGGGACTTCCACTGTGCTCTCATATTGGATACCTTCTCATCTTCAGCCTCCTCTTCTTCCCCACTTTCCACCCTCCACTTTTCAGCTTCCTTTTGTATTTATTTTATTTCCCCTTATTATGCTGTAAGTGCCTTGGGAGCAAAAGCTATCTTTTTTTTTTTTTTTGTATTTGCATTTCCAGCACTTGACATGGTGCCTGGCACATAGTAGGCACTTAATAAATGTTAATTGATTATTGATTCTTCTCTATGAGACTCTTCTGATTTATCTAAAATCTTTGATTGTAGCAAAAAGCTGGACAAAATATGATTAAAAATCTTGTTTCAGAAGTTCACAGATTATTTAACATATCCAGGTATTTTAATTAGTCAGTCATTTATAGGCATTTTAAAATTATATATAGGCATTTATTTAGCACCTACTTTGTGAGATTAGAATACAAAGAAAGACAAAAGACATGATCCCTGCCCTCAAGGAGTTCATATAGTGGGAGAGATAACATGCAAATAATTATGCACATATAAGATATATATATATATACACACATATATATATTTGCTGTATTTTTATTTATTTTGTATGTATATGTATATATACATATATGTGTGTATGTGTGTGTATATATATATATGTATATATATATATATATATATGTCTTAAATAGATGATAGTCTCAGAAAGAAGGCATTGGGGAGAGGAGATGAGAAAAGTCTTCTTCAGAATGATAGATATGAGTCAAGTTTTGGAGTGACATGGAAAAATTTGTTTAACATAACCTGTTCTTGATGAACCCAGGTTACCTTTAACTTCCATTTTTAAATGCTCACAAACTCTCCCTTTAATGGATAGAGAGCTAGGTAACCACCTAGCTATAATGAGTGGAATTTGCAGACAGGCAGATTTCAGATTGATGAAATCATCTTATTTCCAATTAGTTTCCATTCTGGCAGCACATATACTAAAACTGCAATAATATAGAGAATGCCTGAAGAAGGATGACGTGCTAGTTTGTGAAACATTCCTCTGCAGGATGAACTCCTGACTCCCTCTTCTTCTTCTGTGAAGCTTTGGTTTGGGGAATGAAAATGAGGAATGACCTAGTCCATGTCCTGGAAATACTTGGGCAGATATGACATGCATTTGCATAAAGATTAGGATCATTAAATTCAATTTGGAAGGGACTTTAGAGATTGTCTAGTGCCGAGGTGTCAAACAACCAAACTGAAACTGCATGCTGCTTAGTCAGTCAACAGGCATTTATTTAGCACCTACTATGTGCTGAACATTGGGGATACAAAGAAAGGCAAAAACATGGTCTCTTCAAAAACAACACTTCAGAGCATGGCCTACACAAAATAAAATAATTGAGAAATATGTGACAAAATAAATAAAAATACAGAAAACATAGATAATATTAATATCTGGTTTTCTAAGCCAATATGCCCAGGGATCCTCTTGAATGATTAATGGCCCATTTCTCTTTTAGTTTGATGGCACTTATCTTGTTGAGAGGGATGAGTCCCTGTGCAGGGATTAAAATTGTCCAACCAGAATAAAAGAGACTGAGGCAGAGCTCTGAGTCAATGACACTACTGAAGGGTCCTTGGTCCCCTCTAATGAAATGAACCTCAGATCTTCCTCATGATCCGAGTATTTATAGATATTCAAGACCTAGTATTTATAGAATTTGATACCCAAATATGTGAAAGAATCACAAAATACAGAATCTCATGGGTTGATAGACCTTGTTCTTGAGGACCAAAAATGACATAATATTGGGGGTAGGATGGGGGTGGGTCACAGATTGGTGAAGCATGGGACGTCTCCATTGATTAAGTGATCATAAGATGGATAGGCTCCTCCTTAGGTTAGACAGGAGGCGTTAGTACAAGTTATACATATCCTCCAAGAATGTACGGTGGGGGGGAACTTTCCACACCATGCCACCATCCATGCATGGTTTTATCATGGAATTTAAGCCAAACAAGATGGAAATAGCTTTGTCATCATTCTTGTGGTTGCACAAGTGAGCTCCATAGTTATGAAAGAAGTAATGAACATTCCATCAAAGTTTGAAGACTTTCTATTAGAGTCTATATTCCTATATAACATATAAAATGTGTACTATGGATTAATGTATTGTTTATTCTTATATCTGCTATTAACTGTCTAAATGTGTATTATTAAATGACTATATTAAAATAATTATTGGACTGACTAATACTGATTAAAATTTGAGTAAGGGTCCTCAACAAATCAGCTTTCTCACCTGCAACACTCACAAATGTAATTGGGAAATATTTAACAGAATAAATAAAAATACAATAAAACATAGATAACATTCCATTTAAAAGCTGAGTTAATATGAGTGCAGCAGAGATCATTATATATACTTGAGTGGGTCTATTTCCATTTGAATTTGACGCCACTGATTTAGTCCAATCCCTTCATCTTACAGCTCAGGAAACTGAGATTCAGAGAGATCTAGGGATTTTCCCAAGATCACACAGAGCAATGATGCAAACTAGGACTACAAATCCAGCATTCTTCTAGCTTTTGTAAGCTAGTAGGGACAAGGATATATCCAAAGTACTCTAGAAAAATTTAAGAAGAATCACTGAGAAGTGATGTGATGAACTCTGTAAACTTTGTGAGGGGACAGACTCTGTCTTTTATTTCTTTAAAATATTAAAGAAAACATTCTGATTCACTGACTCTTCAGGGTTCCTTAGACCTGTTAAATAGGCAAGAATAGCTCTTTTTTATGTGTTTGTATGTGTTTAAATACAAACTCCTTCCATTATTTACTCTTTCTTGACACTGGGAGATGGGATGAAGAAATCATCTTCTCTCTCTCACACAGGAATTAACACCAAATGGAGCAGGATAGAAAGAGCATAGGTTTCGCTAAAAGGCACAACAATCTTAACATGTTTTAAGCACAGGTGTTAAACAGCTGAAAGAGACAGCTTTAGGGTCTGTTGCTTCAGCACGAAAGATTCTTCAGGTGACAACCTAAAGCCTATTCACCCACTGCAAATGATTCAGACCTAACAGTTCCATTCCTGGATATTCACCTTGAAAGGGTTACATTAAAAAACAAGCAAACAAAAAAACAAAAGCAGAAAAGGTCCGTCCACCAAGGATGCTCATGGCCACTTTATCTGTAGTTGCAAAGGCAAAACAAGAAACCTGGAAGTAACTTGAATATTTAACAATAAGGAAGGAGTTAAGAAATAATAGCTGACATTTCTACAATGCTTGAAGATGTGCAAAAACACATTTACAAAGCTCTTTACATGTATTATCTCATTAAGAAACTTATATCAGCCCTGAAAAGTTGATGCTCTTATTATCCCTATTTTATAGATGAGGAAATTGAGTCTAAAAGCTATTAAGTGACTTGTCCAGGGTCATGGGATTCAAACTGAAACCTCATTTCAAAGTTCAGTGTTCTGTCCACCTTGTCATGTTGCTGTGGTACATTCATGTAATTAAATTAAGCCTGACAAATAGGAGAACTAGAAAGACATCTGGAGAGGGCTTTATGAATTATTGCAAAAGGCAAAAAGTGAAAAAGTAAGAATAGAAAAGCAGAGCATGCAACAGGCAACTCTATAAGAAGAAAAATGAATGAGACTGATAGAAACTTTGAGGAAGTGATTGAGAAATTAAAGCATTACAATGAATTTATTTTAATATAAATTGTAACAAATCAAAATCAACTAGTTGTATTGATGTTCCTATGTGTGTTCCTCCTTCGTTTTTGAAGAAGATTGTGACATCAGAGAAATGATGACATGATTTGCACTTGACTTTGTTTTGATTGAGGGAGGGCTGTGCAAGGTCACCAACCTCACTTTCTCCTCCTGAGCCATCTGGGTCCAGTGACCAGATTTTCATCACGATGACTGGAGGTGGCCCAGGATGCAATGGGAGATCTTGGCCTTTTTAGGCTGGTCTTTTCAGGTACTCTCTTAGAGGGAGATAACACCCACTGAGTGTTTCAAGTATTTTAAGTACTTTAAGAAATAGAGAATGAACTAAAGAAAAAAATAGTTAAATCAACAGAAACTGTTACTCGTGATAATCACTGTAATCTAGCCATGAAGTGGAGTTTGGGCAGGGGCCTATTGTTGTCCAGTCTATGAGCTTCAGAGTGCACTGGGTTTAAGGTTTGGGGAATAGGCAGCCAGGCAGATCTAGCCAGTAAACTCCAAAATCTCTCAGGCAGCTTGGTCTGCTCACAGTTTGTGTTCATCTTTTGTTTTCAAAGAGGACCATGATATCAGAGAAATGATGACATGACTTGCACTTCACTTTGTTTTGAGTGAGGCAGGGCTGTGCAGGTCACCAACCTCACTTTCTCCTCCTGAGCCCTATTGATGTTCCACACTAAGTATATATAATACATGAATACATATACATAAATACATATACATATGCACACATACTCTGTTCTGTGAGTAAACGAACGATTTTTGTGGTTGTTCCAATTCATTTTTTGTTGCTTGGAAATATGAGGACTGCTCCGCTAAAGCTAAGAATTATGGTTTTCTGCTTGCTATTTCTAATTCTCTGTTCCCTTGCCCCCTCCCCACAATGATTCAGAAATCTGTAGGGGATTGTACCTCTCTGTCTATGGAGAGATTTTCCTTACTATTTACTTTGCTATTTTTTAAAAAATTAAAAGCCTTGCTATTTATAAAAGTCTTTGTTCTGCCTGGGGGGCATGTGTGTAGGCAAGGAACTTGTCCTGGGTATACCTGAGCAGAATGAAAGTGAACTATCCTCATTCTCCCTACCTCCCACTAGGATCCATACGTAAGAAGGGGAGCTTGGCAAGAACATGTTCTTGACTGTATATCTCTAACAGTAGGGGTATTCAGGGGTATTTGCACCAGCTGCATGCTGCTAGTGAAATGTGCTCCTCTTTGTTGAACTGTGTTTCTTACCCGATAACATCAGAGAGTAGAACATCTTATTCATTACACTAATTGGGATGGGGTATGAAAAATTCCTCCAACACTAACATTTATAGTGCTTTAAACACTAACAGTATCATAATAAGTATAACACTTTTGCAAAATGCTTTATGTATATGATCTCATTTGATACATGCTTTTGAGTGAGATAGAATTATCATTCCCATGATATAGAGAAACTGAGGCTGAGAAGGGTTAAGTGACTTACCCAGGGTCATACAACCAGCAAATACCTGGGCTAAGATGAAGAAATTGGGACTGAAAGTCATCATGTGACTTATCTAAGGCTGTGGAATTCAAAGCCAGGTCTTCTGGACCTCCATATTCAGTGGCACATTAATATAAAGACAGTAAGCATGACTTAGCTCTTCGTGATGCTCCTGTTTCTCTTTCTACTATCCCACGTGGTGTTTGTTGTGGTCAGTGGTGGTGGTGGTGGTAGTAATGGTCCTTCATTTTCAAAGAGGGCCAAAGACATCACAATTGTCCAAAACCAGGGCTTTTTCTACTGTTTCCCTAAATAAAGCTAGCCAAGTCATGTACTTTGCCTTTGCAGTATTTCTTTCATGATTCTGTCAGCAAGGAGCTGCTTGTTGACTGTTGGTTGACTACCCCATACCAACACAAGTTAAGGGTCAGGCAAGTGGAAGAAACATCCCTGGAACAAAAGACAGATGCCCTTACTTCTCTCCCCACTCCCCCTCCTTCTTGGGCACTAAACTTCTACAACGCCAATCTCTTTTAACATTAGATGACACTACTGTCTGCTGTCTGAACATGATTTTAGTCAAAGTGTTGAACAGTTAATGAATTCGGGGGTGTGTTTCTGAGTGATGAGAAGTGCTATCCTGTGTTAACAATGTCAACGTGAGAGAGTCCTGAAGGCACAGAATACTGTGTTTATGTAGGTGTTCTTTCATGTCTGGGACTACGCTTATTGCTTTTGATTAAGATGTATGATAGAGTTACTGGATGTGACATTTGTGAAGAGAAAGAAGATGACTATGAGTGAGTTACTTGTGAGATAGTAGGGAATGAGGGAGTGAGGTACAAGTTACATGGATGGATACTTTATTTCATTTAGGAACCTGAGTTAAAATGAACACATATCTCCCCTTATTGTCACATGTTAATAAAAATATTTCACACCTCTGCTGTCCTAGAATTAATTGTAACACATACCAAGTGGATAGCATTGTGCCAATTTTAGTTACTTTTACAAACAGAAAAAAAAAGATCCTGTGGGTTTTAGCCAATTTACTGGAAAGCATTTGTATTATCACTCTGAGGGTTTGCAAAGCACTTTACATATGTCATCTAAGTTGATTCTCATAATAACCCATGGAGGGGAAGTGGTATTGTGATCCTCATATCTTATAGATGAGAATACTGAGGCTGAGCAAAGTTAATTGACTTGCTCAGAATTATGATGCTAATAAGTATCTGAGACAGGATTTGAACTCAGGCCTTGTAGAAGCTCAGGATTCTTTCTAGTGATCCACAAGAGGAGACACAGTAGTCAAATGGAAAGAGAATTGCATTTGGAGTGAGATCATTTGGCTTCAAAACCTTCTTCTGTTGACTTTAAGGAAATCACTCATAAGAAGGTTGAATTAGACAGCCTCTTAGGTCCCTTCAAACGCTTAATCTGTATTTCCATGATCCCATGATCCCATGCAGTAGTTTCTATATGCTGAGCTGGTGGATAGGCAGGCAAGTATTAATAATTATTCTTTACCCCTACCTTTTTTTTATAGTAGGCTAAGATACCCCTCCTCTTAGGTGGGATTTTTCTCATCTTGAATCTGTCCCTTCTGGAGGAGTGAGTAACCTTTCAAATCAGGCTTAAGAAAATGGCAGATGTCAGCCTCAGTGCCAGTCCAGCCAATCCCTGCCCCAGGTGTGTTGGTGACTCATTTCGCTAGAGAAACCAGTATCTTGGACTCCAAGTCCGGGGGAATTGGAGAAAATGAATAGATAGCTATAGAAAGGGTTAATCAATATTTGTTGACTTGACTTGACTTGATTGTTTTAGCTTCCAGTCCCTGACCCTGACAAAGTGGTTTGTCTATCTCTTTCCCCTCCAGGCACTCACCATTGCTCCAACTGACTAACAATGAAGTTTAACGATGTAGGTGTTCAACATTCATATTGCATTTGCTAGTTTAAGAAAGAAAATAAATGTTCTATCAAAGAAGAGTAATAGCCTATTTTCCAAGGGAGATTTCATTCCCAAATGAAGAGCCACCACCTTACGTCTGAGGTATCATGCAATGTAGGTTTCGTCTTGATGTGTGTGTGTGTGTGTGTGTGTTTGTCCTTCATTGCTGAAGGAGACCATGCCATCAGAGAAGCGATGACATGACTTGCACTTGACTTTGTTTTGAATGAGGGAGGGCTGTGCAGGTCACCAGCCTCACTTCTCCTCCAGAGCCATCTGAATCCAGTGACCAGATATTCATCAGGATGACTGGAGATGACCCAGGATGAGGCAAGTGGGGTTAAGTGACTTGCCCAAGGTCACACAGTTAGTGAGTGTCAAGGATCTGAGGTGAGATTTGAACTCAGGTCCTCCTGACTCCTGCACTGGTGCTCCATCCACTGCCCCACCTAGCTGCCCCTCATCTTGATATATCTAATGCCTGGATTCCTGCAATTGCAAACTCTTGGCTTTAGCTTCTTGCCCACTTATTGGGTGATTCAATCGATAAACATTTTTAAAGCACCTACTATGTGTCAGGTCCAATGCTCCCCTCCCCTCCTCTCCTCTCCTCCTCTCCCTTCCCCTGTCCTGTCCTCTGTCCTCTCCCAAAACCTTAAACCTACTACATTTTGAGACTAGGACTCCAAGGGGCCCCTGCCAAGGGTTCCTGGATTGCCCTAGCTTGAGAGTGATTATCAATACTAACTGTTGCTGGTTCCCACCCAACATGATAACTTTGTTTTTCTTGACCTCATTAAAGGGACCATGACCTGGCTACTTCTTAAATAGGTCTATTCAATGAAGGGGCATTGCCTCACCCTAAGTGAGTACCTGTAAAGACCTTGGCCTAAAGGGCCCAAGGTCTTCCAGTGCATCCTGGGCCATCCCCAGTCATCCTGAGGAATATCAGGTCATTGAATTCAGATGGCTCTGGAGGAGAAGTGAGGCTGGTGACCTTGCACAGCCCTCCCTCACTCAAAACAAAGTCAAGTGCAAGTCATGTCATCATTTCTCTGATGGCATTGTCTTCTTTGGCAATGAAGAATGAACACAAACAATCCAATGCTAAGCTCTGGGGATACAAAATTAGGCAAAAGGCAGTTCTTTTCCTTAAGGATCTTACAATCTAACGGGGGAGAATGTATGCAAACAAATATATACAAAGCATGCATATCCAGGATTAATAGGAGATAATTAAAAAACAGAAAGTCCTGGAGTTAAGAAGGGTTGGAGAAGGCTTCTTGTAGAAGGTATGTTTGTCCTTCATTGCCAAAGAAAACCATGCCATCAGAGAAATGATGACATGACTTGCACTTGACTTTGTTTTGAGTGAAGGAGGGCTGTACAGGTCACCAGCCTCACTTCTCCTCCAGAGTCATCTGAATCCAGTGACCAGATATTCATCAGGATGACTGGAAATGACCCAGGATGAGGCAATTGGGGTTGTGACTTGCCCAAGGTCACACAGCCAGTGAGTGTCAAGTGTCTGAGGTGACATTTGAACTCAGGTCCTCCTGACTCCTGCACTGGTGCTCTACCCACTGCACCACCTAGCTGTCCCTCCTGTAGAATGTAGGATTTGAGTAAGGACTTAAAGGAAGCCAGGGAGATCAGTAATATGATGGATGCACCTTCGCTGCTTTCCCTTCCCTTGCTCTTGTAAGGTTACTTGTCCTTCCCCTTTCTTTCAACAAGTCCAAATGATATCAGGGTAAGCTTGTCAAAGTCAAGTTATCTGTCAACAGTCCCAAAGTCACAGGAAAGCTCCTCAAGGGATCAAGTCGGGAAAACATGGGGGATTTCTTTCCAAACTAGAGGGTACCCATCTTTAGCATCTTGATCTCCGTGGTGACATCTAGCATAAGTGGAGTCAACATAATGCAATAATATGATGAGCATTTCTCTGAACAGCTCAAGGTACTTTATCTGGTACTCACAATATCCCTGTGAAGTAGAGAAAAGCAAATATTTTGATAAAGTTTAATTTAAAAAATACAAACTCATTTCATCCACTATTCTTCTTTGATTTGGGAATCCCAAACTAAAAGTCATCATCTTTCTCCCCAGGTGGAAATTGCCATGTGAAATCAGCAGGAACTGAATAGTCTCATATAACCAGTGTGCTGGCCACCAAGAACACTCAAGGATTATTATTATTTTTTTTTGAATCCTATTCAGTGTTCCAGTGTGAACCAAAATTTTGGCAGTAGAAAAATTATTCTCAAAGAAATGAAAGTTACCCTGAATGAATTAGACCTTGATTTTTCCTAACCTTTTTTTTGCCTTTCTCTTTGACATATGCTACTTAATGAATACTCCTGCTTTGCTAAGAGGTAAGTTGCCAGTATTATTTTCTCGATTTTACAGATGGAGAGACTGTACAAAGAGCAGCTAAGTGACTTGTCCTACTTTTGGAAGCAAGTCAGTGGCAGATCCAGGAATAGTAAAATCTAGATCTTCCTACTCCCAGTCTGGTGCTCTGTTCAGCAAACCACATCTCTGCTCTCTGGTGGCTTTCAAACCCATTCTGTTCCTCCAATCGACAAAATGAAGCGTGATTGGGCGAACATGCCCTTAGCTTCAGGATTATTGGTGCTAGTCAATTGTGCCTGGGAAAATTACAGGCTCCCAGAAGGTTGCTGGTGATTGTGAAGATGGGGTCCTTATATATCACTTTACTTTTCTAATCAAAATCATTCTATGTCACTAGGTAACCATCAAACATAGCATCAGATTCATCCCTGTGGTCCCTTCTGCTGAACTCTGGTTCCAACGCATGGCTAGAAGGGTTTCTCTGATAAAAGGTTTTTAGTGTGTAGGATTGTGAAACTGATCCCATGATTATACTTATGTTGCAATTTCCATTAAAAGTTAAGATTTAAAAGTCTGAATGACAGCAGGAATTATGGTTAGCTTTTAATTCCCTTTTTTGCCAGTTACTACCGGCATTATCTTGGTAAAATCTCAGCTTCTCTGGGCCTCAGTTTCCATGTGAAAAACTATAAAATGAGATAGCTGGAGCAAATGACCTCCAACATCCCTCTCACTGAGTCCTATTTTTTAAAACTAGATTTGTGTTTCATTGGCATTAGCAATGCCCAACAAAGTGTGGCTATCATTTGCCATGTACTGTGCTACTTAGTAGGTATTGAGGGATACATGGACAAAAAAACTAGAAACATATTCTACTCAGGGGATAAGGGCAGACAACAACATGGACATAAGCTTGTCTGCATGTAGTTCTTTGCATGTTGCCTCCCCCATTAAACTGTGAACTCCGGGAGGGCAGAGACTCTTTCCATATCCCCAGCACTTAGCTCAGCATCTGGCATAGAGTAGGTACTTAATAAATGAGTAAATAAATATATAAATAAACTTAATAAATGCTTATACTGACACACATAATCCAATACAAAATATATACAAAATGATTTGGGGAGAGGGGGTGCTAGCAACTGGAATGATCAGGAAAGACCTTTTGTAGCAGTAGCAACTATAGTGTCATTGAAGGCTTCTATCATACTATTTTTAAGAGGGGAATAACTAGAAATGGAGGCAAAATATTGGAAATTATAGTTGGTCAGTGGGGAGAAAGGACTCAATTTAAGGGAAAAATTAATTTTTATGTTTACCAGTTCATTGTGTTAGGTGAGTCAAGTCTGTATTAAAACACTTCTCATGTGAAATTCACGATTATTTGAAGAGATTTGGTGACTGATTGCCTTTACTCAATTTTTTCCCCCATACATGGTACAAGTTCATAAGTAGCCTAGAAGAAAGGTGTTTAAAATATGTAAAACCACACACTTGGGTCCAAGTGCCACTGGGAATTTTAGTAGTAACTGTTTTATTACATGAAATTCACATTCATTATAAATAATTGCTGTGTATTCATCAAAGCAGGTGTCCTTTATGTGTGGGACAATATTCTGTTAGCATAACTTTCATTCAGAGGATCACTAATAGCTGGAGGGGAAGGAGGAGTCTTAGACATTATATAGCCTCTCCTCTCACTTTGTAGAAGAGGAAATTGAAACCCAGAGAAGCCCAGAAATGACTGATTCAAGGCCACACAGAGTCTACCCCTTCTACATGGTAGAATAGGATTCTAACATACCTTCTCTTACTGCTCTTGTTAAAAAATTATTTAATTTCTAATTTTTCCTTTAATTCAGAATTTTTCATTTCATGGTTCGTTTGAGCAGGTATGTTTTTTTTTTTTGCTTTATGTACGTTTTTGTATCTATGTAGATACACATTCTATTCAATGTATTAAGCACCTACTCTGAAGATATAAGGACAAAAATGAATGTCTCTGTTCTCAAGGATCTTCCATAGCAGAGTGGGGAAAGATGGAATGGAGAGAGGAGTATACAACACCCAAACAGGGAATATTTACACAATAGAAACAAATTATTTCAAACTATTTCAAGTCTGGAGAAAGTGCTAGTAACTTGGGAGAGTAGGAAAAGAATACATGAAATGTGGAACCTAAGACAAGATTTAAAGGAAACCAGGCATTCTGTGAGGCAGAGGCAAGAAGGAATGCCATCCAGACCCAAGGGACAACAAAACAGTCGGAAAAGAGGTCCTACTGACATAGAGTAGGTGCTTAATAAATGTTTGTTGCCTCCCCGCTTCCCATCACTTCATTAGAAAAAAAATCCTATTTTCTTACCATAAATAAAAAACAGCTTTGATTAAAAACAAACCACCTTTATTACAATTTCAATTATCCAAACTGGAATGGGATGCTTTAGGTAGATGTGTATGTGTGTTTGGATATGAATCCCTTGGGGATTCTCATGAAAACTATAGATTCCTCAGAAATAGATTTAAATGTGTAAAATAAAATCTAAAAAATTACAAAGGAAACCAATTTTACTGAAATACAGTTAATAAAATATTAAGAAGAAACAGTTTACTCACCTTAGTTTGAGAACTCCTGCCTTAAGAGGTATTGGTTTCATCCTCAATGTAGATCTTCAGGTCAAGGCTGGATTGCCCACTTGTAGTCTAGGGAATTCTTTTTTAGACTTGGTTGGCCTGAAGTCCCATCTTTCTCTGAAATTCTGTAATTCAAATAGTACTGAACTTAAATACAACAATGGTGCTATAATCCACAGAAGTAACTTCAAGAAATTTTAATGCCCAAAGTCACATCCATAAGTTCTTGTAATTTTGACAGAGCAAGTAATTTAAAACTACATTCATCTTAAGATTTCTATCAAAACCCACAAACCCAAAAGGTCTTAGGCTGTCTATCAGAGCAGCAAGTAGAATTAGTAATACCAGGCTTACCCGAATGACTGCTTTACTCATTGGGATCCTTGATCAAGTGATGTGCTACAGGGCAAGGATTGAATCTGATGTATTAAGGTGAATGGATCAATTCTTGAGATTACCTCCTTGGGAAGCTAATTAGCGTTTAACCTCAGTAGAGGTGCATTTTCATATTTAAAGAACTGTCTTTTTTCTTGTCAATAAGAAAAATTGGGAGTTTGAGCCTTAAAGTCCTTGTCCATTATTTCAAAGGGCTGTAGCTTTCATTTTGCGTCCTTTATGATATCAATAAGCCAGTAGAAACAGTGGTGAACAAATCCCAGAGAAGGTAGTTAAGTGAGATCAAACATAACCTTCACTACAGTGATAGAGGTAGTGGCTCCTTCAATACTGGAATAAAGGGAAGCCACCTTCCCTAGGTAAGCCAGGAGGTCTATTTCCATTTGGGGACCTTTCATGAATATTTGAGTGGGAATAAGTTGTCCCACAGACATTTTTGATTGGGATATTTTCAAAGCCTATTCATGATCAGCCACCATTAAAAAAAGTAGGAGGGGGAATTAATATAGAAAAGATAACAGTTCTAACTAGTCATTCTGGCACCAGGATCAGAGACTCAGAATTAGAGCTAGAAAGTTGAGTCAACAAGCATTTATTAAGCAATTAATTATACCAAACATTTTGCTAAGAATTGGAGATCCAAAGAGATTAAAAAACAACAGATAATTCCTGTCTCCAAGAGCTCAATATCTAACAGGGGCAACAATGAAAACTACGTACAAACAAGATAAAGACAAAGGCAAATTAGATATCATCCTCAGGGAAGGCATTAGCATTAAGGGAGACGAAGAAAGATTTGTCCAGCAGCAATGTATACCTGTGAGGGTTGCACTATAATGTAAGCACCACCCGGGAGCATCGACACTTTCGAACTGTGATGCTGGAGAAGATTTCTGAGAGCTCCTTAGACAGCAAGGAGATCAAATCAGTCTATACTTAAAGAAATTAACTCAGACTATTCACTAGAAGGTCAAATATTGGAGCTTAACTACTTTGATTGGCCACATAATGAAAAGAGGGAACTCATTGGAAAAGACCCTGATGTTGGGAAAGACTGAAAGCAAAAGAAAAAGGGGATGACAGAGGATGAGATAGTGATATGGAAGCCACAGACATGAGGTTGTACAATCTTTGGGAGATAGTAGAGGATAGAAAGGCCTGCCATGCTATGGTCCATGTGACTACAAAGAGTCAGACACAGTTGAACAGCAACCACAAAGGAAAGCCTTCTTGGAGGAGGTGAGATTTTAATTAAGGCTTTGCAGACAACTGAGAAGCAAGCCAGGGGATGGAGAAGAGGAGAGAGGATTGCAATAATGGGTGATAGCCAGTGAAAATGGCAGGCACTGGCACTGAAGTGTTTTGTATGAGCATCAGCAAGGAGGTCAGGATCACTCAATCACAGAATACATGGAGAAGGATAAAGTAAAAGAAGACTGCACAGGTAGGAAGGGGCATGGTTATGGAAGTATTTAAAAGCCAAGTAGGACTTTTTATTTGATTCTGGAGCTATAGGGAAACACTGGAGTTTATTGGATAAAGGGGTGACACGGTCAAATGTGAGGAAACTGAGGCCCCAAAAGGTCACAGTATCATAGACTTATCAATTAAAGTTGAAAGTGACTTCACAGGCCATCTATTCAACTCCCAGCTGGGTGGTACAGTGGATAGAGCAGCGGGTCTGGAGTCAGGAAGACTCCTTTTCCTGAGTTCATCTGATCTTGACTGTGGACAAGTCACTTAACCCCGTTTTCCTCAGTTTCCTCATTTTCAAAGTGAACTGGAGAAGGAAAGTCATAAAGAGTCAGACACAACTGAAACAGCTTAAGCCCCTCATTTTAGAGATGAGGAAGCAAATGAGAAGTGGCTAAAACAAAGTGATATCAGTTCGGGGGCTCAGACTCCAAAGTGAGTACTCCCTCAGCTGTATTATGTGGACTCAAGAACAACTGCATGAAAGATTCTTGCAAATCAACTTTAAAAGATTAATCTAGTTGAAATGGGAGAAACTTCTAGGGGCAGTGGCCACTTGAGAAGTAAGCAAGAAGGACTTAGAAAAGTCTTCCTTACGGATAGGCATGGGGACACGGGGCAGAGGAAACACCTGACACTTGGTAACTTTCTATTTTAGCTAATTATTCATTCTAATTTGTTGCTAAAACCAATCCTTTCTACCTGCTTCCAGTGCAGTGCCCTCTAAATTTTGACACCCTAGGACAAAGCTCCAGGCACTCTGTCTTAGTAATGGTTTTGAAGAAATCATCATGAATTTTAAATATTATAATAAACATATAGAACTATTAGGGAATGTTTTCATCTGTCTTACTTTTATTTTATTTATTTTTTTAAATTCTGCTCACTCAACAGAATTAGATTGACTGGTTTTTTCTTGTTCATTCTCACATTGAAGTTATTGAAGGAAGATAATTCCTTTCCTTTTAACTCAAGGAATATTTCCTTATAATAAGTCTACCTGTTTATGAGTTCTGAAGTTTCCCTGAGTGATGGCACTCAATCTGTGGGCTCACATTTTCATCCCAGTTGCCTTTTCCCCACCTCTTTCTATGACAGAAATACTCTGGCCCAGCAGTGGCTAGAAATATTATGAAGAATTGCATGCTAACATGGCAATTGGGTAATGAGGGGTTTGTAAACCAAGTAAAAGTCTGTAATTCTGCTCATAGGTTGCTATCTATCTAGATTTTATTACTTTAAGTACTTCATGATCAGTAAATAATAAATTCAATTTACGGGATAGAAATTTTGTCACTTGGAAATACTCACTTGGAATATATATTTCTTAATTGGCATCAATGGCACATTTCCCAGGATGCATAACAAAATGGATCATTTAATAGATGCCCAATCTCTCCATCCATCTATCTATCCGTGCAGCACATGATGTTTTGACTTTAATATGGTAATTATCTCAGGCTGACTTCAGAGCAGGAAGCTGCCTCCCACACAGCAGTGCTTAATTACTTTAGACTTCAGCTTGCCAAGTGAAAAATTGACTGTTTTTTTGCACATTGCATGGAATTGAAATGATTTCATTGTCATTTTACTTGAAATATGGCCTGACATCAGCATAGAATCATGGGAAAGATAATGCAAAATTTCTCTGAAATTCTAAAATGGTCTGAAAGCTGCCTTATTTTTTTTATGAGGCTGGATTTACATTTTCAGAATGTTAATGAAGATCCTGCTTCATCTTTACTGTGGCAAACTTTTAGGATTTCTCCTCTGTGAATAAATTCCACCTGAAAAGCTGATAAAGGGTAACTTGGGAAAGTTTACAGGCAACAAATGCCCTGTTGGACAGGTTGAGGAGGTAGAAGAGTAGCTGGAACTCCTGTTGGCTCAATTTGTCACCTTCCCATTCAGACAATGTAGGGGAGGATACCTTTTTTCAGATGCTACAGAGAAATAGGATCAATTTTATCCATCTGCCAGAATAGAAGACATCTGTACCACACCAAGGTTTAAAAGAAGTTGTCTTGACAATATTGGACTGAAATGCTTTATGACTATGGTTTTCCTGGTCATGCTCAGCCCCAACCTGAGAGATCTACTGTTTATCAATCACAAGCTAATCCTGGAAGCAGTCTTTTGGTTGAAAAGGTCCATACTCATAAGTGACCAAAAAGAGATGATTGGTTGGGGGTGGGAGAAGAAAGGGAGTACAATATAGAGGGAAAGGCCTGTTAAAAGGCTCACACCATCCCCCCAAGCCTCACTTGGGCTGGAAGCTGTCTCCAAGTTGCAAAAGCACCTTTGCCATGTAAACCACAAGGGAAAGTAATTAAATTTAACAGAAGCTGCCCTTGATTTAAAGCCACTGGGGAGGTAATTAAATTTAACAGAAGCCACTGCTTCTAAGCAAAGATATATGGTCCTTCTCTCAGGAAGGGCTACCTCTTCTCCAAACGTTCCTACCATTTCCATTGGCCTATCTTTTGGGACTGATTCCCATCATCTTAGAGGACAGACGTATTGCTGATGTTTGCCAATCATATTGGATGGTATTCCCGTTTTAACACGTCTGAGTTAGGGATAAAGACATTCTCCAGTGTCCTTCTCCCTAAAGAAAAAACCTCTTCTCTCCTGGGCCAAAACATGGCTATCACTGCTATGTGGTTACATTTGGGAAGAAAGCAAGCTTGCCTTTTTTTGGTGTTGTCGTTGCTTTGCTGACAGCTTTGAAGTCATTCCTACATCTGCCTAAATTGCCCTCTTGGTCTCAATTACCTAGTAAATCCCAATTTGTGTGTCACTGACCTTTGAAGACTAGAGGTCAGAGGTATATAGGTGGCAAAGTGGATCGAGTGCTGGCCCTAGAGAGTCAGGAAGAACTAATTTCAAAGCCTGCCTCATATGTTAGGTATGTGATTTTGGACAAGTCATTTAATATTTTAGCTTCAGTTTCCTCATCTGTAAAATGGGGATACTAATAACTCTCATCTCCCAAGATTGTTGTTGAGGATGAAATGAGATAATGTTTGTAAAGTGCTTTGTAAAACTTAAGGTCCTAAATGTTAATAATGATTATTTCTCTTGTTATAGCATTCTACTTACTGGGCATAAATGGGCTACCTGTCAGCAGTACTTCCTAAGTAGGACCATAGATAATAAGATGTTATTGTATTATTTTATTTATTGTGCTTATTATATCTCTTAACATTCTTCGGTTTTGGGGATGTGGTCCTTCTTTTGTTTACTTTCAAAACTAGAAGTACTATTTATCAGACTGCTAGATGGAAGAAAGACCAGAGCAGATGACATCCCCTCTATTTTTTCTTCTTAACCATGCCAGAAAAATCTAGAGATGTGCACCTAGTCCAGATTTCAGAGTATGAAGGAATCCAAGTACCTGTTGAACATCCATCTGCCAACAATAGTCCTTTCGCTAACATTAAAAAAAAAACCAAAAAACAGTCCTCCAGGAAGACTTTGTTCAGACAGTCCCAACCTCCTTTCCCTTATGAATCCAACCATTTTATATGCATTATTCACTAAAAGCAATTGCCTTCTTACAGTTGCATATCCATGACACTGAGCATTATGTTAGGGAAGGAAATCCCCTAGGGTTGTACTTAAATTCCATAGCGTTGTCAAACACTTTTGACTATTACAGGTCTATTTCCATAGGAGAGGAACACAATTGATCTCCCTGTCTACTCTTATGTCTAGTTGGAGTGAAGAAGACCTTGTTTTGAATCATGATTCAGACACCAACTAGCTTGTGACTTTGTATAAGTCACCCTTATCAACTTCAGTTTCCTCATCTGTAAAATGGGCTAATAGATTTGTTGTAGGTATCAAATGCCCTAATGCATTGAAGTGTTTTGCAAATCTTAAAACACTATATAGATGCTAGGGATTATTATTACTATTATCTTATTAGTTGAGATGTATATTTACAGTAGTAAGAGGATGGAGAGGCATCTATTTTGGTTCAGACACCAAAATAAAACTCCAATAAAGCTACAATTATGTTTAGGGTTGACAATGTCCAACATAGCATTACGGGAATAGGTACTCAAATGGGATTAATCTGTTCCTCTGAATGTATGATATGAATGGCTTAGCTAGGTATACTTTTCTCCCCCTGTCGGGTAATTGTCGACCAGAAAACCGTCTTTGAATTTTTCACTGTCAGATAAACTTTTCACAATAAGGGAATGTAGTAAAGCTTTAGGAAATAAATCCAGTGACACTAGGGAGTTTACAAATACTAGCATATTAATATACATCTAAAACAATAATAAAAAAAACACCATGCTGCTAAAGATGTTTAGTATTATCAGTTCACGGCAGGAGTTTATTAGAAACTCCTGCTTTCTTTTATTAAAATTTCAATTGGCTTGGTGAATGAGATCCTATGTTAGTGTCATAAAGTGAGAAGCCAGAAGGAAAGGATATTGGCATTTAAGTGCAGATTTCATTTTAAAAACACTTTACATTATAAAAAGAAGATTACATATTGTAAATATTACATATAATGCTAGGGGTGTTAAAAGTAGTTTGTGTGTGTGTGTGTGTGTGTGTGTGTATTTTAAATCTATCAAATTGCTTTGTTTATTATGATATCTGGCAAACTTTACATTTCTGTCATAAAACAAAGTTTTAAATCTATTCTTTAAGTAGTAAACAAAATAATTTGTTGAAGTTTTCATAAAACTTTGTATAACACAATTAATAGAGATGTTCTTTGCTGGTAGCTTGAAATAATAGGTTAATTGCCACTATTTTGAGGGAGTGGAGTGGAGTGTCCAGACCTAGAGGGAATGACTGATGTAAAAAAATTCATCTACCTTTACAGTAGCTACTTATAGTATTAGAGAGTTTTCTGGGACTTTGAGAGGTTATGTAAATCACCTGGGTCACATAGCTAGCAGGATAATAGTAAGTAACAAGCTTAGTGTGCTTTGATTTTGGCGAGTCATTTTATAGATTTGACCTCATTGGAACTTCTCGACTACCTTCTTATCTCAAGCATTATTTATCCCCATTTTCTGGATTAAGCAAGTAAGGCTTAGAGAGATTCAGAAGGTCATGAATCACAAGATTCAAAGATTGAAGGAATGATAGTTCAATCGGAATAGAATGCATTCTGGAACTAGAAGTTGTTGTTCAGTTGTGTATGACTTTCCATGGTCCCTTTTGGGGTTTTCTTGGCAAAGATACTGGAGTGCTTTGCCATCTCCTTCTCCAAGTCATTCGACAGATGAGGAAACTGAGGCAAACAGGGGTAAGTGAATTACTCCTGGTCACACAGGTAATAAGTGTCGGAGGTCAAATTTGAATTTAGATCTTCCTGACTCTACACTTGGTACTCTATCCACTGTGCTACTTCACTGCCCAGAAAACCTGGTTTCAGATCTCACCTTTGGCACTATTATTACTGTGTGTGACCTTAGGCAAATAATTAAATTTTCCTGAGCCTCAGTTTCCTAATCCGCAAAATTAGGGGGTTGGACTAGATCACTTTGGAGGTCCTCTCAAGTTGTAGATCTATGAATCTATGTCTTTATGAATCCCAGACCCAAGGATTTTATGCTTACAATCATAAACCTAGTAAAAGTCCTAAACAGGATTTGAACTCAGAGTCTCTAGACTCCAAGGCCAACTTTCTAATTATTATACAACACTGCCTGTCAAGCATCCATATATATGACTCTTCTTTTTCTTTTCTGTATTTTGGAAACTTTTCTTCCATTTTGGCCTCATCATTGTTCAACCAGGCCATCCTTAGATAGATTGCGAGCCATAATTTCTGGGTATCTTTGTTTGAAATGACAGGCCTATAGCGATTAACATGAGGTTCTCCTAAAACGATCTATAATTTCCTCTCTTGGGATGAGGTGATGGGCTGAGAAAAGATGGCAAAGAGAGCCTCCGAGGTGCACAGCTGGGGCTCTGAGATGAGATCTCCCCCCACACCCACCCTCTGGCCTCCCACCCCCCATTTCACATCTGGACCCTCCATGTAGTAGAAGTTTGAACTTCTGCAGTTCCAGCTTACTCATGATAGGTTCTCCAAGTTTTACCCATGGCTGCTAGCTTAGAAAATAATTTCCAGATTCACACGTTTACTGCCCTGACACATGTATGAAACAGAAGACCCTTCCTTCTTGGTTTTGGCCCAAAGTACTCACAGATTGTATTTTAACTTTATGGGGCTGAAAACTGGAAATGGGTCATTTACAGATTTCAAACAGTTCCAAGTGCCCTTTGATCTTCAGTCCAAATTTTGTTGGGTTTCTTTAAAAATTGAAACAAATAAAAAAAAATAGCCCAATTTTGGCATTTTCCCTTTAAATATGGTCATCATTAATGTAACCATTATATCATAACTGGAAATCAAACCAACACATTTAATCCATCTGATTTCAAAATATGTATCCTTTGGGAAAGAACATTCACTCAACAAGTGTAGAAATCAAGGAGAACATTATTTTTTTTTACATGTCTACCAGGCAATCTTGTATCCAGATATTAATGAAGGCAACTCTCACCTTCTCTATCCCTTTCCTAACAGAAGGTATGCATTTTCATTTAAATCCCTTTCAATGGACTACTTGTTATATGGGAGGGGGAGGGAAGACTACATGGGATAAGTAGGGTGATGTAAGAAACAGAAAATATCAATGAAAACTTATTTAAAACAAACAAAACCTTTTCAATATGCTCTGGCACTTGTAAGCCACATTAAAAAAAAAGGTCAGGTAATTCACACTGCCACCAATCAAATGACAGAATTTTGATATGTAATTTTGCAATCCATTTTGGACACTGATTTCAACAAATTGATTTTTACAAAAACATAATCGAATCTCTTTACTGTTGTCTTTGGTGGATGCTTGATTGTAAGATGAAAAGGGATTATCCTTGAGAGAAAGGTCAGGTCCTGTTTTTGAGTCCAGCATGGTGAGAATGGAAAAACAACCCCCCCTTCTGTTGTTACACCTGTACAAAAGACATCTGAGAGCCTTTGACATTACCTTCCTTGCCAGTGGTTGCTTTGTCACTTTAAAGCTGGATTTACTGGAATCCATATGCACAATCCTAAGAATTTTCTTTAACATTAGTCACAGTGTTGGATAGAATATTTTCCTATTATGATAACAGATAAACTGTGGCACATACCACTTTAAAAAGCTTATTTTAATACCTTAGCATAGACTGGAAGGTATAATGTTTCAAAACCTCAATTTTTTTTTGAAAAGAAAAGTCTTAACAATATGAAAAATGCTACCAGATAGCGATCAAAATTGGTCTCATAATTAGGGAGGCACTGGCAGCTTGCTCCTTGGGGCACTTAAGGATATTTCAAATTTTTTCTTGCCATAAATATATGCCAGAGATTCACTTTGAGGTTTCACTCACCGTTTGGGGGGATGCTTTTTGCTGCTAAAATTAATTAAGGCTTTGCAAGCATCGCCAAATGTTTTGTGTTGGGTTTGATTTTTACATATGGAGAAAAATCTTTGAGCAACTATTTTGGAAAGAAGAAAAGTGCTTCTAAATCAAACCCATTTGGGGTTCATTGTGGGGCTGAATGGTTTAAATTCTAAGGAGAAGGAAAATGAGGACAAATTAAAAAAAAGAAAAAATCCATACCAACAGCTATAATGAAAAACACTAACAAAAAATTCAAGTGAATCATCTTATTAAAAGTCTAAACAAAAGAACCATAAAAAAATAAATTTGCCTATTCCATTATAAAGAGCCTCACTGTAGGCATCTGACTACTAAATTTTTGCTTGCTTGTCTAATCCCTTAAAGAAGACATTGTGTGTGCTTTTTCTTTTTAAGGGAGATTGAGATGTCATAAAGAACATAACAGGGACTCTTCTAAAAATAAAAGCTCTCCCCCTCCTTCTCCTCTCCCCTCCAATTTATTTTGCATGGAGGATGGCTTGCCTGATTCCAATGGAAATTTCAAGTCAGTGTTTTTTATGGCTTTGTACAACCCGTATAACCCTTTCCTCTTGGGCATCTCTATTGGAAAGGAAGCTTTACTGTCTTCTATATCTCGGAGACAAACAAGTCTACCTAGTTGATGTTTTAATCCTAACCGTCTGAGCTTCAAAGAGGAGCAGAGAATTCACAAAGAATCCAGGGGACATATCCAGGCAGTACCCCCCAAACCCTCAGCAGCGATGCAAATGATATTATCTTATTGGAAACAGCTTCTGGGCAGCCTCCTACCCTTGTGCTTTTCCCTCTCCCTGTGTTAAGGGCTTGCCTTACAGATTTTCCTTGAAAGCTCGCTGCTTTGCTCATCTGGCTTTCTTTTATATTCCGCCTCATGGGCCAGCCTCCGTAGCTGGTTTACCTTGCTCCAGGTCATCCTGGGAAACACCATTGACATGTGCCATTACCCAGCCTGGATGGCTGCTTATCTGCTATTTGATTCTCAAAGGAAACCGATTGACAGTGTCACTTCATTGTGGACTTGATCGCTTCTCACGTGCTTCTTGCAGGGAGATTAAAACTTCCAGCTGGTCTTGGTGTTGACTTGCAACCTTAGTAAATTTTACCACGGGGGCAGAAATCAGTAGTACCTTTGCTTGCTAAAAATATCCAAAACACCAGCAAGCCTCCAGGAAGACTAGGAATGATATTCATTCTGTTTAAAACATACAAACAAATGCCTGTATCCTCTTGCCCCCTAACCTTTCCCTCTACCCCCCTCCCAAAACGGTAGAAAATTGATGTCGCTGCTATATATCATGTTAACGATTAAATCTGGATTATCTCAGTGAATGATTGCTGAGTTTTTTGCCTTGTACTTAGATTCTCACATAAAGATGAAACAGTGACTGCTTACCTTTGAAAAATGGTTAATTCTGAGACTTTTTTGTAAAAGATAGAAAGAAAATAAGGAAGAAAGAGAAAGGAAGGAAGGAAGAAAAGGAAGGAAGAGAGGAAGAAAGAAGGAATGAAGGACAGATGGAAAGAAAATCATAATAGAAAATGGAAACTTTTACCTATAAAATACATTTACACTTTAAAAAGTCGTCTATTTTTTTTGTAGGTGCATTTTCCCCCCTCGGCTGGATTGAGTTTCTTACTGAAATGACAATAACTTTGTAAAAAAAGAATAAGCCATATTTTATTTTCCAGATGAACTCAGGGTATGATATCTGGGGGTACTGATTTCCCTGAGTACTGTCAAGACTTTGGAAAAAACACTGGAAGAAAAGTTTCTCCTCCTCCCACCTTTTGAATGTGTTCCTCTCTAATAAAAGCCAAACATCATATCTTCCACAGTTACCCATTTCTGTCTACTTTCAAGAACAAACGTAAAAACACAAAAACCTAAAACCATTTGGCTCTCACTGTTTTGACCGTTCAATTCCTGCATAAGGGAGGCTTGGTGTGATATATTATCTTTTGCTTTTTGTATGACAGGTGTATTTCAAGAAACCTGTCTTTCTTAGCTTTCTTTGATGCTAGAGGAGGTGACTTAGCAAGGATTGTACACCTGTCTTTGTACACTGTAGGGACAGGTACCACAGGACTTCTAAGGCAGATTTTTCTAACTATAACCCTTTGTTTTGGTGATGTTTTAAAAAAAAAATAGTTGCTGCAAGTAGCAAAAAACAATCCCAAGTCCACGCTGCTTATTTTTCCCTGTCGTTGTAGGGACTGACATGGCTGATTTTCCTAAAAGATATCTTGACTACAAGAGGCCATCATCAGCAGATCTATAGGAAAACTGAAGTCTCCTTACTGTTAATGCTTTACTTGAGTTTTGCTGATGAGGAAAATTTAGAAAATTTCACTGTGGGCGAGAAATTAATTTGGGGAAATGATGTCTTCCATAGCACTTGAAATGCTTTCAATGTGCTTTGGAGTGTTATTAATTCCACCTTAACATAAATCAAAGGGGGTGAGGTGGGGCATGGGGGGAGTGAGGCTGTACCTACTTCACATGCCATTTCCATTCAACAACATTTTTGTTAGTTTTTTTTTTTTTCCAACAGTAATTTCCTTCCTCCACGTCCCGACAACCTTAGGTCAAAGTAGGTGCAATTAAAAAAATTTAAAATCCAGACCCCATGGTTTTTATTGTTTTGGAAACCCCTTCTATTGATGCGATTCATTTGTAACATTTTGTCTCAGACAGTTCCCTTGGGCCACAGAAAGGTTAAGGAACTTGCCCAGGATCAGACAGCCAGTGTGCAGTGAGTTAAACCTGAATTTTACTGACTCCCAGACCCTGTCTCCATTGCATTGTACTGAGATGTCTTTCAAAATCCGTGCTAAATAAATGAGGTAAATATTGGCATTTTCAAATAAGCAGGGCTGATTTTATATGGGGACGTCATGTATTAAAAAACACAAATAAATTAAAAGGACTAAGGGTGTTCTGTGCTTTCTCTTGTCTGTCTTTTTTAATTTAACAGGCACTCCATAGATGTTTGCTGAATTTGAAATAAATTGAATCTGAACAGACAAAACCTAAATCTCTACCACACCGGCAAAATTCCCAAATACCCCCAAACAATAGCATTCTATTATTTAGCACATGTTAATTAATTAAGCCATTTCATCTAAAATTGAAACCCTTGAATTTTAAATATTTAAAGGGAAGAACATAGGCTCTAGACAGTTTCAGTCACACACACACACACACACACACACACACACACACTCACACTCACACACAAGCCGTGTTGCAAGCCACGGGGCGGGGGTGGGGATGACAATCGGCAGCCCCTTGTTATACGACGAAGAGTCCCGAGAAGCTCTTTATGGGGAAGCCTGGCTGCATTTTGATTGGTTTAGCAAAGCGGGTCCTCTCTGGGAGCGAGGGAGCCAAGAGGAAGCAAAGGGGTTTACAAAACAAGGGATGTGAGAGAAGGGGGTTGTGGGGGTGGCAATAGATAAAAGGGAAGGGAGAGGAGGTAGGGGAGATAGATTCTAGGGGTCTGTAAGCAACTGTTCAGCTTTCTGTCAAACAGAGTAATTGTAGAGAGAACTGACCCCTTTCCCAACCCCGCCAACCCAGCCCAGGCCAGCCTCTGGGAGATCTCATAGGCCAAGGAAAGTGGAGAGTTTGAGATGTATATTTCACTTTTATTCATTATTATAACATGGGCTATAAATTGTAAGACCGGTTGGGGTTTCCCTTAGGAAGGTAACTGAACCCAGTTACCCACAACATTCCCCATCCTCCAAAGTGCTGAGCCCGTCTCTGCAAAGTGTTGGACCATTTTCTTTAAAAGTTTCCAATTATTTTATGACCCCCAACTTTGTCAGCCCTCTCTCCCAGTCCTATTAATATGGGAGTTTATTTATGAGGGCTTTTATGCAGTGCAGCCACCAAATGGTCTGCCAGGCACCATAGGGAGACTGGCGAGGAGGTGGAGGGGCCCGGAGGAGGAGACAATGACCATTCCGAGTCAGCCTATTTGGGGAGCTGTTAGCTCGGCAATAAAAAATATTCAGTGGTCCTGCTTGTGAACTCTCCCAGGGAGGGGGTCGTTGGATCCAATTAGGGGCTTTTGTTTTAACCAAATGAGCCAGCGGATGCAGGGGATGTTGTCGTCAGCGTCTTGGAGCTAGGGCAGCAGATCTCTTTATGGCATCCCTGACTTTTTCTGTGGCTGGCATTTTTGCTTGTAAAGTGCAGTAAATGCTTGTAGGATTAAAATTGGAACTGGCTTACCCAGAGGATGGGAAGAGCAGAGAGAAGAGGAATACATTCAGAAACTAGAAACGGGTGCGAGAAATTCACACAGAAGATATCACAGACCCAGGGAAGAAAAAGTTTGCGCTAAGTTCTGGCTATAACATACAGATTACATGTGCATAAGTAATATCCCTTCGCCCCTGCTTGGACCCCACATTGTTCTCCTCTTCAATAGACGCATAGCCTGTGTCTTTAATTTTTTTTTTTCCTTTCCAAATCCTGAGCAGCAGGTGGAGAGGATGTATGCCATGCCCTACAGGGATGTAAGTCAGGCCTTCCTCAGGATGGAAAGAAGCTGCGAATTCTCAAGTCAAGGGCTTTGTTAGAAGGAAGGCCTCTAGTACTCCGGAGAGTACCAGGGGCAGCCAACAGAAGTGCCCATACTCCTCTATGCCACTGAGAGATCCAGGGAACTGTCGTGCATGAGAGAGTACCAATCACTGTGATTAGACTGACATCTGGAATCTCATGAAAATGAGCAGGGAGAATATTTGGGTCAAGGATGTTGACCCTAAAAAACTCGGAAGGATTTTCTTTTAACATATGCAATTTACCTATTTCAGTCTGAAGATTGAATTTGTGTGTGTTTATGTGTTTGTGTGTGTGTGTGTGTGTGTGTGCGTGTGCGTGTGTGTATGAGAGAGAAAGAGAGAGAGAGAGAGAGAGAGAGAGAGAGAGAGAGAGAGAGAGAGAGAGAGAGAGTCTCAGAAGTATAAAAACACAGTCAGAGAAAATCTTAACATTCTTACCGATTCACAGGAGCAGAGTTCTCTAGGACCTTTCTATGTTCTGAGGCTGCTGGATTCCCTTCTGGTAAAGACAAAGGAATACTCTAGTTCTGACTATGAGAAATATAAATTCCTGCTTGCTAGGCTAAGAGCTTGTGGCAGGTTGCTGTATGTAACGTAGATGGGTTCCCTACTCCACGGCATCTTAGCATCCTATGGCAAGGGCTGGTTTGGCCAGCTGCCCAACTGCTATGGGTTTACTGTATTGCATGTAGACCCGACTAATGCTTGGCAACTTGGTTCTTCATAGCTTGCTTTGTAGGGAACAGGAATCCCTGGCTGTTATTTCCTGGAAGTTTTTACCCACCTTTGTATTAGTTCTTGACATGGTTATATGACAAGACACAGAGTCTGGCTTGTGGCTAATGTGTTTTTTATTTTCAAGGACCAGGAGCCATGTAGGCAAGAGAAGTTTAAGTGGGTGAGCAGAATCAGTCCTGCTGGGAAAAATTCCTTGTCAGTACATTTCTGGGTTGCTTTTATGTGGGTGGTTTTAGACAGTTTTACATAGAGTGGGAAAGAGCCTAGAAAATGTGCGATCCTTCCATGAAAAGCAGAAAAGGTGGAGTTGACACAGAAAAGTGATTTGTTATGTAATTCATATTACACTTTCCCCCCCTAAAGATCAGCAAGGAAAACAAACCAACCAGCCAAATACACAAAACCCACCAAACCCTTAGGATGTGTCATTATAGATGAATTCCCAGAAGTACAGGGACAGATCCTGGGTCTTGAGTTATCTATGCGTTTCTTGGGGATTCCAGTGGGAATTATTTGGTTACTCCTCCAGGTGGTCCCTTCTTCCATTATCCTCAACATTATGACCACCTGGCCACAGAAATGTGATGTCTTTGCATTGAAAAAAAAGACAGAAAAAGCTTTTGAATTTTTTTTTTTTAATGACTGAAAACCTGATTGCGTACAGGAAAAATCAATCCCTATGGAATGAAATGCATCATGCAAAATAATTGATTGGCCTTTGTCATTTCTTGTTACAATATTAAAATAATTCTAATGCCATAACATCAAGCAGGCAGTCACTGATACAGAAAGGAATAAGGGAGTTGATTATGTCTAAAGGTAATGAGGTCAGGGAAGTGTGAAGGTAAGATAAATAAGGTAAATACCAAATCAGGAGAGGTTTAAAAAGAGCTAAGGGGGAGTCAGTGGAGGAGCTTTTCACTAATAGTGCTGTAGATCAGATGTTTGGAAAGTCATTAAACCATAAGGCACAAGAGACAGTTGACTGCTGCTGTGTGACTGTTGTATGTCTCAGTTCATGTTGGAAGCCATAAGGGCAAAGGCTGAGCAATGTTAACTTCCTGGGAAGTGCAGTAATCCTTTCAAAACACAGCACCCGGTGAGTCGGACTGCTCTCAGGTTATGGGATTTCTAAAAGAAAAATAAGGAAAGCCTTCATTTCTTCCTATTTCTGGGGCTAGAATGCCAGAGGCAAAGCCTCGCAAGTAGTCAGTTAGCAAGCTATATTAGTGTCTATATTCCAAAATGGTAGAGGTGGCTTGGGAAGACAAAATTTGATATTTTTCTGGTTCACCTGAAAAACGAGTTGGGCATAGATTTTGAGAGAAATGACATCACCAGTCTGTCTAAAAGCATGGGATAGATTGATCTCTCTCTGTGTGTCTCTCTCTGTCTCTGTCTCTCCTCCCTCTTTTTTTCTGTATGCTTGTAAATAGAAACCTTTTCTTTATATCTATATCTATACCCCGCATGTAACATAGATGCATCTTCCATTATATTTTTTTCATTGAAAACATTCTATCAGAATCATAAATAGGATGGGCTGATTGGTGTTTTATTCTCGGGTGCTGAAATTTCAGCATCGCTGACAGCACTTACAATACTCCAGCAGTAGAAATAACTGAGCTTAACTCTCCAGCTAGCAAGAAAAACTAGGAGGTAGCAGATGGTATACTTTCTCTCCTGCTGTGGCCATACCCGAGATGATATCCACCCCAGTCCTTCCCTCCTCTTTACCATTTCAGTGGCATCCCCAGAAGCAACCATGAAATACTCTGGGGTCCAGAGAACTGAAATACTCTGGTGTCTAGAGACCTGGGAACCGATGTCCCATGATCTCTGGCTCCCTCCCCACGGGCTATTGCCCCAGGGACTTTCTTCCCCAAGAAGGCTGGTTTTCTAGGGACCCTACCTACTTGCTTTGGTTTTTAAAAGTTTATTTGGGGGCATATTTTATCTCAATTTCCCCAGGTATATTTTTTGAAGCACTCATTAGGTGGTAAAATTGTTAGATATGATTTTTCCTCCTATTGAAGCCAGATTACCATTAATATTGACCCCTTATAATACCTCCTTTATACAAATACACTTATTAGATTTGACCAAGTAGGGCTTGGCCTGGGACCTATTGTTGGCCAATCAATGAGAGCCAGGCATGGTCCTTAAGATAAAAATCTAGCCTGTAAACCCCAAGATAGGTTTCAGTGATCAAAATTTATATTCCTTTGGGCAAAACACTAGCAAGTAAGGGTATGATACCCTATGTGGAGAGAGGGAAGGGAAAGAAGAAAGGAAAGAAAGAAGAAATGAAGGAAGAAAGAAAGAAGAGAAATGGAAAAGAAAGAAAAGATGAAAGAAAGGAAGAAAGAAAAAAAAGTGCTATGCTGCCCAAATAGCCAGTTCTAGTACTCACAGAGATGATTGCTATTTGTTCTTCCTTCTTGAGTGTTAGTGGCAACTTTTTCTGTTTTGGCCAGAAACCCTGAGAGTTTCTCCCTACCAGATTACTTATTTTTATTATTATTACTATTTTTTGGCTAGGTTAAAGGACATTCTCTGACTCATTTCTTACCTAGCCTTAATCAATGAATGTGTGTTGCCTCAATCAACCTGAGACCTGTTAAAGACTTTAGCTTGAAAAGTCCAAGTTCTCCCACTTTATCCAGGGCCATCTCCAGTCTCCCTGATCTATATCTTGCCACTGGATCCAGATGACTGTACACAGACCTCCGTCACTTAAATCTAATTCACTTGAATGTCATGGCATCACCTCCCTTATGTCATGGTCCTCTTCGAAAATAAAGGACAAACTACAATAGTTATTAGGTTTACATTTTATCATGAAATGAATAGACAAGAAATCTGTTGTTACAGAACTAGAGAAGGGTAAATGATTATCAGAAACTGTAATAGAGTCTCCACAAACAATATAGACCAGTGTAACCTTCACCTTAATGTCCATCAAATTTCTAGGATATAGTGTTAAAAGCTTGTGAATAATATAAGAAAAAAAAGCAAAACATGATCACAAAGAGCCAGCATGGGTTCACAATAAACAGACTAACCTCAATTCTTTAACAGGGTTTTGTTTGCTTTTTGCTAGATTAGAGGAATGCTAGAATTATGACATCCCTAGATTGGAGCAATGCATTGGACAAAGTCTCATGCTGTTCTTGTGGGTGAAATGGAGAGAAGAGTGTACTTAGATGGATTCGAGTCTATCTGTAGTCCCTACTAAAATTCTGTCTTTTTTCTCAAGCCCTCTTAATTCTAGTTTCTCCTCTCTCTTATTTATTTCCTATTTATCCTAGACAAAACTTATCTGAATGTATTTATTTGATTATTGCCTCCCTAATTAGATTGTGAATTCCTTTTGCCTCTTTTTTTACCCCTAGCATCTAGCACAGTGCCTGACACAATAGGCAGTACTTAATAAATGTTTATTGACTGACAAGAATTTTTAAGCACTTACTAATTTCCAGGTAGTGTGATAAACCCTGGGGATGTAGATAAAAGAATAAAACAATCCCTGCTTTTAAGAAATCACATTCTAATGATGAAAACAATATGTTAAAAATTAGTTTTGACCAACCCTGTGTCCTAAAGAGATCATTAAAAAGGGGAAAGAACCTACATGTACAAAAATATTAATAGCAGATTCTTTTGTGATGGACAAGAACTGGAAAATTGAAAGGACACCCATCAGTTAGGGGGTGGCTGAACAAGCTAGAGTATATAAATGTAATGGAATACATTATCATTAGAAATGATGAGCAGGAGGATTTCAGAAAATCCTGGGAAGACTTATGTGAACTGATGCTGAGTGAAGTGAACAGAACCAGAGAACACTGTACACAGTAACTGCTGTGTTGTCAGATGATCAACTTTGATAGACTTAGCTCTTCTGAGCAATGTCATCTAAGACAATTCCAAAAGACTCATATTGGAAAATGTTATCTGCCATCTTGGGGAAAGGGGAGGGGAGAGAGGAGGAAGAATTTAGAACTCAAAATCTTATAAAAGTGAATGTTGAAAATAAAAATAAACTTTAAAAATAAGTTAAAAAAAACACCTAGTTTTAGAGGGAAACAATATGTTAAAACTCTAGTTTTGGAGGGAAACAATACATTAAAAAAAGCAGTTTTTGAATATAGTTTTCCCCTTTAGAATGGGAGCCTCTTGCAGGCAGGGATTATCTTTATTTACATCCCCAGGGCTTAGAACAGTACCTGGAATTTAGCAGGTGCTAAAAGCTCCCTTATGAGGGAGTTCTTTCTACCTAGGCAAACAGGTGGTTATTCTGTGATTCACAGTTTTACAGTTGCCTGCCCATACATGTCAGAGATGGGTTTTGAACTGATTTAAAAGGCCTTTAACCATCTTTTTTTGCTTTTCTCTTGACTTTCTTACAAGCTTGGGTGAGGAATCAAAGGCTCAGAGAGGGAGAAAAGACTTGTCCCAAATTGGATTTGTTGTTGAGAGTTGTTTTTTAATCATGTATGACTCTTCTTTCTCACATTCAGGGTTTTCTTGGCAGAAATACTGGAATAGTTTGCCATTTCCTTCTCCAGCTCATTTTACAGATAAGGAAACTGAGATAAATAGAGTAAAGTGACTTGCCAGAGTCACACAGCTAGTAAGTGTCTGAGGTCAGATTTGAACTCATGAACATGAGTCTTCCTGATTCCAAGCCCAGTGCTCTAACCACTGAGCCACTCAACTGCCCCCACTAAGTATGGTAAAGATTTGAATCCAATTTCTATTTCCTACTCCATGCTTCCTTTCTCCTGATAACTAAAACTGTCCAAAAGTGATATGATGGGTTTTCCTCACCAGGGTCTGATGTCCAAGAAGGGGTTGCCTCACAAAAGGGCACCATCCTCCCCTTTGGTATATTTGATTTGTGTAGCAGTTTATAAGTTTACCAGACACTTTAGGCCTTCAAGACCATCTGGTCACTTCTTGAGTGTGGCACAGAGGGAATATTGCTCAGGGACAGGTTGGACTACATACCCATAGAAGTTCTTTCCAGCTCTGAGATACTCCATGATCTTTAAGGCTCCTTCGTGACCTAAATCCTTTGCTCTGAACTCTGGGAGAGCTCTAGGGGCTTTGCTTTAGATGTTGGGAAAAAATCATTTTTTGAGATGGAACTTTCCCAAGAAAAATTCACTTACTAGACTTTCTCTCTACCTAGTATTTCCTCCTTAGAGAGAGTTCATTTTCAGTAATTTTGGGGACAATATCTGGGAGGTGGGGGGTGGAATACAAGCTTCTCTTATTGGTGAAAGAGACCACAAGATTGCCTAAACATTGACCTAATCCCTTGACTGGAGCCAAGGCAAAGCCGACTGTTTTTGGTGAGGAAGTCTACAGAAGCAGAATAAATATTCTTCATAGAAAAGACCAGCAGGGACCTAGGTCAGGCTCTAAATTATGAGGTGTTCTCAGGAAATGTGTACTTTATCCCAGCTGGGAGGCCAGCTGGGGCTGGGAAGGAAATCTCCAATGACCTCACATTTCCCTGACTTGCCCCATGGGGAAGTGATTCAGTCTCCCAAAGAGAAATGGGGCTCCGTGCTGACAGCTGCACTCTATTGTTAAGGCACTATCACCTCCAGCAGGTGGTGAAATATCCCGTGGGGTCTGACATGTTTAAGAATGGAATACCTCCCAAGGAATCCATCCTCCTCCATTCTGTGCTTAATTTCGGTCCATATCTCTCCTGTACTTTAAATCTTTGCCAAGCACTTTATGTGTGATCATATAGTAATGATAATAACATGTAATTATATGGTACTTTAAGGCATGCAAAGCCTTTTCTGTATTATCTCATCCACACAATAACCTAGGTGTTAACTATTATCTTTATTTTCCAAATGAGGAAGCTGAGGCAGAGAGAGGTTAAATGACTTGCCCAAGGTCACACAGCTAGGTAGTGTCTGATGTTGGATTTAAACTCGGATCTTCCTGACTCCAGGAAGTGGTATTCTCTCCATTGTATCACTTAGCCCCCTATGTATATATCTCTATCTATCTACATATATATATATATAGCGAGAGAGAGAGAGAGACAGAGAGAGAGAGAGAGAGAGAGGGAGAGAGAGGCACTAAGTAATATATGAGGATGAAGAAATAATAGTTATAATTTATATCACACTTTATGTATGTTATCTCTCCTTGTTCTCACAACAACTCTGGGAGGTAGATACTGTTCTTATCCCCATTTTACGTAAGAGAAAACTGAGGCTGAGAGCAGTTAAGTGACTTACCCGGGAGCATATAACTAGTCAGGGAGGCAAGATATAAACACACATCTTCCTGATTCCAGGCCCAGTGCCCTAGCCACTGAGTTCCCTAAGTCACTTGCCTAGACTTATCCAGTTGGCAAATGGCAGCAGATTCCAACCCAGATCTTTCTTGACCCTAAGCACATCATTCCTGCCAGTAGGTTAAACAGTTGTGTTTCAGTCATATCTGACTCTTTGTGATCCCATTTGGGGTTTTCTTGACAAAGGTACTGGAGTATCTATGGAGTATCGCTTCCTTTTCCAGCTCATTTTACAGATGAGGAAACTGAGGCAAAGAGGGACTTGCCCAGGGTAACACAACTACTAAGTGTATGAGACTGGATTTGAACTCAGGAAGACGAGTCTTCCTGACTCCAGAACAAGCACTCTATCCACTGTGCCCCTAAGTGTCTCTATGTCTACAGGAAAGACAGTCAAAATTTAGATCCTCCCAATGATAGGGATAGAGATTATATTTCTGATTTTTTTATTAATATAATAAAGTCCCCGAAAGAGAAAATATCCTCTATCAATGCATATAAATATATTTTTTACAGCTTGAAGTCACTGAGAACTACTTAGAGCTCTAAGAAGTTAAATGGCTACTCCCAGGATTGCATAGCCAATATGTCAAAGGAAAGCCTTCAAGTCTTCCCGCCTCTGAAGTCAACACTCTATCTCCTATGTCAAACTACTTCTGAACCCAGAAGTTATTTAGGACTACCACTGCAACTTTCAGATTTAGAAGTGGCCAAAGAAGAGATTATGAGATATCATTACAGTCAACTCCCTTGCTCTTCTGGGTCTGTTATGCTCTTGATAATAAAACTGGGAGAGGAAAACTTATCACTTGCCTTGATATTTCCCTTCTCTGACTCCAGCTCCCTCACAAGTTTGGTCTTTCCTTATTCTGAAAATGAAAAATGCCTCTCAGCCCACGTTTTCCCTCTGCAGATCAAGATCTTAATTGTGCCATTAAAGACTAGTATATAAATCTGTGTCAAGTTTCTCATAATATTATAACTGCAAATGAGATCTTGAAGGCATTGTCCTCTCTCACCTGATGATGGAACAAAATGCTTCATTGAAAAGTGGTAAATGAAGGGGGAGAGAGTTAATTTTTAGCTGGTGCCTTTGAGTTGGTATGTTTTATGGGAAAGAACCTCCAGAAATGGAGACCAAGTTTCCAAATGCACAGAGGGGGTTTCTAAACATCTGGAAAAGTCACTCTGCTATCCAACATGTGATGTGTATCAGCCAGATGCAGAGTCCAAGTGTCACTTAGGATTTCTTTTCCATGGCAGTGAAGGAAGTGATGATAGCACTCTATGAATCCTAACTGGGCCACATTCATTCTGGGCTGTCATTATTTGTCAGGATGTCAGAATTCCACTGTATGTTATATGACTTTGAAGGGAAATAAGATATTAACTGTACAATACACACCTTGCTAATTTAAGGGAGTCAGAAAAAAGGGTGAAATTGTTTCCATCAACTGGATTGAGTTGTGCTCTTGTTGGACTATCACAATAGCCTTTTAATTAGATTCTCTGCCTCAGCCCTCTCCCTGTTAACAGCCTCTCTTTCCCACAACTGCCAAAATGATTTTCTGAAAGTGAAGGTCTAGCCATGTCAACATCCCCAACTCATTGAACTCCAAAGGTGCCTTTTACCTCTAGGATCAAATAGAAACTTCTCTGCTTGACATTTAAAGCTCTTTGTGAACTGGCTTCTTTCTATGCTCTGGTCGTTGGACACGTTGCTCCCCTCTACTCACTGTATGGTTCAATCAGACTGGCCAACTGGCTGCTTCTCACAGATGACACATGACACTTCCTCTCTCATCTCAGTACTTTTGCATTTGGCTGTTGCCATGCCTGGCAGGTTCTGCCTTTTGACCTGTTACTCTTAGATTCTCTGGCTTCCTTTAAAAATCAACTCAAAAAACTATTTCCTCCATGAAGCGTTTGTGGGTCTCCCTGGCTTGCATGACCTTCCCTCAGCCCTATCTTGTGTATACCAAGTCATTTATAGGCTATCTCTCCAATCAGAATATAAACTCCTTGAGGCTAAGGACTGCTTCCCCCTTTATTTGACTCCCCAGCACTTAGCATACTGCCTGGTATATAATAATTGCTTAATAAATGCTTGTAGATTGATTGGTTGTAGATTATTTCAAAACCTCATTTCTCTTTTCTTTTTCTTTGAGTATTTATTAGAGTTAGACGGCAATAATAATAATCCTTTATATTGATTAGTCTTTATTCAAAACAGTTCCAGGGCACTACAGGCATTCTTTCTATATACCTCATGATAACTTTGTAAGCTTATATTGCAAGGATATGAATATAGTTTTTGTTAACTTGATTTACAGACTGTAACTCTTTTCCAATGAATTTTTTAAAGAAGTACCTCAACTTATAATGGAATTGATTTTTCTATTTAAAGGATTCTGTCTTGGGAATAAGAATTTCCCCTCCCTCCTCCTTCCTTTCCTTTCATCTTAAATATGAGACAATCATTTCTGCCATGAATCATTACAGTCACTTTTTTTTCAGTTTGAACCAAGGGCAAGTTAGTTGGTAGTCTACTGGAGAAGCGCTTGAGTGTCCCTGAAAGCACAGCTTGCATATTTATGTCATCCACAGGTATGAAAGTAAGTATGAGAGAGACGAATGATTAAGCACCAAGGAGAAGAGATGAGATTGTGCTTGTTCGTTCTAAGGTTCTAGATGCTTCTACTTTGGTGAGATGATACATACTCAGGGAAAAGAGAAAAATCATTCACCCATGAGTGTTGTTGGGCTAACTTCTATGGAAGGCTAGCTGTGAAGTGGAATTTAGTTATCCCAATGGGTCATTTGATTAGTGGAGGTTTGTGAGAGGAGATTGTAGGGTTTGCAGATCTTTGAAAATTAAAGATCTAATCCAACGTTACATTTTACTGAGGGGCAAGTGTCATTTCTTTCTGAGGTAACATAGCTAGGAAAGTGACAGTCCTAGGATTATCGATTTGAGCAAGATGGGATATTTGAGGTGACCCAGTCCATGTATAGTCATTTTATAGTTGAAGAAACAGATCCAAAATGAAATGATTGACTCCGGGTCAATAAGATGATACAACCACAATCAACAACACATATATCATGATTCTAAAATCATTGTATATTAAGCCAAGCACCATGATTAGCTAGAAGTCACAGTCTCATTAGCGTCATCTCTTGAGGTCTCGTCATGTACTTGGTTCTCCTAGAGACTGTGAGCTTTATTACCTTTAAGGGATCCAGTCAGTCAGTCAATCAGTCAAGTACTTATTAAGTGCTTACTACATGCCTGTTATTTTTCTAAGCATTGGGTATACAAATAAAGGTAAGAATACAGTCTCTGCCCTCAAGGAGTTAGTATTCTAATGAGGGAGAACATGTGAAAAATAACTATTTATATATAGGATATTTACAGTATAAATTTCAGAGAGAAGGCTCTGGGGAAAGAGAGGGTAGGGAGGATAGTGGGAAAGACCTTGCGATGAAGGTCGGATTGGAACTAAGTTTTGGAAGAGGTCAGGGAAGTCCACAGGCAGAGGTGAAGAAAGGGAGAACTCTAGTCACTGGGATAATCACTAAAAAGACGCAGACCTGGAGATGGAATGATATCATGGAGAACATAAAGAAAGCCAGCGTCATTTAAATATAAGACTGCCTATCATTGATGAGTCATTTTAGTAGTATTTTATTGGCAAATATCCTGGGGTGTATTGCCATTTCCTTCTCTAGCTCATTTACAGATGAAGAAACTAAAGTAAACATAATTAAGTGACTTGCCCAGGGTCACATAGCTAACATGAGTCTGAGGCCAGATTTGAACTCAGGAAGATTAACCTTCCTGATTCCAGGTCTTTTGCTCTCTCCAACTGACCAAACAGTGTGTAGAGGAGAGTAAAATGTAAGTAGATTACATTTGGTAATCCTACATGGTAGGATAGGATGTGGCCAGTTTTTGACGAACCTTGAAAACCAAATAGAGCATTTTATTTTTGGTCCTGGAAGTGATAGGGAGTCGTTTGAGTTTATTGAGTAAGGGGGTGACTACACTTTGTGAAAATTACTTTAAAGCTAAATGGATGCATTTGAAGGAAAAGAAGCTAGGGGCCAAACTAGAAGGCTATTATAATAGTCCAAGAGGGAAATGATGAGTACCTTTCCTCATCCAGGTGGTGGCTGTGTGAATGGAGAGAAGGGGACACAGAGGAGGGACATTGTGAAGGTTAAAAGGTCAAGACCTGGCAACAACAAATTAGATATGGAGGTGAACTACTGTGAGCATTCAAGTAGGACTTCTCAGTTGTGAGCCTGGTTGATGGAGATGACCATGGTTGCTTCAACAGTAATATGGAAGTGGAGATTGAAAAACTTGTATCAGAATCACTTCTCTCTTATAGCCTTCATCCCTGGCTGGCTCTTCCAGGTCCATCCCAGATGCTCTGGTACCCAGTTGCATATATTGAAACTCAGGCATTGGCCCCAGCTGGCCTTTTAGTACTAATTCTCTGTCCATGTTAAATAGCATCAGTGCTACATGCTTAAGGAACTTCATTCTTTACAAGACCTGAAGTGAACTATTTATCATCGATTAAGATTCTAGCAAACAAGTCCCAGTGGATTTACAGGGCAAACGCTGGTTGGATCCTCTGTTTGTCTCTTATGGCTGTTGTACTGGCCTTTGTCTTTTCATATGGCACCTATGTGATTGCTTCAGATTGCCTTGGCAGGCACACTGCTTAGTTCTCTTGTCTGTTTATGCATGTAGGGAGTTTGTTATAACTGGTGCCAAAGGGGTAGTGATCAGTTGAGAGAAAGGGCAGGGGTATTTTTCACTTTCATCCCCCTGGAAACATTTCTGTGAACTCGTTTGGGGAACAAAATTGTGTGCTGAGGAGACGGAAATGGATGTGCGAAGAGTGAATGGAAGGAGTGAGTTAAAATTCTAAGAAGGAATTCTCTTACTTCAGGCAAAAACACCAGTCTGACAGGTACAGTTGTGCTGAGAGTTGGAGAAGCCCATCCTAGAGATTTTGGCCCTTTGCCTCACTGGAACTGGGAGAAAGGTGAGCTCCAGGAGAAGGATATCATGGCGATGTAGCCCTGGAAATGGTAGGTTGAGAATGGTTGAACTATGGGGCCAATGGAGAACCCTGAGAAAATGGTGGTCTCAGAGTAGATGAAGCATGCCACCCAGATGTTAGTGCCTTTGGGGCAAAGACCTATCTGTCCTGTGCTAGTTACTAGTCTCATCTGACTTGTACATTAATCAATTAACTACAGTTCTTTTAAGAACTTTCTATGTTCAGCCATTGCTAGGTACTGGGAAAGCAATGATAAAAATGGAACGATCCCTGCCCTCAGGGAGCTCACATTCACTATGTTGTTCAGTTATTCTGTTGTCCAATTCTTTGTGACCCAGTATGGAGTTTTCTTGGCAAGAGTACTGGAGTGGTTTGATATTTCCTTCTCCAGTATATGAAGGCAAACAGAAGTTAAGTGACATGTCCAGGGTCACACAGTTAGTGAGTTTATCAGACCAGATCTTTGGTCTTCTTGACTCCAGGTCCAGAGTTCTATCTTTTGAACCACCTAGCTGCCTCCTAACATTCGACTAGGGAGATACTATAAACCCATATATAGGGAATGAACGCACAACCATCCGGGGAAGGAGAGACGTAGGAGCTAGCATGGGGCAGGTCAGTAAAGATTTCATGTAAAATGTAGCACTTGGGTTGAATCTTGAGAAAGAGGGGAAATTCTAAGAGGTATAGGTGAGGAAAGGGGGCATTTCAGGCCCGTGTAAAGGTACAGAGATAGGAGATGGGGACCTGAATTGTGAACTGAGGATGAAGTAGGCAAAATGAAACCATGGGGTCTGTCAGTATCCTCCTTACAATTCTTTCTCCCAACCAATGGCACGTTATAGTTCTCGGTAAGTTGTCATTAGTTGGGAAAGGGGAAAAACAAACACTTCAAACTTAGAAAAACCTAGATAGGTAAACAAGCAGTGGAGAAATGCTTTTACTCTTCCATTTTATAACAAGAGGTATTTAGGCGGATTTCCCCCACAAAGGGCACAAAGATGTATTTTCATCATCCTTTTGAGCATTCCTCATGACAGGATCATCAACAGTCTATTGGTGCATTCCCTTTGACTCTTAGGAAAGTTGCATTCCCAAGATGGACTCACCGTGAGCCCGAGACATAAGAGGTCCACCCCCGGTGGCTACCAGACAATCATGTTCCTTTAACATAAATCATGCTTGGACCAGGGAGTGCTTAGCATCTTAAAAATGATTATTTCCTCCCCATTGCTTATAATAATCACTTTAGACCTCTAATGTGAAATCTATTTCCTCACCTCAATTTTCTCTCCTCCATCAGGTCTGTACACACGGTAGGGTTCTCAGCCACTGCTGGGTGGCTGGCATTGATCCTTTTTTTCTTTCTGCAGGGGGAAAAAGAGACCTTAAAATATTCTCTTTGGGGTTAGAAATCATACCTCTTGCCCTGACAGCCACGTTTTTCTTTCCTTTCTGTCCTGTGGAGTTTAGCTAGGCTCTCTCCAGCAGCTAGAGCCTTGGTTCTCTCAGAACCAGTTGCATTTCAGGGGTAAATATAAAACATTTCTCCTCCAAAAGAAAGTGTAGGGTATCAATGGAAATTATTATCACCATAAAAGGTTAGAGGAAAACTCCATCCCCCCACTAAGCTATCACATATGGGCAAGCGGTAGTCTCTTGCTTTTGCATTTACTATCTCAACAAAAATCCAAGACTTAAAATGATTCCCTACAGGCTTTCACAATGCTGGTATATTGTAAACACTATATAACTATTAACTGTTCATATTATTAGTATCAGTTTTGTTTTAATTTCTAGGGAGGCTAATGAATTTCAAGGAAAACGAAAGACTCCAAACCAACCTTAGAACTATTTAAGGAGGGAACATGGCTTAGCTGATCTAAGGTCAGAAAAGCTCATTTCAAATTCCTCAATCAATTGATCAAGAAGTATTTATGAAGGACATACTATGTATTAGGACATTGGCTTCTGGGTGGTACTATGGATAGAGGGATGGTCTTAGAATCAGGAAGATCTGAGTTCAAATTCAACATTAGACACTTACTAGCAGTTGACCTTGGTAAGTCATTCAACCTCTGTTTGCCTTGGAAGCAACAAGGTGACTCAGTTGATAGAGCAAGAGGCCTGGAGTCAGGAAGACCTGAGTTAAAATCCTACCTCAGACACTTTCTAACTTTGTTAGGGGCAAGTCACTTAACCTTTGTTTTCCTTTTCGTTGCACTGAAGAAGGAAATGGCAAACCACTCCCATATATTTGCCAAGAAAACCCAGTGGACCATATGGTTGATAGGGTCACAAAGAGACATAACTGAACAACTGACCAGATCTGAAGAAAATAAAAAGTTCCTTCCCTCAGAGAACTCACATTCTATCAGGGGAGACATATTAGTATACACAATCTGTGTGATCATGTGACAACCTGGCTCTTAGTTGTCTCTTCTGTAACATGGGGATCATAATACCTTACAGCTCCAAAGGAATAATGTATGCTAAAAAAATCTCCACAAACTAAAGAGGTCTATTAATATCAATCAATCACACAATCCATAAAACGTTTAATCTTCTACTATGTGCCAGACACTGTGCTAAGTGATAGGGATACAAAAAGAGGCAAAAGACAGTTCTTGTCCTAAAGGACCTTGAAATCTAACTGGAGAGACAACATGCAAACAATTACACAATTACATACATATCAAGCTCTCTCTCTCTCTCTCTCTCTCTCTCTCTCTCTCTCTCTCTCTCTGTCTCTCTCTTCCTCTCTCTCTCTCTGTCAGAAATAATTAACAGAAGGAAGACACTGGAATTAAGATGGATTAGGGAAGGCTTCCTGTAGAAAGTGGGATTTTAGTTCTGACACAAAGGAAGCCAGGAAGGTCAGTAGATGGAGTATTATTATGTTCAGAAGTACATCATTATGTAGAGAACCAGGAATCAAAGCAGTCCTACTTATTTTCAAGCTAATACATCAGCTTTAAGTGATTTATTAGCTTTCTGTTTACCAATATGGACCACGTTTCAGGACTGAGTTTCCCAGACAGGGTGTTGATCCCTGAGGGCACAGAAACTGCTTTATGTTTGTCATTACGTCTCTGACTGTTTGGGTCTTGGACACAGGAGGTGCTAAATAAATGTTCATTGAATTAAAGTGAATTATGATTCCTGTCCAATCACAAGGAACTGTCGTCTGGAGCCAGATTGGCTTGAGTATCTTTCCTGGGCATGGCATAGTATAATGTAAGACCTTTCAAATTCTAGCAGTTTCTCATGAGGGCATTTGACTCTAACACCTGCCAGGGCCTGTGATAATTTTTAAGCATCCAAAAAAAGTCAAATCCAAATGGAGTTGAAAAGCATGGCCATGTTTCCCAATGCCTGGCCATTTCATATTACTTTCTTAATGACTCAGTTAAGCAGAGAGTTGCCCTGTGACTTTCCCAATCCTGATTCAATATATTGCGGGTCAGCATAAGAAATTAAATGAAGAAGCCCCAGATGACACTTGAAAGCCAACAGACAATACAGACAAAGTTGAGAAATTCAGAAATGCATAAAATATATGTATGGTATTGCATAAGATTAACGTATTTTAACTTTTAATACCACAATAATTTAGACTTATTTGTGGTATGAAGTCAGAGCCAAAAATTTTTATGCAGATTTTTCAGATCATAGGAGTGCCCCCTAACCCCCATGATGTGGAAGGGATAAATACAGTCCCAAAGGCATGTCAATCAGCCAACAATCCCTCATAAAGCACTTGCTACAGGAAAGGCAGGCATTGTCCCAGGCACTGAGGATGCAGAGAAAAAAGCAAAATAAACCTTACCCTCAAGGAGCTTATAATCTATCACAGGAGGCAATGTATACTAATCCATATATACAAAACAATAACCTGTTTGGACTTTTAGGCACTAGCAGTTGGGGTGTGGGGGGATCACAAGGTCAGAAAGAGATTCATTGTAGAAGGTGGTACCAGAGACAGAGCTTACCTATGATTACAAGATCACAAGGAAACTATTGGTTTAGAGCCAGACGGGACCTTAAATGTAATTGAGTCTAACTCACTTTACAGATGAGGAAAATGAGGACTGGGATGATTTACCTTTCCCAAGGTCACCCAAGTAATTAGCAGCATAGTCATGATTTGACTCAAGGTCCCTTGATGAGCAAGCTGTCATTCTTTCCCCCAAGCCATGCTGTCTCCCAATTCAACCTTGGTTCATATTTTCTCCTCCTGGTGAACTAAAATGATTTTTTACACTGGTTTTCTGGAATGACAATTTAGTCCTAAACTGTGAACCAGAGGCAAAAGATGTGAGTACAGAGGGCAAAAAGATCCGTACTTTTAAAGACCCTCCTCAAATTAAAGCCGCTTCCCTCTGTTTCATTGCTATTTTAGCATGACATCAAAGTGGGCACCTTTCAAAGCTACAAAAGAGCAGGAGGGGACTTCTTTTCATGGTGACAAGGGGCAAGTTTAACTAAAATCTGGTTAGTTTCTGAAATGTTTTGTTCTTTCCTATTCAAAAGGGAAAGAAGTACAAGAGATAGAAGGGGAAATAAATCAGGGCAGTGGATCATGTCCCTAATGGCACAGAGAGATCAATTCATTTACAATGAAGGGGTGGGGGGGGTGCTGTTCAGACCCCATTACAGATTTACAAAATATTCATTATATATGGACTTTTGACATGAGCCCTCATCTGCCTGATACCCAAAGCTGAGAGCTGACAGTTCACACACTGAACTTGGGAATTAGTTGATAAATTAAAAATAATTTTAAAATGTCTTTAATATTAAAATTGATAATTGCTCTGTGGGAAATGGCTTTGTCCTGAACCCATACTCTTTCCTGCAGTGCTGAGCAACAGCAAAGCTACAGAGAAATGGGAACTGTCCATTATTCACAATGATGGATGGGAAAACTCCTCCTTTCATTTTTGTTCTATATGTCTCATATGTTTCAATTAAATAGAGCAAATTCTGTCATTTGACACAAGAATCCATGTTGTAATAAGTGTTTGGGGGAATCTATAGTGTTTTCTTCAGGAATAAAAGGAAATAACCACTCAATGGCTCCTTTTTTTGTTGGTATGTAAGACCTAACCTGAAAAGCTTTTTGATGATCTCTAAAAATCTCCTCCCATCCTTTGTATCAAGACCTGCTATCCCAGCTCTTGTTCAAACAATGAGTAAGTCATTCATGCCTGGCCTACAGACACTTCTTCTGCCTCTCTCTTTAATGCCTACTTCTTTAGGTTCCATTTACCTGCTATAGGTGTCAAGAGGCTTGCTAGATTACCTGTCTTAAACACCACTTAACAAAGCCCTAGTCATAAATTCAGTGACTATGGAGTCTAGAACTTATAGTGTTTCTTTGTCAGTGGTCACCTTTCAATTCTACAAACTTCTATAAAAAATCCACCATGTATAGACAGGCAGAATGGTGTAAGGAATTGAGGACTGACCTTGGAGCCAGGAAGACCTTGGTTCAAGTCTTTCCTCTGAGATGAACTTGGGCAAGTTACTTGATATCTCAATGCTCCAACCAGTTATCCAGAACTGTAAAGGTTCCTGATATCCTTTGGTGGAGGGGATTTCCACATGGAAAACTTCCTATGTTGATGAAATCAAAGATTCATGTGCCTCTTCCTTTCCCTAAACAAATCAACCAACCCTTTCGTGCAGAATACTGTAATACAAAGTGTGTAATACAAAGATTCCATAAGTTTTTCCATGCTGTCATGGAGCTATGGATAGAATAAGGTTATATGGCACATAAGCCATGGATTGTTTCTATGCCTATAGAATGGTGAAAGGTATGTGTGTGTGTGTGTGTGTGTGTGTGACAGAGAGAGAGAGAGAGAGAGAGAGAGAGAGAGAGAGAGAGAGAGAGAGAGAGACAGAGACAGAGACAAAGAGAGACAGAGACAAAGAGAGACAGAGAGGAAAAGAGACAGATGGACAGAGAGAGAATGGGGTCAGGGGAGGGACAGGGAAGAAAAGAGAAAGAGATAGGTGAATAGATAGGTAGGTATAGATAGAACATTTATTTAAACACTTAATATGTGCCAAGCACTATGCTAACAGCTGGGAATAGAGATTCAAGCAAAAACATCTTTGTTTTCAAGAAGCTAACTTTTTAATAGGAAGACAGTAAACAAAGGGGAACTGATAGGGAGGTGGCATGATGTGGGGATGGCTAGTTCTGGACAAAACAGATTTGTAAGCTAACCTGCTTACGGTATGAGGTGCTTTTGAAGAGATGGGGATGGCATCTAGGTGGAGGCAGCCTAGTGTGAAGATAACTTATTAATATAGTGCTTTAAGGTTGCAAAACTCTTTCCACATGTCATCTCATGAACCTCACAACAACCCTGTGAGGTAAGGTCTATTATTGTCCTCATTTCATAGATGAGCAAACTTGAGATTGAGAGGTAACATGATTTGAACTTAGTTCTTCCTGACTCCAAGTCTGGTCCTCTGAGAGCTGGGCCATCTGGATGGTTCTATGATATGGAGATGGCTAGGAAATGATGTAGAAGTCTGGTTCCAGGTTTTTAAAGCAAGCAGGAGCAGGTGACTATACTGATAAAAAGGTCTTGAGATCTGAAGTTATGAAGATTGGCTGAAGGAAATGGAATTGTTTAGTTTGGAGAAAAATTTGGAGCAGGGATGGGTGTGTTATGGTAGTTTTCAAATCTACAAAAGGCTATAATATTGAAGAGGGAACAAAACTCCCTGCATTTTGGGTAAAAGTGCAAAAGGAGGAGGAATAGAACACAAATTCCATTTGGACTTGGCATCTGGAAAAACTACTTTACCATTAGAATCATCCAAAAGTAGAAAGAAATACCTCTGGAGGCTGTGGGTGCCCTGTTGTGAAATTCTTCAGCAGAAGCTGGATGTATTGTATATGTTTCTGATACTTTGTAGAGGGAATACTTGGTCAGTGAAACACTGGCTAAATGGGTTCCTGAAATACATTCTACCCAACCTTCGTAATTCTCACTGATGGCAGGTAGTACAATTTTGCTGGAATAGAATATCTGGAATAGAGAAGTATGGTGGGAGGCTGGAAAGGTAGGGTCCTTGTTGATTGTGAAGTACCTTGGATAGCAGAATAAGGAATCAGGACTTGATGGGATGGGGGGAGTGTCATTAACCAATTATAAGCAGAGGAATAATATGAATCTACATATAGTGATGATGAATATGGCAGCAGTATAAAGGATGGATTCAAGAGAGCAGGGAATGAAGACAGAAAGGCCAGGTGGGTCACAGTAGCTCAGTTAGGTTTGTCATGAGGTCCTGTGTTGGTTAGAGGCAAAGGGAGTAGAAAGGAGAGAAAGATTAGAGATTAGAACTTCAAATGGACTGGACTTGCCTACTAATTGTGGGTTGTGAGGAAGAGGGGATTCAGAGGTGGGATTAAGGCTTTGAATGTGGCTGGTTTGGCGATGATAGTGCCATTTACAGAAATAGTAAAAGGAGACAGAACAATCCAACATTTATCAGCCTTCCATTATGTGTAGGATTGAACTTGTAGAAGAGAGAGTAAATTTAATTTTTGGTTTTGAGTTTGAGGTGTTAGCATGACACATCACTCAGGATGCCCTACCAACGAGTGGACATCATAGGATCCTAATTTTAGAGATGAAAGGCAGTCATCTAAGCCAATCCATTCATTTTGCTTTAGGGAAAAAGGTTCAGAGAAATTATGTCACTTGCCCAGTGTCATAAAGGCAGTAAATAGTAGATCTAAGGTTTGAAATAGGCAGTTTGGTATCACAGTGGATAAAGGACTAGATGTGAAGTCAAGAAAACTTGAGTTCAAATCCTGCCTGTATGTGACTGGAAACTTACTTAGCCTCTAATCCTCAGTTTCCTCATCTACAAAATGGAATAATAATAGTACCTATCTCATAGAGTTGTTTCAAGGATCAAATGAATGAACATGTATAAAGTATTTTGCAAACTTTAAAATGCTCTATAAATGGTAGCTGCCGCTACTACTTCTACTGCTGCTACTACTACTATCAGTACTACCACCTTAGCACACTTTTGCTTCACAATACTCTTGGTCTAGAACTGGAGAAAGAGGTCTGAGCTGATGACATAGAAATATAAGTTATTTGATTAGAGATGAGAAACTAGCTGTGGAAGTAAATGATTAAAGAAAGTATTGAGAAGAAAAATATGGTCAATGTATTTATGAGGAAGAAACAGAAAAGTTCTGAAGAGAGAGAGAGATGAGGAAGAATTTCCATGAGGCATGGAAATTTGCGACGTGGCTTTGTAAACATTATTACATTTGAAGCTCACAACAACCCTGTGAAATGGGTATTAAAAATTATCTGTATCTTTCAGATTATACAGTTCTGAGAGATTGACTCACCTATAATCCCATAGGTAGCTGGAAAACTTGGATAGTAGGATTTGAACCTAGGCCCAAAGGTGCGCTGGAGCCTGGTTGGACGGTTCTGTAGAGACTGTTATTAAATTTTCAGCATGAACATGAACACTTTGGAAATTACAGAACTACAAGTCACAGCTTTATTTATTGTTCAGCTGATTGCCTAGACTTATGAAAGTGATGGAAGAAATGTAAATAGCTGGAAAGTATGCCTTGAGTTTCAAAGAGCTGGTTCTTAGTGATTTACCAGGTTTGTCTATGCTCCTCCTGACTCCAAGTTTATCATTCTTTCTACGTCATTCTGCCACTGTTGAATTGAAATGACTCTTCTGATTGTATACCTACCGTTGTCCACTGTCCAGCCCTGACCCCATTGCTGTATATCCCCAATGTTTATGTTATTAATATATTATTACCTCTTCTATAATGCTATTTCATTTACATTTGTCTTAGTTCTTCTTGAAACCCACTTGATCCTCTCAATCCTGTTGAGTACACTACATTCATATCTTTTGCACCACTTCCATTCTTTCCCTCATTCTGGACCTCATCCCCTCTCTGTTAGACACTTCTAAGTGGTCTCTGCCCTCTCTAATCCATTCTCTCCACAGCTACCAAGACACTGGACTAGGTTCAGTTCCTTGCACATGACATTCCACACCTGCCCATTTTCCTTTTACCTGGCTATCCCTCCATACTACACCCTCACCTCCATGTCTCAATTTCCCCTGCTTCCTTCAAGATTCAACTCAAACCCCATCTTCTGCATGATGTCTTTCCTTGCTCTCCAGATGCTAATGCCTTCCTCATCTCAGACTGTGTTTTTTTCTCACATAAACTTTCATTTGGTCATAGTTCCTCCTTTCTTGTATTTATGGAATTGATTATTTGAACCCAAGTGTAAAAATTTGTATCTATTTTATCTGATTTTGTTTGTTCCTGTCTGACATTCAGGCAATCCAGATATTTTTAGATCCTGCTTCTGTCATACATTTATGATCCCTGTTAACCTTTATAAGCATTCAATTCTCAGCTCTTTTGGATGATGTCATCCAAGAGGCCAAAGGAAATGCTAAAGAATGTGGGGCTAAGGAGAGATCCTTGTACAATTCATGAGGGATATGCTTCCAAGCTGATGTGGAACCATGAATGACTCCTTTAGATTTTGTAGACTTTACTCTCTCCTTTTTTTCTTTTTGAAAACTGAGGCATTAAAACTTCTCTAGTACTAAAGTTCCCATATCCTTATGTTCCCAATATTTCAAAGATCACTAATGGTTGTTCCCTGATCCCATTGACCAGTTCTGGGATATAGTATATGCAGTTCTGAAGATTTGAGCTCTGCCTGCTCTTTATCTAGGTTCTGTAATGCATCCTACCTTCTACCTGTTTCTCATTATTTTCTATGAATTCATCTCCCTTACTGGGTTATAGTCAATTATCAACATTGGGGAGATAAGAACTATCATAGTTCATTAGAGTGCTGGGACAGTGTGTTCCGTGTGTGTGTGTGTGTGTGTGTGTGTGTGTGTGCGTGTGTGTGGTATGGGCTGATACATTCATTAACACCATTATACCAGCCAGTCATCATCTTGGACTGTGACTGCGACTGTTCAACCTCCTCATTTTTAATGTCTCCATTGTTGGGGATGGGCCATGTAAAGAATAGGGAATGAGCCATAGAGGAGAAGCTTTGAATGACATGCTCTATAATGAAATGGCACTCTGTAGGTTCACTTATTAGTAACTGAGCTCAAGCAGCCATGTCCCACAGCCACTATGCCACTGAAGACCCAGGGTGACCTCTGAATTGAAAGCTCCAGGTGAAAAAGAGTGAGCAGAAACAGCAGTATGATTTAGAGGTAGGGTGTGGGGGCAGGAGATTAATGCCAATAGGAACAATTCCTCTTGTTGCTCTATTTCTAGTTTTCTCTGAAATTACTTTAGAAGCCAGAGCTATTTGCAGACTCGGCTAACCTTACACTCCATGGGTTTGCATCTGATTTGTAAACAGTGGGGTAAATTGATTGAAAGTTGCAGGCTGCTACATGACAGTTGTTGGCACTGGAGGGACCACCAATGCCCTTCCAGTTGGAAATAATTATGTACCACAGATCCTCTTTGTGTTTTCCAGGGCACTGAGATTTTTAAACTTTATATTCAGGAAAATGATTTATGGGAGAAACATTGATATCATACAGATGTCTGCTTGAGAGTTGAGGGAAAAATAAAAGATATGAGAGCAAAAGTTGATAACACTTTCCATTTCTAAAACCTCATTCGCTCTAGCAGCTAGCTCTAAGCCCTTTTCCTCTATTACTGCATTAATCTGTGCAATATTCCCATGTCACAGAGATGAGGTAAGTGTCATTCTTTTCATTTTCTAGGTGGATGGTCAGGGCCCTAGCATTTTGTACTGATTTGTCTAGTAAATGAGCCAGGACTCCAACCTAGACCTTTAGATGGCTAGTTAGCATTGCTAGGTCAGGCTGTTTCCTAAATGGGACATTTAATAATGAAATTTCCCTTTACAATACCTCTTTAACTTTTCAGTAATGATTCATGATTTCTACAGAGTTGGAGCTCTGTCAGGATAGGATTTGCTTTTCCTTTTCCTAGGAGGGCTCAGTAAATGCAATTTCTCTCCCCTCTTACCCACTCTCCCCCAACCCCATTTGGTTAGCAAAACCAACAAAATCATCATTGGACACTATGGCATGCTACTCAACAACTCATTCTTGCTAACAACAACCCCATTTTTTAGTGATGTGATTTAACTATTCTGGAGAGTAAAAGATGAAATGACTGTGGAAGCTTGCAAGTGTTTGGAATCTTTGTTCAGTCATTTCATCTGTTACCCACTACATTATGGAAAAGGGGGATTGATCAAATTCAAAACAGCATTTTGGATCAGAAAGGAATTCCAAACGATACTAATGTTTATTTTGTATATACTAATAGAAGTGTAATGGAGGATCAGGTCAATGAATGACCACTTCCTTAGTATATGCAATATTCTCAGTCTATTGCCAATCCAATGGAGGCTTAGTGAGCCTGCTTCTGGTAGTATGTGATGGAGGGAACCTTTTTTCCTTTCTTCTCAGTATGCACAAGAATCCTCTGACTATTTTTTTACTCCCATATTTATTGCATGGTGATAGAGCATCTTCATTGGCTGCCAAGCTGGAATTGAGTGCGGTGAGTAAGGCAGAAACTACTGGTGGCCTCCTGGTAGGGGAGAGTCCTTGAACTCTTTCCCCTCCTGGCTACATTTTTCCTTCTGTCTCTGTTGTGTCTTATTTTTTCCTGACCTTAGGTGAAGGAGTATCAGAAACAGAATGGACTAGATTTCACTGCTAGGTAATTCAAAGGTTTACAAGTAACTGTACCCAAGTTCAGTAAAGATAGAGCCTGGAAAAGTAACTTGACTCAGGTCAGGAATACACCAACCTAGTGTCCAAAACACCATGTTTATTGCAAACAATAAAATCATTTCTCCCCTGGCTGTGCCTGAGCTCAAAGTAAACTGAGTGTGGAGAGTTTTTTGGTAGAAGTCACTTAAAAGTTTGAACCATTCTCCCCAGTAAGTGAGGTATGTAGAATGGGAAAGTGAATTCCCAGTTTGGAATATTTGATCTTTGTTATACCTTCTTGGTAAATACTCCTTTGTGAAAGCTAACTGATTAAAGGATATCATGAATCTGGTGATTGATAGAGAGGGAAACATTGATTTGTGTGACTCATGAGTAGTAGTAGTATTAGAAATTTACCCCAACTGCACAGGGTTACCCCTAGAACCCTGAGGAGGACAGTGTTCAGCCTTGCTCTATTAATTTGATCTGCTAGTCTGAATGGAGGAGGTTGGAGGACAGCAGGGAGGGTTGAGATAGTAGTCTCAGAGCTTGTACTATGTATATGTAGGAGTGGAGTTAAAGACTGGTTAAATAGCTGACCTTCAAGTCAGGAAGACCTAGTTTTAAGTCCCTCTTCTAACATGCACTGGCTATTCAAACCTGAGCAAGTCACTTAACCAACACCCTAAGGGCAAAACTTTGAGATTAAAATGTAATTGAGTAATGTTCATTAAACGTAAAGAACAATACAATGCAATATAGATAATGTTAATTTGTGGTTTTCTAAGTTAATAAGTGATCAGCAGAGATACTTCAGTTTAACGCTACTGCCCTGGGTGGCTTTGTAGAACACTTAAGTTTAGAGAGAAGGGACTGATCTGTTTTGTTAAAGGACTTTCCTCACCAACTACCCTTGCACCAATAAAATTATAGGTTTGATAATTAAAAAAAATCTTATATATGTACATACTGTCTACCCTCATAAAATAAACAACACCACTCTCATTTATACTGCATTTTAAAGTTGCAAAGCTCTTAAAAAATATTATTTTCATCCTCACAACTACCCTATGAGGTAAGTACTAATGTTATCCTCATTTGACAGGTGAGAAAAATTAAAAAGAGATTAAGTGACTTGCCTAGGATCACACAGCTAGGAGGTATCTGAGATCAGTTTTTAGGTCTAGTGCCCTACCCACTGTGCAACCAGCTGCCTAGAGACAGTGCAATGTTCCTTGAGGGCAAAGACATTTCATTTTTCTTTGTATCCCCAGCATCTAGCATAGTGTCTGGCACACATTATTTCCTTATTCATAGGGTTATAGGATCATAGATTTAAGGAAATACCTAAACCCCAAAACCATCCATGCTCACTTTTCTTGTAGTCCCATTCTGACTCTTCACAATTTTCTACCTTGTTCTGATGTGGGTATCCTCCAACTATGCCTCTTCCCCCTTTCTAGCTCTCTTTTATTTATTGACTTCTTTCACTAGAATGTAATCTTCCTAAGGGTAGAAACTGTATTTTTGCTTTTATTTTGTATTCCTAGTGCTTGGCACAGTATTAAGCATGTACTTAATAAAAAAATGTTCTATCTCTCTCTGCATATATATAATATATATACACACATATATACACATGCACAGATTTTATATATTTATAATATATGTGTATATATTATAAATATATAATACACACAAATAATTCTACCTCTTAATCTACCTATCTATCTACCACCCAACCTTCCATCCATCCAATTCAACCCCCACCTTTCACAGACCTGGATTTAGACTCAAGTGCTCTGACTTTAGGATCACTGCCTTTTCCACTTCAAACATGTATCATGATGTACAAGTACTTCAAGGTTTCCAAAGCATTTTATATACTTTATTTCACTTGATCCTCACAACTCTGAGAAGTGAGTCCTATTAACATTTCAGATTTTACAGATGAAGAACTTACCAGCAGCCTCATTTTACAAGTAAGGAAACTGACGCTTGGGGAAATGAAGTGATTAGCTCAGAATCACATAGCTAGTAAGTTTCAAAGGTGAAATTCAAACCCCGGTCTGTTTCATTCCAAGTCCAGTACTATTTCTCTGATACATTATGTTCCATAGGTGAAGTATTCTTTTTTTATTTCACTGTGACCTTGTAGTGATAATTCATTTCTCCCAGATCCTGAAAGAAAACCCTGCTCACCACCACTTCCTATCCCCTTCCCAACTTTGAATATCTAGTCCTAAAGCTAAGCAGTAATGAAAATGGGTTTCATTAAACAGGAATCCTACTTATTTTCTCAAAGCACCATGCTAATAATCTTCCTCCTCAATATAAAGACTTAAACACATACCAATATAACTAGATTTTTTGAGCTTTTTTTTTTCTAAAGAAGATTATTTCTCAGGGTTAAAAATATCCCTCTTCAAAACCCAGGACTTTGTTATTAGAAATGAACACCTAAAGTATACGAAACTTCCCTCCCCTGTCATAAGGGAATAAAGACAGGGACCCCTACCTTTAAGTCATTCCGTTTTGAAAATGACCACAGAGAAGAAATGAAGAGCTAAAATATTTCCTTGCTAAAGCATGAATTTTGCAGACCTTTATGAATAAATAAAGATAGTATTAGAATATAGATATAGTTTATGGGTATATGAATATGGATATCGGAAATGTACTCTTTTTCCTTGAAATGTACCAATACATGCATAGTACTGAATATTTCTACTTGTCCAAAGAAATCTCACTGGATTCTTTCATTATATAAACACAAATTATCAGTCATGGGACTTGATACTTGAAGGCGCCCCTTTCTTGTTTCTATCTATGGCTTCACTGGTTTCCCTTCACCGCTCAGTTAAAATCTCATCATCTGTAGGAGACCTTTCTGGGTCCTTCTCCCCCCACCCTCCCACCATTGCTAGTGCCTTCCCTCTAAGTTTAGCTCCCATTTATCTCATCAGTATCTTGTAGGGATATATCTGGTGGCAAGTTGTCTCCCCTATTAAATGTTCCTTGAAGACAGGGACAATGTTTTTGCTTTCCTCTTTACCTCCAGAGCTTAGCACCATGTCTTGTTACATAGTAAACATTCAATAGAGACTTGTTGACAGACTAATCGGGCTTTCCCTTTTTTGGGAGGCTACCATCACGGGATCCATGTTGGTGAAAAAATCTTCATCCAATGTGCCTTATGTCTGAAGCTGAGAGTTTCCAGTTGAGTGTGGTGCTATTTCTCTAGAGATACGTTGTGAAAACAGCCTGCTCAGTATTTATCCTGACATTCTCTCACAGGTTCCATCTCTGTGTCTTTCTTCCCCTGTCATGAAGTTGGTGATAATCAACAAGAAGGCAGTTTTGACTCTCGGAGCTCTCTGGGGCTTTTAGCTCTGGGCAAATGCAAATGTGCAAATACGACAGGCATAACTCTAGAAATTTCTTTCCCTGAGAAAGAGATGATGTTCCACTTGTCAGGCAGTCAATCTGAATGTGAATTCTCTGGAGGGATCTCAGATCTGAATCCATCCAGAGGCTTGATTTACTTAATAATTGGGATCTTTGGTAAAGCTGAGCTTCCTTCAGGGTTATTACTCAGGTCATCGCATATGCTACTCAAAGAGGACAAAAAGTTATAGAAATTCTATGATGAGAAAGGACATAAAAACTTAAGGTTCTTGGGGAAAAAAAAAGAAAAACTCACAATGGGTTAAAGGCTTAAATACAAAGTTAAGGTATTCCACTCTCACCAATTAAGAAAGATTTTAATGAACTTGCCTGTTGACTGGCCTGGACTGTGGGTTAGATTATAGCATCCTTATTGAGTTTTATAACTCTTTATTACTATAATAAAAATATGTAATGGTATCTCCTAGCTTTATGCTGTTGTTACCATGTCTGAAAGCATCTTTTATCTTCAAGTTTTCCAGAAATAGGTGCTATTCCCCAGCTTCTACCTAAGACTCCCTGGATTCTGGGTACCAGAACATCCAGGTTGTTTCTTTCATAATGGTTTCCTGTCTCCAGTGTTTCTTGACTCCAATCCATGCTGCACACAGCTACCAATAGGAACGCTGAGAAGCATTGGTTACAGCACTGGTTATAAACATCATGCACTGTGCTCCTTGAGCAACAGCATGCAGATGTCACGAGAAGACAATGGTTTCTAACTCGATTATTTTACTCAAACACTGATATTCTGGTTACCATAAGGTAGTCAATGACATTCTACTTATAAAACTTCTGTTCAGTCCTCCATGTCTTTGACTTTTGCCGTTTTGGCCACAGTTGATCCTTTGTTCTTACACGTACGTTTTCCCCCCTCTCTGTGCTTCAGAAACAACATAATCTCTTGGTCTTCTCACTTTCTAACTCTTTTACCCTTATGCTCTTCCTTGGATCCTGATTCTCTACCAAATTTCTTTATGTGGGTGATCCTCCTATGTCTGAGCCTTCTCATTTTCTTTTTCTACCCTATCTCCTTCTGATAAACTGATTCCCCTCTATGGCTTCACTCCATTCAGATGACTTGTCTCAAGTCTTCTCCCCACTGAAATCTATCCTTCACGCAAATCAAGTCACAAAACATTTATTAAGTGGCCACTATGTCCCAGGTGCTATGCTCAGTGCAATGCATACAAAGTAGTCTCTGACTACAAGGACCTCACCAGAAAATAGAAGGATACAGGATGCAAGCAAATATAGACACAGGAGATAAATACAGAATAAATTAGAGATTATCTCAGAAAGGAAACGCTAACATTAAGGTTGACTGGAAAAAAGGCTTCCTGTAAATGATGGGTTATATGCTGAAATTTCAAATAAGTCAGAGAAACCAGGAGATAGAGATGAAAAATGAGACTATTCCATGCATGGGGATCAGTGGGTGAAAATGCAATGTCAGAGATGGAGTGTCTTAGGAGAGAAACAACAATGAGGCCTAAGTCACTGGATCCCTGTACAAGGATGGGAGTTAAGTATAATCTAAGAGGGTTGAAGAGGCAGAAGGAGCCAGGTTATGAAGCCAAACAAAGGATTTTTATATTTGATCCTGGAGGTAATAAGGAGCTGCTGGAGTTTATTGAATAGGATAGTGACATGGACAGACCTGTAATTTAGAAAGATCTCTGCCAACTGAGGGAGGGAAGAATCGATTGAAGTTGGGAATGACACATCAGAGAGACTAACCAGAAGTCTAGCTACAGTCTAAGCAGGAGGTGATGAGGGCCTGAACAAAGATGATGGCCATGTAAGAGAAGAGAAGGTGGTATGTAAGAGAGAAGGCAAATTGCTAGGACTTAGTGAAGGGTTGGACAATGCCAGGGTATGACCAAGGAGGGGAGGATGACACCTAGGCTGCAATCCACAGTGACTGGGATGATGTTGGTGACCCCAGTAACAACAAGGAAATTAGGAGGGGCGGTTGGTGGGTAGGTGGCCATAAAGCAGGGAAGCAGGGGAACAGACCTGGAGGGATTGACGATTAGTGAGAGAAGGGCAGCTTTTTGCTGGGCCTAGAGTCAGGAAGATCTGAATTCAAATCCAGTTTCAGACACTTACCAGCTCTGCGGTCCTAAACCAGGTAACCCTATTTGCCATAGTTTCCTCATCTGTAAAAATGATCTAGAGAAGGAGGTGGCAAACTGCTCCATTATCTTTGCCAAGAAAATCCCAAATTTATTGAAGAGCCAGACTCGACTTAAAAAAAGAAAGAAATAATAAGGGCTGCAATCTGCTTTACAAGAAGGGATGGCATGGAATTACTTGTGCATATAAAGGGGTTTGCCTTGCCAATGAGAAAGGCCACCTTTTCATACATGATAAAGGTGAAGAAAGAGATAATGGTAGAAGGCATGTGAGTAATTTGACTTGAGAAGGAAGAGATAAGAAAATGTTTTCGGCGAATGGCCTCAATTTTTTTTTTCAGTGACATATGAGGCAAAACTCCCTCTCAGGTGAGAGAGGGGGAGCCATGAGAGGTTTAAGGAGGGATGAAAAGAGCATTGGAAAAGCAGCTATGGGGACCTGCAATAATGAAGTGATTAGAGGGTATGAAAACATTGCCTTGCTGCAGTGAGGGCTCACTTGAGCTTATATAATGTAAATTTGTGGTGGACCTAATCAGTATAGTTATATGATTTTTCTCCAGGTTCTTCCAGAAGCACATGAAGGCAGCAGATTTGGAGAGAAATACAAGGCTGGGTTTGTTGGGCAAGATGGAGTGTAAGATAAAAGGGAAAGGGGCTTGAGCAAATGGGGATAGGGTGGAGTTGAATTGGTTCATTAAGAGGTTAAGATGAGAAAGTGAGTGTGCAGGTATGATAGCCTGAGGATGAACTGAAGTGAGGAGGGTCTGGAGGTAGGACAAGTTTGGTTCTCAAAGAGGACCATCTCATCAGGGAGGTGATTCCATGACTTGTAAGTGAATTGGATTTAAGTGAGGAAGGCTGTGCAGAGTCACCAGCCTCACTTTCTCCTCAGGAGCCATCTGGGTGCAGTGGCAAAATGTAAATCAGGATGGCTGGAGATGATCCTCAAGAGTAGGCTTAAGATTGTAAGGCAGAGAGAAAGGAGAAACAAATAATGATCAGATAAGGGAAGTTTGTTATTCCACCTTTCCCTCAGCTTTAGAACTCCTCTAGGAAGTTGAAACGGATCATTTCTGAGGTCACTCTGTTTCCAAGATTTCAGAATCCTGATTTTTCATCATTTACAATGTTCTTATTACAAAAGGCTACCTCTTACTTCTCATCAATGACAAAGAAGGGCTTACTCCCATTCGTCTTTTACAGGGAAAAACTAGTGTGTAGAACTGTCTGGGTGGGTGACATTCAGCTAAGTATTCTTGGTATCTTTAATTCTCTTGGTGTCAAGTGGATTACTGCACATTCAATGCTTAATTACTGAATTGTCAGGAGCCTCAAATACTTCTGTGTGTAATATTTATTTTAAAAAAAACAAACCTTTTCAGCAAGCTAGACCTCATCTCCCAACTGAAATCCAATTTTCATGACATTTTGTAGATATTTGTATGAACTAATACACAGTCCTTAAAAATAATTATTCATCATATTACACTAGGAAATTAGTTTTTTCCTTTTGATCCTTAATATGCTTCTCTTGTTCTATTTAGAGAACTGTGGGGTGCCTTTCCTGTAATAATTTAGTACCAGTCCTTTTTAATAGTTATTAAAGAAGGACAGAGTGGTATAGTGGCTTGGAGTTTCATTTCTATTATTTCTGTGCTCCCCTACACCAATCACATTATTTATGGATTAGAAAAATGATTACTTCACAACTTCAAAGATCTTCAATTTTGTTTGGGCCGGGTACTCCTTCCATCAGCCAACCCTAATACAACTTGCATCATTTCATAAGTTACTTTGACTGAAAAATGTATCACTCTGTGACCAACCTGGAGATGAGGTTCGGTGACAGTAGTTAGGTTGGATCTGAGATAGCTGACATCTGGATCATAATGTGGGCTTTATGAAATACTTTTCTAGCTTTATAGGATCAATTCAAATTTGTGTTCTGCTGAAAGTACGTTTGAAAGCCCCAGGGTCACCTCCATGCTTCCTTGTGTCACTAGAGAAGGAGGACTTTATTAGAGTTATGTATGTGTGTGATGTTTAGACTTGTAAGCTTGTTGAGGACAGGGGCTGTTTTTAGTTTTATCTGTATATACCTAGTGAAATGTCTTGCACATAGAAGGTGCTGATTGATTGAAATTCTAAAGTAATAATATTAATAAAAGAATGATTCTAGTTTCAAACATTTATTATCCAACCTCAATTGTTACTATTTTGTTTAGTCATGACCCCAGTTGGGGTTTTCTTGGCGGTTGCTGGAGTGTTTTGCCATTTTCTTCTCCAGTTCATTTTACGGATGAGGGAACTAAAGTAAACAGGGTTAAGTGACTTATCCAGGGTCACCCAGCTAGTAAGTGTCTGAGGCCAGATTTTAAATCAGGAAGATGTCTTCCTGACTCTGGATGGGGCACTCTATTCGCTGCACCACCTAGCTGTCCAATTATCCAAGGAAATTCTAAACCAATTCAAGTTTACATTCTGGAATTCCAGAAGAAGAGGAAGCTTACCACTTCCCAGTTTAGCATTGTTTAGGGGTTCAGAGGTCCCTTCACAGGGTTACCAGTGAGCTTTAGGTCTTCTTTTGTTTCCTCTTATCATCTTAGGTCTAACTCACCTATTGACATTTAATTCATTTACAGCAAAGCTGTATTAAGTACCTAGTACGTCAGACACTATTAGTTGCTAGAGCTGTGAAAAATGACACTATACACAATACTTTCATTCAGCAAGGGAGTAGACATACAATATGTACAATATAATAGGTTTATACATAGATTTCTTCCAAAAAGAGAAGCTTTCGTAGCCTGGATTCTTAAATTTCTGGGAAACATACTTTCAAATGGACAATATTCTGTTATTTCTTTCCTATCCCAGAATGTCAGAGAGGTCCAGTCTCTAAGGAGAACACCACAGCTGTGTGAGATGCAGGAGTTACGATTGTCTTGATTTTAGGAGATATATACATATATGTATTACATATTATATACATGTGCACATTTATACGTACATATCTGTACATGTATATGCATTTTGTATCTCTAGTGTTTTTCCTCAGCCTATCTTCTTTTTTTCCTATTTGAAAGTACTGATATCTGTTGTTTTACTGCTATATCTGTTTAAGATCACCCAACTCTTTAGTATGGGCAGATAGGTGGCACATTGGATAGAGTGATGACCTTGGAGTCAGGAGGACTTGAGTTCAAATTTGACCTCAGACACTTACTTATCTAGGTGACCCTGGGCAAGTCACTTAACCTTGTTTGCCTCAGTTCTTCATCTGTAAAATAAGCTGGAGAAGGAAACGGCAAACAAACCACTCCGGTGTCTCTGCCAAGAAAACCCCCAATGAGATAAAAAAGAGTTGAACATAACCGAAATGACTCAACAACAAAATTATTTAATATAAGACCCTGGGGAAACCATTCCAAAAAGATAATATTAAACTTCCCCCAACCACTACAGAGCTGTCTAGAATTTGAGACTGTGGACTTTGTCAAAACTGTTTCATTTTCACTGAGGAAAGCAAATATTTAACTGGAAGAGAATTAAAAGACGTGCGCCCTTTTCCACCTCTGTCATTGAAGGCTTAGATTTCTCCTCTAAATCAATCAGTCAATCAATCCACCAAAAGGAGACGTAGGTGTTAATCTTTAATCAGTTTGAAAGAGTCGTAGAAGCTTTAGACCAGATGCTTTTGTGGTGTGGAACTCAAATGAAAAAATGGGACACCAAACTAGGTATAAGGATCCCTAGCACCAGCACATTGTTAGAAAACTGCATATTAATATGATTTATCTTCTATTGTATTTTAATTTACTGTGTTAAATATTTCTCAGTTATATTCTAATCTGGTTCTGGCTGCACTCTAGTGTTTGACACCTGTGGTTTATTATTAGATCATCGGATAAATTCACATGATGCTACATAGGAAATCTGATTGGTTGAAGAAGATAAGCGTGCTAGTTTGGCACCAGTCCGGTAAGTGGACTAGGACTCCAAACTCAGAAGATGATGATTACAGGCCCCAAAGAGGAAATCTCTTCTCAAGGGAGGAGAGGGTTTTCCTTCTCTCCCTCCCTCCCCATTGAACAGGTTACCAGAAAGACTGATAGGTGACAAACAGGTCTGGAAGTAGAGAGAGACATGCAGTGGGCAAATACGCTTTCCTGAGGAAAGTCAAATGGGGAGCCAGAGATGGAATTTACCAAGTTACAACCTTACAAACTTCAAAAGGTCAGATGAGCTGGAGGCCCTCTATTGGTTTTGATAGAGGAAGTCAGTTTCTTGGGATCATTGGACAGTTGGGTGGTGCAGTGGGTAGAGTCCTGGGCCTGGAGTTAGGAAGACTCATCTCCCTGGGTTCAAATCTGGCCTCAAACACTTACTAAATGTGTGACACTGGGCAAATCACTTAACCCTTCATGCCTCAGTTTTCTCTTTTGTAAAATGAGGTGGTGAAGGAAATGGAGGTTTTCTCTGCCAAGAAAACACCAAATGGGGTCACACAGAGTTGGACCCAACTGAACAATAACTCTGGATCACTAGGGGTTTATAGAAGATGTCTCTATCTGGAGCTGAGAGACACACTGAGAGTAAACTACACACACTTAGGAAAGGCAAGTTCAGGCCTCTCTGGGGCACCAACCCTCAGATACCAAAAGACAGCTACAACTAAGCAGAATGTCATGAGGAATCGCAAAGGGAGAAGATCCTTTGCCATATAAGCTCCCTTTGTGTGCCTCATTACAATTTTTCTGAAAGTTTGAGTTTGCTTTCCACAGGGTCCTTGTAGGAGCAAGGGGAGACTGTTTCCCTAGTTGGGCAAGATTTCCATAACAATTATCTTTGCTATATCTACTTGGTAAATAACTTTTCTAAAAGCTAATTAAGTCTAGCTCATAATCAGTGGAAAGCATATCTACAGTAGTTCAAGTACTATAAAAACTCAGCCCTTTAGGGTTATCCCTGAAATCTGCCCTTGGGGAAACTTAGTCAACCATTTCAAGATGGAACTGTAGAAGCTCCAGAGGGGGTGATATATGTATATATGTGCATTATACATATAGGACATATGCATACATTCAATGAACATATGATACATGCATGTATCACATATCTGCATGTTGATATGTACACATGTATGCTAATGTGATTCAGATGGGAATCAAGAGAAGAAAGAACAGTAATAGGAGGAATCGTTACAGATATCATTTTGGAAAGGGTATCTAGAGACTAGAAAGCTGAGCATTGGGATAACACAGCTGCCTGTGCAATTGCTGTCTGAGTTCCAGATGCTACAGCTGCCTCTGCTTTCAACAGCCAGAATGGGATAATTCTTCAGCACCAGGGTGCCTGAGCTACCATTGGCTGTTGACTTTCCTATTCTCACAGGTATCAGACTGTGATCTAAGGTCTCCCCTTACCATTCTCTCTCTGTTAGTGTGAGGCAGAGACTATTTCCTAAGTTTATCTCTGTTTTGTCATTAGGGAGGAAAGAAAGACACATTTAGTAAGCACCTACGATATGTCAGCCATTGTGCTCAGGGCTTTACAAACATTATCTCATTTCATCTTTTCAATAGTCTTATTATCTGCATTTTCCAGGGGACGAAACTGAGGCTAACAGAGATCAAGTGACTTGTCCAGGTCACACAGGGTCTGAGGCTTAATTTGAACTCTGCTTTTCTTGACATAGATCCAGCACTCTATTCAGTGCTTAATCTAGCTGCCTTATTACTTTAATAAAAATGCAAAAACATGTTAAATTCTATTTAGGATTTTTCAGGATAGATAAAATTCAAGAGATCATCACTGTTTTTGGTTGTGCAATTCATTATTTGTGAAAGTGATTTTAAATGGAGGGGGGACTGTGGGAGAGAGGAGTATACAGAAAGCACAATTTCTCTCTGCCTGAAAATTTACTGGAATAAATCTGGTTTTGAGGCTTGGGAGGAAAATGAGAAATAATGATATTGATTTATAAATAATTTTATAAGCTTCCCAATAGCAATGAAATATTAAGCCACGGGAATCCATACCTAATGACTTCCCCCCCTGGGCACAAATGACCTAAAATGGTGGCCAGAGGACCAGAGATTTCTAAGCAGCTTCCCCCAGAGGAAATTAGCCTCAGGCAATGTTACTCATTCCCCCCTCCCCCTCCCCGTCCTTTCTCAGCCAGTTCAAAGGACTCCAAAGTGAAACGAGGAGATGAGGCTTTGGCTGGGAAAAGGTAACACTCAGAGGACCGATTGAAAGGTGGTATAGGGAAAGAGTAGTTCTGTCCCCATGAAGGTGAGGCTAGATAATTTTTTTTGCCAATTTAAAACACCCTCAGCCCCAGAAATAGATATATAGAGGTAATTAAAAAACAAAGTACATTGAAATTAATACAAAGTAATTTTAAGAAAAAATTATCAAAGAGAGGAGTAATAAATAGATTTCTATAGGAAGTGGTATCTGAGCAAATTAAACTAAAAAGTTGCTTTGGGCTAATGTTGGGAGAAAATAGAGATAGAATATGGGAGTCTGGGAAGAAAAGCAGAAGGGACCGAATGTTAGTGGTGATCGTTGTTATTTCCACCATTTCACAGCCTTCTCTGTTCCCCACCCTCCACTTCTTACCTTCTCTCATTTCTTTGCCACTACCAACTCAAAATAATCTCAGGATCAGATCTGCGATGAGGTCTGTGTGATTATGGTTTATGTATATATGCATGCATATATGTGTGCATGTGTATATGTGTGTATGTATGTATGTATGTATGTATGTATAGAGAGGCCCATTGACCTACCAATAGACTGAAGAGGTGGGAAGGGAAATTCCACGAGTTATCATTGAAAGAGAAATGATGTCACTTCTTGTAATATTCATTGAACCATAGAGTTTGAAGAGACCTTACAAGTAATTTAGACCAACTCCCTCATTTTATAGATTAAAAACAAAAAATATGGAGGCTCATAAATGTAAAATGACTAATTCAGGGCATCATGCTAACCAGTGGCAAAGCTGGGATGATTTATGGATGAATTTTACCCATTGTACCACTGGTTGGACTAAAGAAGGGTCTACCATTGCTGATGAAATCATGGGATGAATCGAGTGACTAAACACTTATAGTTTGTATCTTATCTGCTTCCAGAATAAATTAAAGCATCTCAACAAATATTTATTAATAAAGTTAATCTTCCTTCATTTATGTTTAAGAGTGGCATCCTAGTCCTCTTTAGTAGATGATGTTTTGATGTAGCTTTATCTGCCCTTTTTCCTTATAAGATGATTAGCCTCCGGACAGGACTAATGCAGATGCTCAACAAAGGTGACTGAGGTTAGACACAGCATGGTACAAGGAAAGAGACAGAAAGAAAGAGAGAGAGAGAGAGAGAGAGAGAGAGAGAGAGAGAGAGAGAGAGAGAGAGAGAGAGGAGAGCAAGGGAGAGGGGGAGGGGATGGAGAGGAAGAAAGAGAGACAGAGAGGAGACAGAGATAGTGAAAAAGAGAGGGGGAGAGAGGCAGAGGGAAGAGTAGAAAGGGAGAAGGAAGAGATAAAGGAGTGGAAGAGAGAAAGGAGAAAGCAATAGGTAGAGAGAGACAAAGGGAGGGAAACACAGAAAGACAGAGATACAGAGAGACAGAGAGATCTGGGAATCTTGGTGTGCAGAAGTACAATTTCCCCTTGCCAGACAGAAAGAAGACTAGCCATATTGCCCTTCTCCCTCCTGTGCTCTGGGAATTGGGAACAGTTCAAACTGGTAGTCTTGAGTTTCATTCTTGCCCTGTTAAGCCTCAGGAAATACACCTGCAGAGCTGGGTTGGTGGTGGTGGTGGTGGTGGTAGTGACTGCAATCCTGACCTTCTAACATCCATAGAAATGACAAAGAGCTTGGGGAAAAGTATAGCACTCTACCTGGGGTGACTTTGGCTGATGTTGGAGGAAGAAGAGGTGTAATATAAAACAATTAGCTTCTCTCTTGCTTACTTCCACTCCCTTGCTATGGTCGGAAAGTGAAAGAAAGAGAAGAGTTGGATTCCAACTGAAGAGAATGGTTTCTGCCCTTCAGGGCTGGAAGAGTGAGTGGTTTTTTTTCTTTTTATGCACATCTATTGTTTTTAATTTTACTAGGTTATTATCCAACCTAATTAAACATATGACTTAACTATGACCATGCTTATGGGTGAATGAATGAAGTAACATGCTGAGCCTGGAAACTGAGAGCCATGGCTAGTAGGTGATGGAGGAGCTTTATGACAAATCAGGATTGTCACCTACAAAACACAGAAAGAGTCCACAATGGAGCAGTGATGGGCAGAGTGTTGGGCGATTAACAACTGTGTGCCCTAAAACTTTGACTGTTAACAAGACACAGGGAATAGCATTGTTGCTTACTTTTCTTCCTCTTCATGAAATGGTTTGTATCAGTTAGAGTGATAAGCAAAACTTGACCAAAAAGGAAACAACACAGCACCGTTGTTGCCTTGAAAAACAGATGACACAACCAGCGATCCAGGCTCCTCAGTCATCAGGTTCACGCTTCTGTTGCTTAGCATATTTTCTCAAATTATTCCCGCTAGTGTCATATCCAATCTACTTCATGTGCTGTCCCATACTCTAATGATGACAGATTTACTGAACAAAACAAATTACACATTTCTCCTAAAGCCAAGGCTTGCTCTCTCCAAAGAATGCAGAGAAGTCACTGCAGAGAGAAAATGCTACACATCACCAGAAACCAGGCGAGTTCGAATGTGTTGAGAAATAAATGCTAAAACTTCTATCACCCCCACCAGCCCTGCACAACTATATACAAAGACTGAACCTTGGTAATGAACAGAACCCAGACAATTAGCCTCCAGACAGTCTTCAAAGGAGGAAGCTAAGTCTTAAGGGTTTCATATGGGAAAAAAAACCCCAAAAACATTAGTTGGGCACAATAGGGTTAAACCAGCTATCCTACACAGTGATATAGCAATAAAACCCTAGCTTTGTAGAAAAAAGTACTGGGTTCAACCCTGACCCTACTACCTACCACCTGAGTGATATTTAGCCAGTCATTTCATCTCTGCATCTTGGTTTTCCTCATGAGTAAAAGTGAAAGGATTAGAGGAGATGATGTCTGAAGTTCCTTCCGGCTCTAAATGCTATGATTCTATGGCTACTAATAGGTTACTTTGAATATGAACCCTCTAAAATGATTTGGGCTAGATTTAAGTCAATCCCTCACTTACTATTTGCTGACACTTAGATTGTCTTTGTACGTAGAACACCGAGTAGTTTAGATTCAATGTGGAGATGAAATGAAGACACTGTCTAACACAACGAAGACATTCAACAAGGGTCTAGTTTCTTTTGATGCATTCCCTCCCCCATTATCTCCATATGGAAACATGTCTGGTCATCAGAATAGCATGTAATAAAGAACATGGTATCTTTTATGATCTTTAGAAATCCACCAAGTTGGAAGGGCTTTGACTGCATGTGGGAGGGACTTTTTATGCCCTTACATGACTAGGAAGCTATATCAGGGAAACAAGTATAAATCAGGTCCTGGGATTACTGGTTTTCCTTTGAAGGAAAACTAATCTCTGTCTTAGGAGGGAAGGATGAGGAATGAGCCTAACCCATATTGTGGGAAAATGCTGGTATGTTTTAGTTATATCATATACCACCCCTTGGTGGCATTTAATCCCATTTAAATTCCAGTCAGGGTTTTAACTGGTCAGTCCTACTGGAATAGGCAGTCCAAAGTGAAAAAGGGGGAAAGAGAAGAAACATCCATCATCAACAACATGAAAAAACAAAATAAAATTTTAAAAGAAGAAAAATAACTAAAGGAAGAAATAATGTCTTTTTCCCCTCTCTCCTCTGCCCTACTTAAGAAGTACCAAGTTTCAATAGTCTAGCTCTGGTAATGCCAAATCTTTGTAGTTTACAGTTTCCCAGGGCAGGTGGTAGTGATGAACTTCCGAGACATAGCACAACTGATGGCATCTCCAGTACCATCGTGGATTTCTTATGATAGAGATGACAATGAGCAAGAGAAGCTCCAAAGCCATCAGGGCCACAGTGTGAACACTTCTGGCACAGTCGGTAATTCTTCATCATGTATCAAGGTCATCTATAGAAAGGTAGATAAGAGGTCATAAAACATATGGGATCAAAGTTGAAACCAAGACTTTTCTTGTACCACCATCTACTCCGTAGTACCTGGCCCTCTTGACAAAACCTTCCCCTTCCTGAAAGCAATGATCTGTGTATCCCCTTAGAGGTCTTTATGGATGTGTTGCCAGCTTCTTAGAATAACCACCCAATCAGCTAAGAGATCTCCTTGGTTCCATGCAATATCCATGTTATTTAAATAGCAATAACTTCTTTACCTGCCTTTACCTGCCCTGTGCTGTTAGAAAGTCAAGTGTCCTTCAACAATACAACCCCTTGTTCTCCCAAGACCTTTCTGGGAAGGAAGTACCAAACTATCTCAGTGGAAAGAAAGCCTGATAGTTAAGGATGACTTAAACTACTTCCCAAACTTGTAGAGAGTCCTCTGAGGGGAGAAGGACTTTGAGCCCAAAGGAATTCTGCATCAGGGAAGGAGTAAGGAAAGGCTCAGGGAGGGGGGAGTGTCAGACAGCCCTTTGTTACTAGACAAGCATTCTTAGTGATGAATTCCAGAAACCATTGGACTGGAAAGCCTTTCTCCTTTTTGAGACGGCATTGATTTGTCACAGGCATAACTTCTGGGAGTATGGACACTTGGATCAAAAATCAGATGCATAATGATTACCAGGAACTGTTGATTACTTCTTGCTCAGGACAGGTTGAAAAACACTTGGGTGGGAGGGTACTCGGACTGGCACAAGTTGCTCAGTGGAGCAGAATTATTTACCTTGTTCTTAGGGGCTCATATAGTCCTGTTGCTAGCCCAATATGGCATCATCACTGTCATATCCATATTGACATTAGCCCTACTCCTCAAACTCTGCTCTTCTTATAATAGCTCTAACCTGATCACGTCACATGATGTCTCTGGTGGGTACTGCTATGCCCTACAAACAACTGTATGTAGTGGGAGGCAGCAGCAAAAATTTCTCCATTTGTGCTAACCCTAAAGGGTGAGATTCTTTCATTTTTCTAGTCCTATGCTCTCTAGAACATTTGACCAGGCCCATGACCACTACCTAAGAAATAGTATTGACATCAGCAACAGAATGAGTCAGTAGAGGAGAAGGCCTGAATGTAAGAAACAGGGCCAGGGAAAGATTGAAGGCAGGTTGTCCAGGGATATTCCACAAAATGGTGGCTCCAGGAGGAAGTCAAAAATGGGAGAAAGGGAGGGCACCTCATGGAGAGATATTTCAGAAGAAACAGGCTTAAAAGATGACAGACTCCTTGAAAGAGGCAGACTTTGTGGGTGACTTAATTTTAAATGGAGATCATCAGGCTACTCAAGTATAGAATGTGGATTGTAAAAATCTAAAGATTCCAATAAGTCTCTGGGTTTCTTAGATCATGAGAAGCACATATTAATAGTTTTATTATGGATTTTGCTTCAGATTGTGTGGACCCTCTTTACACACTGTATTCCCCAAAATTTGACTGGGCAAGCTGGACCCTGGATTTTCTTAGGGTAGATTTCCCACTCCTTTTCCTTCACATGGGCTACCATCTGACTTTAGACCTCTCCCACCATGGCCTTATCTAACCCACTCAACATTATGTCATCCTCTGGAAGGGATGTCTCTTTCAGATCTCTGCCCACCATAGTATGGAAATATGAGGGAAGACTTTGAGGTAACCTCAGGGAAGGATGTTGGAATCCTTCCCAGGAAAGAAAGAAGTTTCCCAAGCAAATTTTCCTGACTATTTTCAGTCACAAGGATAGAGAATCAAAGATCATAGCCCCATATCACTCACTAAGGGCCTGGACTACCTGGGCTACAATATTAATAAGGAGAGGAACAGCTGGAGCAACAGGTATGACATCTTTGTTCCCTCTTTGGATGCTACTGTCTGGCTTTCTCACTAGGAACTGGCATAACAAAGTGCCCAAGCTTCCTTCATCTTCATCACTAGAGAAGAAATGTCTTTCACCTCTCCTCCAAACCCCTTGAAACCCAACATGTATAGTGTTACCTAAATGGGAGGGCCTGAGTAATTCTAAAGGTTCTCATTTGGCCCCAGCCACAATAAGAACCTAGAGGTGGTGATAGAATTCACTCAGATACTAAGCACCCCTACTATGCATAGTCTGGCCTCATTTGCCCTCTTTATCTTTCCCTGAATGGCCAAATGGGCCAGGGGCTTTAGAAAATACTTCAGGCTTAGGTGGAACTGAAAAGCCCTTAGTACCCTTCAGTCTTGTCCTGAATTTCCCTGTTCAGTTTTCCTAGTATACTCAGGGATTGTCTATCAATTCCTTTCCTAGGACATGAGCCACACCTAGAAATCTCTCTAGGAGAAGGGGATCATTGCCCTCTTATCTACCTAGCAAGTAGACAAGCTCTTTGGCTCTTCCCCCTATTCCCAGAGTGTCTTTTTGCACTGACAGCTCTATTTTCCCAAGCCAGAATTGTCTCAGCCTCCTGCTCAGATCTCACCAAGTAATGAATCCATACCTGTATCGTTGTATGGTGGCCAAGGGAGATACATTGTTAAAGTCTGAAGCCATTAAGATGGAGCTCTTCCCAAGAATTCAGCATCTAATTGCCTTTGAGATAGTCTGGGTATAGGGTATAGCAAACTATGGTAGGCTTTATAAATCCAGTCATATCAACCTCATCTTTAGAAATTTCACTTTCTGCCTTGTAGATCCCTATTAGGGAACTGGCTGCAATGGAAATTCATCTTAATGAGGTCAGGTGCAAATAGCTTAGAATCTCAGCTTCCCATCTCAGCCACCTAAAAAAGGGAAAAATAGCATTCCCCATCTGGAGGTTCTTATGCATTTAGTTGACTCTGTAACAATAAATTTTTTTAAAAAAAAATTATTTATTTAACTTTTTTACGTTCATTTTCACAAAATTTTGTGTTCCAGATTTTCTCCCCATTTGTCACCTCCCCCCACCCCAATACACCAAGTGTTCTAATTTCCCCTATTACCAATCTGCCCTCTCTTCTATCATCCCTCCCTTCCCTTGTCCCCATCTTCTCATTTGTCCTGTAGGGCCAGATAACTTTCTATTCCCCATTACCTGTATTCCTTATTTCCTAGTAGCAAGAACAATACTTGACAGTTGTTCCTAAAACTTTGAGTTCCCCATCCCTTCCTCCCCATCCATTCCCTTTGGGAAGGCAGGCAATTCAATATAGGCCATATCTGTGTAGTATTGCAAATGACTTCCATAATAGTCGTGTTGTGTAAGACTAACTATATTTCCCTCCATCCTATCCTGCCCCCCCCCATTGCTTCTATTCTCTCTTTTAATCCTGTCCCTCCCCAAGAGTATTGATTTCAAATTGCTCCCTCCTCCCATTGCCCTCCCTTCCATCATCCCCCCCCACCCTGCTTATCCCCTTCTCCCCCACTTTTCTGTATTGTAAGGTAGGTTTTCATACCAAAATAAGTGTGCATTTTATTCCTTCCTTTACTCAAATGTGATGAGAGTAAACTTTAAGTTTTTTCTCACCTCCCCTCTTTTTCCCTCCACTAAAAAGTCTCCTGCTTGCCTCTTCTATGAGAGACAATTTGCCCCATTCCATTTCTCCCTCTCTCCTCCCAACACATTTCTCTCTCACTGCTTAACTTCATTTTTTAAGATATGATCTCATCCTATTCAATTCACTCTGTGCTCTCTGTCTCTCTGTCTCTCTCTCTCTTTATCTCTGTGTGTGTGTGTGTATGTGTGTGTGTGTGTGTGTGTGTGTGTGTGTGTGTGTGTGTGTGTGTGTAATCCCACCAGCTACCCAGATACTGAAAAGTTTCAAGAGTTACAAATATTGTCTTTCCATGTAGGAATGTAAATAGTTCAACTTTAGTAAGTCCCTTATGACTTCTCTTTGCTGTTTACCTTTTCATGCTTCTCTTCATTCTTGTGTTTGAAAGCCAAATTTTCTTTTCAGCTCTGGTCTTTTCATCAAGAATGATTGAAAGTCCCCTATTTCATTGAAAGACCATTTTTTTCCCCTGAAGTATTATTCTCAGTTTTTCTGGGTAGGTGATTCTTGGTTTTAGTCCTAGTTCCTTTGACTTCTGGAATATCCTATTCCATGACCTTCAATCCCTTAATGTAGAAGCCGTTAGGTCTTGTGTTATCCTGATTGTATTTTCACAATACTTGAATTGTTTCTTTCTAGCTGCTTGCAATATTTTCTCCTTGACCAGGGGACTCTGGAATTTGGCCACAATGTTCCTAGGAGTTTCTCTTTTTGGATCTCTTTCAGGCAGTGATCAGTGGATTCCTTGAATATTAATTTTGCCCTATTGGTTCTAGAATATCAGGGCAGTTTTCCTTGATAATTTCATGAAAGGTGATGTCTAGGCTCTTTTTTGATCATGGCTTTCAGGTAGTCCATAATTTTTAAATGGTCTCTCCTGGATCTATTTTCCAGGTCACTTATTTTTCCAATGAAATATTTCACATTATGTTCCATTTTTTCATTCTTTTGTTTTTTTTTTTGTGATTACTTAGTTTCTCATAAAGTCATTATCCTCCATCTGTTCCATTCTAATTTTGAAAGAACTATTTTCTTCAGTGAACTTTTGAACCTCCTTTTCCATTTGGCTAATTCTGTCTTTTAAAGCATTCTTCTCCTCATTGGCTTTTTGAACCTCTTTTGCCAATTGAGTTAGCCTATTTTTCAAGGTGTTATTTTCTTCAGCATTTTTTGGGTCTCCTTTAACAAGATGTTGACCCATTTTTCATGCTTTTCTTGCATCTCTCTCATTTCTCTTCCCAGTTTTTCTTCCACCTGTCTAACTTGATTTTCAAAATCCTTTTTGAACTCTTCCTTGGCCTGAGCCCATTGAATATTTATTTTGGATGTTTGGGATACAGAAGCCTTGACTTCTATGTCTTTCCCTGGGGGTAAGCATTGTTCTTCCTCATCAGAAAGGATGGGAAGAGATATCTGTTTACCAAGAAAGTAGCCTTCTATGGTCTTATTTTTTTTCCCTTTTCTGGGCATTTTCCCAGCCAGTTACTTGACTTCTGAGTTTCCTCTCCACCCCCTCTTTGCCTCCTGTTCCACCCAGCTAGTGCTTGGGGCCTGAGATTCAAATGCTGCTTCCCAGCCTCAGGGCTTTCAGCGGGAGCAGGGCTGCTATTCAGTGTGAGATTAAGTTCAGGTGCTCAGGGTGGGGGCAGGGCCACCACATAGGGCTCAGTTCCCTCAGGGGGTTTACATGGAGACCTTCAACAATGGATCCGGGTTCCTGCCTGCTTTGAGAGCCCCTGTTCCCTGCTGCTTCCGCTACTGCCTCCCGAGGGGGCCTGAGTTGTGGAGACACACTGCTCCCCTCTCGGCTCACTGAAAAGGCCCTCTCACTGACTTTTGGTGCCTGTAGGTGGAGGGACGGGACCTGCATGGCCACTGGAGATTCTGTCCCTGAAGCCTGCTCAGGTCTGCTCCTCTCGGTGTGGTGTGACGAAGGCAGGTCTGGGCTCTTCTCCGGGTCTGGTGTGCAACGGACCTTTGGTGTCGGTTTTTCAGGGCTCTCTGGAACAGAAATCTCCTCCACCCCATTGTTGTGTGGTTTCCACTGCTCCAGAATTTATTGGGAGTTCTTCTTTACAGGTATTTTATGGGCTGTGGGTTAGGAGCTGCATATGTGTATCTTTTACTCCACCATCTTGGCTCTATGTAACAATAAATTTTAAGAGAATTAGGCCTATGGAAGTTAACTGTGGTGAGCAGGTTTAGCATTAGTTCCATTAGATCACACCTTAAGGAGGCATTGCTCCAGAGACTCATCAGTTTCTTTCTGAACTTCTTACTGGAGAAGGTCCACCTACCTCTTGCTATTTCAAGGTAGGGAGTCACCCTTTTCACAGAGCAAGTGATAGGACAAGTCTGGAATTTTCTCACCATTGGTGGGAATTCCCAGCTATCTACCCCAAATCTACTCTCCTCCTTTCTCATCATTGCTCTCATCTCAGTAGACTCTTGAACCTCAGGGAGGGATTCTGCGTGGGGCTCATCAGTCCCCATCCCTATCACTTGCATACTCACCAATTCCATTAGCTGCTTCTTGGCTTTCTTTTCATGATCCTAGAAAGCCCAGAGTTCTGGGCTCTAACTGCTGAATACACTGGCCCAACTTACTTTCAGTCTTATTTTGCTGATGGTCCAACTTATGCAAAATGCAAAATTCTGAAGTTGGCCTTCGCTTCACCCTCCCAAACAGCTTCCTCTAGTACCAACTGACTAGTCATTCTACCTAAGTGGGAGCCTGATTTCCCATAGAGAGAACTGTCCACACCTAATCAGGAGGGCCTTTGGAATCAGAAGCCAGGCAGTGCTCTGGCATGTGGTCACTCCATCCTATGGTCATCCTGTGATCACACCTTATAACAAGTTCACCTCATCTCATTCTAAACTGCCATAACTATACCAGACACTGGAGATGCTTCCATTGTCAAAACTCTTAGTTCAAGTTGTGTGTTGGGACAAAATGAAGTATTCCCAAGTCTTCAAACAGTTAAAAAAAGGATGCTTTGTTGTGGTTATTTATGTCGTTGTCATGCTTGACTCTCCATGACCCCATGTAGGGTTTTTTTAGCAAAGGTGTTAGAGTAGTTTGCCTTTTCCTTTTCCAACTCATTGTACAGATGAGGAAATGAGGCAAACAGGGTTATGTGACTTGTCCAGAGTCACATAGCTATTAAGTGTCTGAGGCTGGATTTAAGCTCAGGAAGGCAAGTCTTCATGACTCCAGAACTGGTACTCTATGGACTATGGCACCATCTGTTTGTCCTACAATGCTCACTTTACTTTAACATAGCAAAGATAGGCAACAAGGGTACAATGACAATTAGCTTCTCTGGATGTAGCCCCTCTTATTTTCATATAGAAACACAGCTGGTCATCAGGACACAGGACATGGTGAAATTGAAGGGGCCCTGACTGCATGTAGCTGGAACTTTTTATGCTCTTAGGTGACTAGGAAGCTGTATCCAGGAACAGGTGTGAGACAACTTTTCTTACCTTTGAATCCAACTCATGTTGTGGGGAAATTCTGGCAGATACTAATCCTTTCACATAAGTCATATAAAGGATAAATTAGTTCAAAACAAAAGCATTTACTTAAATAGAATAGGTAAATAACAAGAAGCCCCTCCCCACAATATGCAATGGGTCTCTACAGAATTTCATGAAATCTCACACTAGTGAAAGAGATGAGAAGGAAACACGTTTAGACAAAATAAAACAACTTATATTCATAGAGTTTTGATACAGTTGGAAAAAAACCCAACAACTCTTAATTCTAAAACTTTCAGTGACCATATTTTAGCACAAATGCTTATAGTTGGCTACTACTCTGCTTCTTAGATGAACTGCAGTTTCTGGCAGTGGTTTTTTTTTTTTTTCCTATGGGTGAACGTCAATATTTCTTTTTTGATTTAGCCCATAGCCTCAGAGCTATTTCATCTCTTCTGTGAGTCATACCCACAATCTTAGCAGCTAGTACAGCAAGAGTCCCTCAGGTCAAATCAATATTTTTGACTAACTTTTCCTTCCCCCTTTATTGGTAACTCCCCAAGCTCCCTTCATATTTGCACTGGGATGAGTACTTTCCTCTGAGTTTTCATTATGCTTCTGGAGATGAACATCAGGTATATACAGATTACCCGAAAGCTTTACTTAGCGATACTGAAGGTATAGAGTGGAGCTGGGCTTCTTCCAGAATTTCTGCAGCTATCCACAGATTGCTACCTGCATTCCAGGAACTATGACCCAAATCATAAATCCTTTTTACATAAAGTGTTTGTAAGTAAGCTACACAAAGATGAATAATCAGAACAAGTTTGTTTTGTTCTGCAACTATTATATTCCAGGGGCAGCTGGGTGGTGCAGTGGAAAGAACACCAGTGCAGGAGTCAAGAGGACTTGAATTCAAATCTCACCTCAGACACTTGACACTCACTGGCTATGTGACTTTGGGCAAGTCACTTAACCCCAATTGCCTCATCCTGGGTCATCTCTAGTCATCCTGAGGAATTGGATGACTGTCACTGGATTAAGATGGCTCAGAAGGAGAAGTGAGGCTGGTGACCTGCACAGCCCTCCCTCACTCAAAACAAAGTCAAGGGCAAGTCATGTCATCATTTCTCTGATGGCATGGTCTTCTTCGGCAACAAAAGAAGAACACACTATATTCCAGGTACTGTGCTAAACAATTATTTTGTGCTTCCCTGTGTGCAAGTTTCCTATGGCTAAGATCAGATCATTGAATTTTATAGAGAAAATCTCTCAGACAATCTGTGAACAGAATCAGGCCCTATCTCAAATAGAGGCTACTCAGTCTCCCATTCATTTCAATGTAGTCAACATTCATAACCTGGCCCACACTTAAATCGGGTTCTGAAAGTTTCCATTTAATTCATTGAATGTTTATTAACTACCCAGGGGCAAATACATGCCTCTGTAACTGAGTTTGGACTTAGTCATGGGATCTAGGGAGCCGCCATTCTGAAAGCTTGCCCACAGATGCCTGGAGGTAAGTAATAGCTCAGCTCACCTGCTGCATCCCATTTCATGGGTTCTTGCCCTATAGACATCCTTAAAAGGCTTTTTTGCCACATGTTTTGTTGTTTACTCTTTATTCCTTTTCTTCTATATCTCCATCACAGTAGGACATTTCTGGTAAATGTCTCCTATTGTAATGTGGCAGTGGGAGAGGGTCATTGTAGATTTTTACCTGGAGCACCAAAGAATTTAGCTTTGCTACTGGCACCTATACTGACTTGCCCATTAGCCACTTGACTAGGCTGCCACCTTTTCCAGCTGACACATGGTCTCCGAGGCTTTGTGCAATATTCTGTGAATATAAATACGGATGGAAATAATTAGGAAGAATAATCTCTAAGAAAACAAGGGCCAAAAATTACATGACATACACTCTTCTTCTGAATTTATACATAATTACACTAAATTTAAAATACGACAACCTTTTAATGTATTTGGCATAGGAAGAAAAACCAATGAACAAGCAGGCCCTTAAATCACTTTTTCTGAGAAGCCATTTTATCGTGCAACCTCTGTAATTAAAATGCGCTAACCCACAGATTGTGTTTGAACTCCCTTGAAAAGTTCAATATGCAGTCTGAATGCACACTGGTTTTACCCCCAAGTCTCCCTAGGTCTACAAGTGCCTTTGTTGTACTTTCTTTCGAATATAGTTCAATGATTTGATTTAACGAACCATTATTTTGTGCCTACTGTGTGGAAGGTACCATACTAAGTTATGCTGATGGAAGGACAGAAATTAAATGGTCAGAGAATATTAGAATTTGAAAAGTCTTCCAATAACCACAGACTCTAGTCCATACCCTAAAAAGGAATTCCCACTACAACCTATCCAACAAATGGACATCCAATTTTGATTGAAATCCTCCAATAAAAGGTAACTCCTGCCCCCACCTCCATCTTCCAAATCCATTCCACCTTTGAGTAGCTCCAATTGCTAGGAAGTTTTTCTGGCATCCAGTGCAAATTTGCTTCTCTGTAACTTCTGCTTGGTCCTGTTAGACCAAATTGGAACTGCTAAAGTTCCTTCCAGCTCTAAATCTATGACTCTATGCACCAATCTAAATGTCTGATTCTATAACTCAATGAATAACATAAGAAAAGCATTTGGAAGACTTTCAAGTGCTGTACAAAATATCAGTTATAGTTATAATGGATGGTTATGTATTATATGCTATATATTATAGGTTATATGTTATTATATATGTCATCATAATTGTTTTTAAAGTAAATTAAGCACAAGATATAGTGCCTTTTTCTTAATGAGCTGATGGTCCAGTTGGAGTAACACAACACATACATGAAATAGTAAGAAGGTAGGAGCTATTATTATATATTATCTATATATTTATATAGATATGGAAACTGACAGAGGTTAAGTGACTTGCAAGGTGATATAGCTAATAAATGTTTGAGGCTTGATATGAACTCAGATTTTTCTGATTCCAAGACCAGTTTTCTTTTCAATGAATACCATAGGAGAATTAAGAATGAAGGTGCATTTTCTAACCTGGGAGACTGGACTTTCTAACATGAGAGACTTTCCAAGCTGGAAAAATTGTGCCACTGCTCATAGAAATGGAGCAGGTGTAAGTACTGTTGGTTGGGGGGGGGTAACGATTTGGAGCACGATCTTGAAGTGACAAGGGAACACCCACATGGAGATTTTCTTTATGTTGCTGTCTGATGGGGTCTCATCAGCATAAGGCAGGAAGCTGGGGACCTGTTGCTGATCCCAGGAATAAAGAGTTATGCTGCCTTCCTGGAGCTGGTATCTGGGATATGCCGAAAAGCTGCTAGGATTCATTAAATCTGTTAACTCCTAAGGACATGTGTGCTTCATGTGGTGTGTCATGAATGAAGAAATCTGGAAAGTGTCCACAGAAAATGCCAAGTCCTTGCTAGAAAAATGAAAGGTTTAAGGGAGGGTATAGATGGTGCTTTGATTTCTTTCTGGGCAGTAGATGGCACAGTAGATAAGAACATTAGACATGAAGTCAGGAAGATTTGAATTCAAATCCTTCCTTGGGCCCTTTTAACTTATGTAACCCTAGGGAAGTCACTTAACCTTTTTCGAATTCGATTGAACTCATCTGTAAAATGGGGAAAATGATGACACCTACCTCCCAGAGTTGGGAAGATAAAGTGAGATACTATTTGTAAATCACATGGAAAAACTTAAAGCATGATGTAAATGTTAGCAATATTATCCATAACTATCTCCTTCTAGTGAAGTTTAGGACTTTGGAAAAAAAGGGAAGATATGGGAAATGATTAGCTGTCTCCATAGAGGATATCAAGAACTGTCATTTTTTCTAGATCACAACTTAAAATACTGGAATTTTGAGTTCTTTGTTCAAAACTGAATGCATTCCACAGGGACTGGAAAGAATGTGTTTGTAGACTGGAATCTTATAAACATTAAACACTTGAGTGTTGGAAGGGACATTATAGGGATCCTATATGGGGATTCACTCTTCAATGTCCTCAACAAGTGGTCAGTGCCCTCTATTTCACCACCTGCAGTGATCATTGCCTCCTTTACCAAATGTTCATGTCATCAGTTCAATAACATTAAAGTAATTTTAATTCTCTGGAGTGGAATTTTTTCATGCCAGGTGACGACCTCATTTGGTGAAGTTCTTATTACATCTTCACCTATTTGGGGCTTCAATTCCCTCTTCTCTACTTTTGTCCTATTCTTTTCAGACTGAATATCATTCTCCTTGACAGAAAAGATTGAACTAAATAGGAGCTGAAAACTTATTTCTCTTTGAGGTCAGGTAAAATGGCACCTTCTTCTCCTCACAAGGACAGACTTGTTATAACAGAGGCCCATCATAGTCCCTGGCTGTACTCTTCTACCAGCAAGCTCTGGGACTTAGCTTACTGGAACGCAATGGGAAAGTATTTATTAAACAATGACTGTGTCCAACACTTTGCTAAATACTACTACTACTACTACTACTACTACTACTACTACTACTACTACTACTACTACTACTATTACTACTACTACAACTACTGTTGCTTCTACAGCTGCTGCAGCTGCTACTACTGCAACTGCTATTGCTGCTGCTACTGCTACTGTTGCTGCTGCTTCTACTAGTGCTACTCTCACTGTTACTGCTGCTACTACTACTATTGCAGCTGCTACTGTTGCTACTATTGCTGTTGCAATCAGCCAATCAGAAAGAAACTGTAATTATCTCACTGGACTTGTTCTATGGGAGACAGAGGTCTTTTCCTTTTCTTGCATCTTGGTACAAGAAAACTGCATACAACACTTTTCTAGTGTCCTAGTTTTATGGCCTGGTGAACTAGCAAGCCCCAGTCTGTAATTGCTGGTACTTTCCTCTATCTTTAGCTGCTACTTCCTCTCCTCAGGTTAAGGATTGGGAGAGGACATGGTCATTTTCCTTTCCCCTTGGACCTGCTACCTCAAAGTGACCTGAGTTCAAAACTGACCTCAGACACTTATGAACTGTGTGACCCTGGGCAAGTCGCTTAAACTGTTTGCCTCAGTTTCCTCAACTGCAATATAGGGATACTAATAGCATCTGCCTTCCAGGATTGTTTTGAGGATCACATGAGGCAATATATGTAAAAAGTGCTTTGCATAGTACCTGCCACACAGTAGTCATGATATAAATGATCATTCCTTTCCTTCCCTTTCATATTAATCCTTTTCCAACTGGCAGAGTGTATAGGCTGGACTCTAAATAATAAGAGCTAGCATTTTATACAGTGATGTAAGTTTGGCAAAATGCTTTACAAATGTTATCTCATTTCATCCTCACAACAAACCTATGAGTATAGGTGCTTTGTCCTGATTTTATAGGTGAGGATACTGAGGCTGAGGGAGATCAAGTTACTTTCCCATAAGTTTACAGTTAGTAAGTTTGTAGGGCAGAATTTGAGCTCAAATTATCCTGACTTGAAGTCCAGTGCTCTATCTATTGGGCCACCCAACTTCTTTAGGTAGGGGCAACCCTCCTCTGCTCTGTTATAGGAGCCTGATACAATAGCATTTCTTGACTTATTTCTTCCTTCTTCAATCCATTATCTAATGGACTTTTTATTTTCCATGGGGAAAGGTTGTGAGGAAGGAAAAAAAAACTTGAACTGAATAATGAGAAGAAAATGACATCACTTGAAGGAATTTGTACTAGTGACCTAGGTCAGATTAAATTTGGGGAGGGGAAATTTGGCAAATTTTGGGAGAAATTGAAGAAAAGAGGAATGGCTGGTGTCATTAGAGCTTACATACAGACTCAAGGCTCTTTCCTGAAGTGGTAGGAATTAGATCCTCTGAGGAGGAAAAAATTGATTGTCCTACAAAGGGAGATAGAGACATGGACATTATGCCATGAAAGACAGTCTAAGGGCAAGAAAAGAGAAAGGTAGTAACTGGCGATTCTCTGGTCAGACGGTATTGAGGTACCTGTCAATCTCTGGACAGAAAGGTCTGTTACCTCTATTACTTGATGAAGAATTTGAAGACATCAAAACAGATAACAATTTCCCACTCCTTGAGATGTACATAGGCACAAGTGATAATTCATTTCCAGAAGAAACATAAAAAATCTTGCCAAATTATGAAACCTTGGGCAAGGAACTAAAAGATCATAGGAGCACATATGGTTTTTCTTACTTCTATCCATTAAAATTGTGGTTTACAGAAGAAAAAAAGTATTCAGGAAGACTACACCTGGCTAAGAAGATGGCACCTGAGAATGAGATTTCGATGTCTAAATCCTGACTTAGAAAATGGGGTTTATAGATTCCTGGCCAGATTTAGATTATACCTAACAAAGGACGAGAAGAATACATTTTGCTAATGTCTCAAATCTAATCAAAACTTTAAACCAAAACATATTTGGAAGGGAGAGAAAGATCTACTTATACATACACCCCAAATTAAATATTATAGAGATGAGTCATGCAGAAGGAAGAAGGATGCCATTTTTTCAAGAAAGGCACTGATTATCTGGAGAGTGTTCAGAAAAAGCCAGCCAAGATAGTGAAAGACTTTGAGTCCATATTACATGAGAATGGGTTGAAGGATCTGGACATTTTATATCTGGTTAAAAGAAGACTTGGGGTGAGGTAGAGAATAATAATTGTCTTCAAATATTTGAAGGTCTGTCATGCGGAGGAGAGACTAGAGTTGTTCTGGTTAATCCCAAAGAGCAAAATTAGAAGCAATGATGGGGAGCTGAAAAGAGGCAGACTTGAGTTTGGTATCAGAGGAAACTTTTAACAATTTGAAATGTGCAGCAATAAGTGGATCTTCTAGAGAAGCAGTAGATTCCCTGTCCTTGAAGGTCTTAAAGCAGAGGCTAGGAGACTTGATAGAAACATTATAGTAGGAATTCCTTCCATGTATGTTTGGACTACATGGCTGCTTAAATGTCTTCTAGCTCACAAATCCTATGATTTGGTGCTGGGTCAGATATAAAATGTAGATAAGGCAAAGTATTTGCCCTTATGATGTTTATTGTTCTAGTGGAGGGATAAAATATAGACAAACACAAATAACTATAATGTACAATCTGTTTTTTTCCCTTCCAAACAAATCTAATTTTAAGTTGCATTGCCAAGTCAAGTATTCATACACACATGTATATTTACATATGTATTATACATATACGATCTACATATGTTATAAAAGAATAAAAACAAAGAAAAAAACAAATTGAAAGTATAATTGTCAGTGTAATAATGAACTTCTGTTATTTACAGATTAACAAAAACAAAGATGTGCTAATTTTAAGACGCAGATTGAAAAAAGATAAAAATTTTAATTTTAGGAAAGAAGCAATAAAAATCATCTCTTTTCTTTCCATGCTTCTTTTTTTTACAACTATTTCCTGTGCTTTTAACTGGCTATTGTGATTATTGTCTTTATTTGCATAACTATAATTATAATATACAGCAACATTAGTGTATTAGGGTTGTAAAATAAAGTAGTATGTAAAGTATAACGGAGAAAGTTATTTTCAATGAGGAAAATGAGGGAAGGCTTCATGGAGGAGGAGGACTTTGAGTTGGGCTTTGTTAACAAATACTTTACTTCTTTGGTCTTGTCACCCTAAATCCTCCTTCCCCTACCTTCTTATTTAAACTCAAATGTGACTCTACTCACATCTTGTGTGACCCTCTCCTTTGGAGGCAATTTTTTTTCATAACCTTCCACCCTCAACTCATAAGACCAAGAAGAATGGTAGACATCTTCCTTGCTTGTCATTACTGATTCAGAAACATTTTTTCTTCTTTTGAGAGCCAAGAAATACATGAATACAATTCTTTCTCCTTCCTTTGTGCTTCACTCCAACATAGTGATACATTTTGGTCTTCTTTGGTATTGAAGGACAATAATCAACCACCCAGCCAACCAACTCTTTACCAACTCTAGGTAATCCTTCCAACTTCCTCAATGACTTTAACAGTTGGCTCATATGGTTCCATTGAAGACTTCAACATTCATAGAATCAAAGAAGGTCAGGGTTGGAAAGGACCTCAGAAGTCATCTTAGCCCAATGTATACCTGAACAAGCCAGCATGATACAGTACTGCGTTTAGAGTCAAAATAAAGAGTATCAGATTTGGAGTCAAAGGATTGGGGTTCAAATCCTGATTCTGGCAATTTATTGCTGTGTGGTCTTGGGATTATTATTATGAATGATGATGATGGTGGTGGTGGTGATACTGGTGTTTATGGTGATGATCAATCATACCTAGCATTTACAAAGCTCTTAAGATCTTTCAAAGAGCTTTGTATATGTTATCTCCCTTAACCTTTTTTGGCATCAGTTTCCTCATATGTAAAATAAAGGGATTGGAGTAGATGACCTCCAAGATTTCTTCTAGCTTTAAACCAATAACCCTATGACCTCTTTTCTGAGAAACAGTCAGAGAGCCTTTGCCTGGAGATTTCTAGTGAGGAGAATTCTAAGGAACCATAGAGTCTCATTTTACAGAAGAGCCCTCTTGGGCTCTGAGAAGTTAAGGAGTTTGCTTAATAGCAAGAGAGAAGCTGAGTCAGGGTTAAAGTCCTGTTCATTTGGCTCCAAATCAGTATTCTTCCCATTTTAAGGTGTTCACTGATTCCAACTTTTTTTTCTATCTATGCAAAACAAATACCCCAAGGATCAATTCTAGGCAATGCTCTGTAAACCTGTTTGATTTACTCTAAGGAACAGAAAATAAGAAACTTGAATTTTAACAAATCTGTCAGAATTGAGTATTTTTACTAATTTAGATTTTTCTCTCCAGCAGCACCTCCCCTCCAACGGTCCAACATCCATTTATGCCTTCTGGCTTCCCCTCCCACTTCAAGTGTGTTAGTCCCAGGACTTCTCATTAGGACTCTCCTGGTAAGGTCACCTTCTTCAATCCCTGTTATCTCTGCTTTCAGCCTGGCTTCTCTATCTGCAGGCCTCTCTTCCAAGTTCTTTATCAGGTTTGCCCCAGTCTTTCTTTCGACTTTCCCTCTATTGTATTAATGTTGTAGTCTCCTCTCTTAACATTGCTTAACCATCTGTTAACCTAGCCTTTTGCCCGAGGGGTTTGGTCGGTGAGGAATGATTTGAAGGTTCTGGGGAAAGTTCTTTTGTGAAAAGGAGGGGGAGACAGTCCATTAATTGTTGATTTTGTTTGTATTCAGCATTCTACTTCTATCTGTGTCTTTAATTGATGTAAGTGTGCCTGGGGGCTTGTAATGGACCCAGCTGTATCAATCAAATAAATAAATAAATAAAGCTAATCTTTGCCAGAACAAATAGATGCTATGGTTTTCTTATTCTTTCTCTCCTTTTCCTTCCCTCTTTCTTCACCCACCCCCACATATTCCCAGTCCTTGGTACTTATAAATGCACCTTCAGGCTAATAAGTGTTGGGTGTATCCAAAATATGGAGAAATGAATAATAAGCATCCTCAACAGAAGACCCTGTAGAGTATCTAGCCCCTAGCCTGGAGGAGCATGGTTATTTTGAGGCTACTTTTTTAATCCTCATCCCCTAGCTTTTTCTGGGTGCTTTGTATTTCCCACCCCTCTGGATTAGGTTGTAGTGGCCCTTGCATAAGGTCAATTTCACTTAGCATAATACTGAATGTGCCATCCAGCCCTTTAGTCTTTTCAAAGAGCCTCCTATGAACCAATTTGTTTGAGACTTGAAACAATCCTGTGATAGACTTACAGATATTGCTATCCTCCCTCTTTGACAGATGAAGAAACTGAGGCCAAAAAGCTTAAGTGACTTGCTCAGGCTTATACCAGGGATGTGCTGATAAGTGTTCACCCTCCTCTCCCCATTCTCTGGGTGAAAAATGTATACAGGACAGAGTTTTAAGTTTAATATGAATTCTTAACACTTTCTCCATCACTTTCTTAAGTCTAGAAAAATCAACAAAACAATGAATTACAGAGATTTGTAGTGTTTGGTGATTTCCAAGGTATAAATGTTTGTACTGAAAATTTTTAAAAAATGACTCTCATCAGCAGGTTCCAACTGGATTCAGCACATTGTTGGTTGGCACACAGTATAGTAGTAAGTTTCAGGGGAGGGATCTCAATTCAAATCATTCTGACTCCGTTCAATCCATTATACTAGGCTGCTTCTCACTTGTAATTTAAAATAATTATAATAAAGCTAAATCCTATCCTCCATGAAGTATAAGAATCTATGACTGACATTCCCCTGTTCTCTCTTCTCCCCTAATCTCGAGGATGTTAAAATCCTAACTATCTCAGATGCTTTTTCCTCTATAAAGCCTTCCTTAATTTCCCCAGGGAGAAGTGATGTCCCCTCCTCAGAACTCTGTCCTTACATTATATCCACTTCTGTACTCCTGGTTTATTTTTCACATGTGTCATTCTTACTAGAGAGAAAGCTCTTTGGAGGCAGCATCTTGTGTTTTCTTTCTCTTTACCTCCTTCGGTGTTTTGGAGGTGGAAAACATAGCAAACCGAGGATTTCCTTATCATGGGCAGTCCCTGGGGTAAACACTTCCTCCTCTGAAGTAGACTAGCAACTTCTTTGGATGGTCCAGTTTTAGAGAGCTCTCCATGGTGCTAAGTGGTAAAGAGACTTACTCAAGGACACATAGCTAGTGTGAATATGAGAGAAGATATTTTCATGACTTGAAAGCTAGTCCTCTCACCACTAAGACATCCTGCCTTATGTCTTACATAGTTTTGGACCTGATGTGTGATTTTATTTCAATTCAATAAAGATTTATTAAATACCTACTATGTACTAGGTACTGTTCTAGGTACATTCATTAGTATAGGGGACTCTAGATGAGTAAATATGATCTACCAAAAGCAACTAACCCATGATTTAGTATTTTTTGAGTCTTTCTATGGCCCTGATGTGTCCATCAACTTGCTCGGGGTCACCCAGTCAGTATATGGCAGAACTTCAACTCAACTCTTTCTGAATCCAAGGCTTTTATCCTGTCAGGCTGCCTCATGCCTTACACAATAGAACAAGCAACATTGATATTTATTGAATGAATGAAGCATCATGTTAAGTGTGAGTTTTTAAACCATTTTTTTCTGTTCTGTTACCAGAACTTTTAACATTGGTTAATAACAGCTAGTATTTATATAGTGCCTTATGTTTTGCAAAGTGCTTTACCAATATTATCTTTTTCAATACTCATTCCCACTCTGTGATGTGGGTGATTTTAGGCAATTGAATTAGTTGGCACAGTGGGATGATATGCTAGGTCTGAAGTCAAGAAGAATTTTATTCAAATTTGACTTCAGACCCTTACTAACTGTGTGACCTTGCACAAGTCATTTTAAACCCTCTTTACTTCATCTACAAAAAGGTGATGATAATAGCACCTACCTCCCAGGGTTGTTGTAAAGATCAAATGAGTTAATAATTGTAAAGCACTTACATAGTACCTGGCACTTAGTAGGCACTTCTAGCTCTAAATTTATGCTCTGATAAACAACACTATGAGATAGGGACTATAAGCAGTCAAAGGATCATAGGATTATAGATCTATAGATTATAGACCATCTAGGCTGATGCTTTCATTTTACAGATGAGCAACTGAGGCCCTGGGAAGTTGTGACATGTCCTAGGTCACAAAGTAAATGGGAGAGGTGTGATTTGAATATGGACCATCTGTCTTTAAATCCATTATTTCTTCTAGTGTGATTTTTTTAATCTTTCTTTTTCAGATGAGGAAACTGAGGCTCAGAGAAGATATGTGAATTTCCCATAACTGTATATTTGCCCACACCTCTTATCCTAGCATTCTATCTATTAGGTCATGATGTCTTTAGAGATATAGTCTGGGTTGGCATAAAGAGGAAGAAGAACTGGTATTGAAGCCATTTAGGTCATGGACAGCAAGATTTACCCCTTGCCCTCTGCAATGGTACTGAAAGCAGCTATTCAAAGGAAGATCCAAAGGAGAACTTAGTTGTTATGTTTCTCAGGTAATTCGGATGCTACTATGCCTTTGATGTTAGCAGAGGTAAGTGTAGCTAGGCCAGCCTTGCTTCTACCAAAATCACCTTGCCAGAAGGCTTCACAAGAAAAAGGGTTGAAACCCTGGACCTGGGGGAATTTGTTTCCTCAAAGGCAGGTTCACTTGTAAACAGATGATAATAAAGAATAAGGGAGAAGTTTAGAAGGTCAGGGCCTTTTCAATCACTTCCCCATTTTGCCACATTCTAGGAAAGAATTTTTAGTCAACTGGAAATATGATCAGAAATACCCACAGGGCTTGAGAAAGTATACTTTTCCTTTTGGTGGTAGGGACTGAGGCTGTGTGACCCATAGTGAGGGAATTATGAAAGCTCTCAGGGTTGTATGGCTGTACAGGTTTGGTCTTCAGATGCAGAATAGTGTGGTTTTGTTTATCAGTAGTAGGGAGAATGTATGGGTTTATTATCCAAAGCATCTGAGGCAGGGAAGGGCTTGTTAAAAAAATGAAGAAAATACACTGAATGGTTGTGGCAAAGAGAGGGATTAAGTGAGGGTAAGGCTCAATATGAGGGGGTAGGGCAGCAGCAGAAGGCAGGGAAGAGATACTTCTCTACTCTGCCCTAGTTAGATTCATTAATTTCTGGGCACCATGTTTTAAGAGGGACTTTGATAACCTGGAGAGTTGTCCTGTCAAATGTGGTTAGGTTGAAAGAAGTGAGGATATTTAGCTTGGAAAATGGAAAACAATTGGGTATGTCAGGACCTGCAGGATGTTCAGGTATTTAAAGACTTGACTATGGAAGAAGGATTAGATTTCTGCTTATCCCTGAGGACAGAATAAATGAACAAATTTGGGTTTGAAGTAATAAAAATGCTATTATTGTGCTCTATGCTTTACAAACCACAACACAGATATCTCATTTAACTCTCATAACAGTCCTGAGAGGTCAGTGTTTATATTATTCCCATTTGACAGAGGAGGAGACTGAAATTGAGAAAGATAAGGAGACTCATCCAGGATCACACAGATATTAAGAATATGAAGCAGGATTAAAACTCAGATCTTCCTGGCTTCAAGTCCTGGGCTGGATATAGTACTCTGCATCCAGTGAACTACTTAGTTGCCTCAGCTAAGATTAGTGAGATTACAAAGAAGAATGACTGGCCTTGGAGAGGAAGTGAGAGGTCATGAGGAAAGTATGATTCAAGTATATTATAGAGACTAGATGGCCCTATATTTCTGAAATTCTGTAACTGATTTTGTTCACTTCTATCCTGGAACTACCTTTGGAAATGATCCTGGCCTCAGTCAATTTTCCTTTGGTTTTCACAATGATAGAATTGAGTTGAGAATTGGAAAGTCTTGAACCCTAGGAGAATGCCTTAAAAAGTCTTAAGGAAAGGTCAATAAATTTTTATCAATTTTACTTTTTAAGAATGCAAATGATTAGTCCACAGTCTTCTATTGTAATTTTCTCCAAAGAGTCTTTAACAGAAGTTTAGGTCCCCTTGATTATTTTCTAAAAAATAAATCTGTGAAAAATAAGAAAAAAAATAAATTTGTGGAATAATTATGTGGGGGAGACTGACTCTTCCTTGGGTATGAGTTCTCACCTTTCTTAATCCAGAGCATGTCAGGTGTTTGACCAATGTCAGAAAGTTACATAGATTACAGACCATAGTATACTTTGTTGTATATCTGTATCATAGCATAGGAACATCAGTGTTTCTCTTTGTCAGGAATGCAGGAAAAAGTGACTAGAATAAAGGTTGCCAGTTTTTATTACTTTTACCTGATCCTTTTTTTTTCCCAAAGAAGATTTGCCTCATAACCAGGGGTATTAAAGAAGTTGAAAAGACCCTTATTACCTCAGCTCCACATAAGTCCTTTGGGGTTTTGCTAAGTGGAATACCTTGGATACTTTGAAGAGATAAAGACTAGTGAAGGAGCTTGAAAAGGACTTTTAAGGGTCAAGTGAAATTAAAGACAGGAATCAGAAAGCCTGAGTGCAGCAAGAGAAAAAGTAACTCAAAAGTTAGAGTTAAAGATGTCTAAGATTCTCTTTATCTAGCTGGCTGGGCATAGCTGTCTGGGGCTTGCACCATAAAAGAGTTAAAGAAGGAGCTTGAACTATCAAGTTAAGAAAGTTGACAAAACATTTCCATTCAAAGGGGAGGAGGATACATAATTGTGACCAGCAGATGGTAGCAAAGAGTAGCAAAAGCAGTAGTAGAAAAAACCTAGTCAGTGGTAGTAAGATTTTCCCAGCAACAGAGATGCCTAGCAGAAAGGGATCAGAGTAGCATAGGACTCGAGTTCGGTGTATACAGCAGTTCACTCAATGATGTCATCAGAGAACCTTAGTGGTTTTTTACCATCAGATTTATAAATTGACTGAGCAATGTGTATACCCTAGTCATTCATGTTTTCTATGCTTGCATTCTCCCCACTGGTGGTAGCTACTAAAAGGAGAAGAGGGAACAAGCATTTATATAGCATCTGCTATATTCCAGGCACTGAACTAAGCACTTATTAATTTTTTCTAATCAATATTATCTCTTTTGATAAGTATGGGGAGAATCTTTCTTGCCACTTATTTTACTATGTTGTTTAATGAAATGTATCTTCCTTTAAATCAATGAGCTTCTGATTACCTGGTAATTTAAGCACATGGGCAGTGGCTTATGAATTATGGTTTTGAATAAATGCCTCAGAGCTAGGATAGCATTCCCTGTTGCTACTTTAATATAGAGACCTGGACATAAGAAAAGTGTATTATTTTACTACCACTGCTGAACTTTATTTTAGGACTGGTTCTGTCTTCATCCAAGGGTGGAATGTGAACTGAATTCAGAAGGAAGCCTGGGTTAGAATTTCAGTTATGGGGACAACTAATGAAAAGAGAAAGAGGAAGGAGATGTGTGTTGTGTGTAAGGAAAAGCAAGAAAAGAAGGATTCCTGGGAGAGAGGGAGGGAGGAAGAGAGAGAGAGAGAGAGAGAGAGAGAGAGAGAGAGAGAGAGAGAGAGAGAGAGAGAGAGAGAGAGAATAAAAAGCCTGGAAAAGTAGGAATTGGTCTTATTGTGAGGAGTTATAAAAGCCAGAAAATTGTATTTTTGCTCCTGTGGGTAATAGGGAGCTACTGAAATTTATTGAGTAGGGCTTGGGGGAGGAGTTGGGTGACATAGATTGATCCATGCTTCAGGAAGATGCCTTTGGCAACTAATAGGAGAGACTTAAGGGACAGAAACTAACCAGAAGATCCTTGCAATAGTCCAGGAGTGAGGTGATGAGGGTCTGGAGCAGAGTGCCAAATGGATGAGAGAAGAGAAATGAACATGTAGGATAGATGTTATGAAGGTAGAAACAATATGATTTGGCAACATTTTTAGGTGAGAGTGAAGAGTTGAGGATGGCACCAAGGTTTTGAGCCTGGTAATATGGTAGTACCCTTGATAGTAACAGTGAAATTTTGAAGAGGGGAGGGCTTTGAGAAAAAATAATGGATCCTGTTTTGGACATTTTGAGTTTGAGATATCTTTGTAACGCTCATTTTTAGATGTCCAAAAGGTTGTCAGTAAAGTGCAACTAGAGTTCAGAAGAGAGGTTAGGGTTGGATATAAAGATCTGAGAATTATTTACAGAGATAGAAATGATAGCTGAACCCACAGGTGTTCATGAGAACAACAAACAATACAGAGGGAAAAGTGAAGGAGATACAGGGAAAAAGCCTGGGTTTTCACTCAGGTAAAGCTGGTGGTCATGACTTTGATGAAGGTCCAGTAAAGGATGCAGAGAATCAAGTGAGAACAGTGTCACAAAAATGTAGACAAAAGTGAACATTTAAGAGAAAGCAATGATCAACATTGTCAAAGACTGCAGAGGTTAAGAAGGATCAGGATTGAGGAAAGATCATTAGATTTGTCAATGAAAAGATCATTATTCTCTAGGACATTGGGGAGGGAAGAAAAAAAAAGAAATTCACAGCATAACTTTTTGTGTGTTCGTCTTTTGACTTTGTTTTGGGCGAGGGAGGGCTGTGCAGGTCACCAGCCTCACTTCTCTTCCAGAGCCATCTGAATCCAGTGACCAGATATTCATCAGGATGATAACTTTATTTTATATTTAAAAGGAACAGCATATTGTCCACAATAAATTTGCAGTTTCATGTGCAATCATCTTTTTAAAAATATGCTGTTATGGAAATATTTGTTTTATTCATAAATTAAAAATTAAATAAAGTTGGGAAAAGATCTGTATTGTCTCTGGAGAGGATAGTTTGAGTTGAAATCTGATTACTGAGGGTTTAGAAGTGAGGGAGAAGAGGAGACAGGGAATCTAGACAGCTTTCTTAAGGAATTCAGATAAAAGGAGAGGAGAGAGCATGATAGCTAACAGGTATGGTCAGATCAAGGCATTTTTTAAAGGATGGGAGAGACATGGGCATGATTGTAGGCACCAGGAAAAAGCTAGTAGGTAAACAGAGACAATAGAAGAAGAAGAAGACTGGGGATGACAGTGAGGGAAGTCTGCCAGAGAAGTTAGAATGGCGTAATAAAGGCTACATGTAGAGGGGTTTGCCTTGGTCAGGAGAAAGATCACCTTTTCATGTGGGGGGGGGGTGGCATAGGAGGGCATACCTTAAAAGTAATTTCCTTCAAAATTGAGAAAAAAGTGCTTCTCCAGCCTTTCCTTGAAAACCTCCAGTAAGGAAGAACCCATAACTTCCCCAAAGAGCCTACACTTTTTAATACTTCCAATGATTATACTTTTTCTCATGCACAAATTCAACTGTGAGATAAGAGCTAGTGGTTCATAGTGGATCTCAAAGCTAATTCCATGTTCAGTGGCATTATGATAAGCACAGGGTCCAAAATAAAGGTGGTCTAGCTGCTCTGTATTCTTTCTTGCTCCCAAAAAATGATTTTCGAGCCCAAGGAAAGAATATGAAATATCTCTGATCCTAATGGCATAGCTCACTTGGGATAGCAGATGCCTGTTTTATATACTTTTCTGTGCCTCTCAGTTTTGAGTATCCAAGGCAAACGTCTCACTTGCCTTGTCATCGTTATTGCTCAACCCCAGTCAGATCAAATTGGATGTACCATCTTCAGTTCTCGGTACCTAGGTTAGGAAGGGAAGGAAATACATTGGATGAGCATCTTGAGAAATGTGACCATGACAGTAACAGGCCATGAGATCCTACCAAATGAGGATTGGAGTCTATCAGTTCTTCCGTAAATTAGTCTTGTAAGTGCCACAAAGTGGCACAATGGGTGAAATATTTAACTTGATGTTAGTAAGATCTGATTTCAAATCCTAACTCCAACTGCTTAATGTCTGTATGACCATGGGCAAGTCTTTTAGTGTCACTTTCCTCATCTGGAAAATGGGAATCATAATGTTACCACCTATGTCGCAGGGTCATTGCAAGAATTAAATAAGATAACACATGTAAGGCTCCTTGCAAAACTCTAACCAATACACTGTGTCCTGAGTCACTGAGATCACTAAATGACTTTCCCTGGGCCACTCAATCAGAGTTTGTGGGAGTAGAGGGGGACTCAAAGCCAGCCAGGTTGTTCTGTGTCTGGGGCTGTTCCGCTATCCGTTATTCACAAACTACCTTTTTGCTCCAATTTATCGATGAGGAAATGGAAGCACAGAAAGGTTGTGTGATGATGCAAATAGACACTTTGGGAGCAGGGGTCCTATACATGTGTCTCCAGCCTCCAAAGCCAATCCTCTTTTCTTTCTGCCTTGCCACCTCTTAGGGAGCACAGCTCATAGGAGGTATGCTATGCATGTTACTGACTGTCTTCTAATCTTAGTGACATTGTCAAATTCTTTAGGGGTGAAAAACAATTCCCTATCAATCATTCAGCTTACATTCTGAACAGAAAGGTTTTGATGGGTGACCTTTAAAAAAATCCTCTTGTAGTAGATTGTAAACTTTCCCCAGAATGTGAAGAACTAGCTTAAACCTCCCTCTACCCAGATCTCCTATTCTTAAGATGATGATTGAACTACAGCAATATTTATCTTTGCATAGGTTCTAGAAACAATTACAAATGTCAAGCATATTTGCATTTTTGATAACATTTGAAATGTAAATGACTGAATAATTAAAAACTTTAGGAGAGACATTTGTTCCCCTCTGTGCCTGGGGTATTTCTTCCTTTCAGAAAGAACTCACTGATTTTAAAAATGTACTTTTGAAAATAGAATAACTGAAAACGGTGACTTTAAAAAGCAACTGCCTGATCCTTTCATTAAATGTGGGAGAGAAAGGTAATAATAAATGTCTCCAAAAAGATAGGCATTTAACGCTTTTGAAGTGTGTGTGTGTGTGTGTGTGTGTGTGTGTGTGTGCATGGGCATTGAGGGGAATGTGAGGATGAATACACAGATGTGTGTGTATAAGGACAGGAATTAAGTAAATAGATTCAACCACTCAAGAATTGACAGGCATTGACTGTATTCCACTGCAGGGCAGTAGGAAGTGAAGAGTTAATAGTCAGGTGCAGTATCTGAACCATGGAGAGGCAGGGCTTGCTGTCAACAAGTTCCTCTTAAGGAAGTCACCAGAGGACCATATGGAGAAAAACTGATTGAAACTGGAAACCATAGCTAGGAAAAGGTAGCTGATAATCACTGCTGTTATTTACATTGGGTTTTATTACAACTTTGTTACTTGCTACCTATATGGCTGTGGACAAGCATCTTTAGCCTCAGTTTCCTTACCTGTGAAATGAGAGGGTTGGACTAGATGACCTCTAAAATGCCTTCAGTTTTTCAGCTATGATATAATGCATAATGAGATTTATGTGCATTATCAAGATTGGATTATCACCATAAATATATGGGATTGGTAATGTCAGTTTCTACATTTTAAAGATGGAGGCCTAGAAAGTTCGAATTAGAAGAGCATAGATTTAGTGAGGTAGAGACCTTAGAGGACAGTTAGCCCAGTCCCTTCATTTTGTGGATGGGGAAACTGAGGCTTGAGGAGGTTAAGTGATTTGCCTAAGTTTCTATGGATAATTAGGCATCAGAGGATTTGAATGCATTTTCTGCATCCAGATCTAGTGTTTTTCTCACTGTTATCAGCCGTAACTAAATCCTAGGAACTGTGCTAAGCACCGGGGATACGATTCATTCCCAGTTCCTGCTCTCAAAGGACTTAGATTCTACTGGAAGCTAAGACATGCTCACAGATTGGTAAATACAGAGTTTGCACAAAATAAACACAAAGTATTTGGTGGGAGTGGAGGTGTCACTGACTACTACAGGAAACAGGAAAGGACTTTTGAAGTAAGACTTGGTTAAAGTCATATAAGTACCTAAGAGCTGGTCAGTCTCCTAATAGCAAATCCATTCTTTCTGTTAAGCCATGGCTTCAGTTATCAGAAAACCCTTTGGCCAACCCTGGTGGAGACTGTACAGGTAGTTAATATTTAGAAAACAGGAAATTACCTGTCTGCATTGAAAAAGGAAGAAATGTGGCACCCACGAAACTGTCATCTTGTTAACTGAGCATCTATGTGATAGAAAGACTGGTAGCTTTTAAACTCACTTTTCTTCAGTGTCTATTATGTACCTGACACTGTGCTAGCTGCTGACAGAGCAAGACTGCTCCATAAAGTATAGGGATGATAGTACCAGTATCATATGGTGTTAAAAGCACAGGATACGGGATGAGACCAAAGCTGCATTAAGAGAGAATTTGGGTCCAGAACAGTGGGAATGTCCCCTGCCCTTGTCAGGCCACATCTGGAGTATTGTATTCAATTCTGGAGCCACATTTTTTGGAAGGACTTTGACAAGCTGGAGAATGTCCTTTTTCCTGGAAAAGAGAAGATTTGGCAAGGGATACATGACAGCTGTCTTCGAGTATTTTAAGGACTGTCATGTTGAAGAAGGATTAGACTTGTTCTGCTTGGCCCCAGATGGGAGAATGAAGAGAAATGGGATGGGGGAGTTAGTTAGAAAGAGGCAGATTTCATCTGGATTTAAGGAGAATTCCAGCTGCCTAAAAATAGAAAGCCTGCCTTATTTTCCTTTGATAGAGGTCTTCAAGCAAAGGCTGATGACCATCAATTGGGAATGCTGTAGAAAGAATTCCTGAACGTCTCAGGGCTGGACTGGATGGTGTTTTTGGAAAGAGGCTTCTATCTTTGAGATTAGGAAATGCTAGAGACCCTGTGAAAAGTACCATCTGAGACACTAGCCAAGTCATTTAAGTTCAGAGAGACCCAATTTCTTTGCCTATTCATCACCACTACCACCACTACCACCACTACCATCCTCCTCCTCCTCCTCATCATCATCATCACCACCACCACTACCACCACTATCATCCTCCTCCTCCTCCTCCTCATCATCATCATCATCAACCACCACCACCACACCGTTGCCAACAGGATACAAATGTTACTGCCATCTATCTCCACTTGGTTAATATCAGAATGTGCTTATAAATATTGAAGTCCAATAAAAATAATATGCTCTATCTTGACTTTTCCAAGGGACTGTGAGATATATATATATGTATATATTCGTGGATATATTTAGAGAATGAAATCCAGGAGAATACTGTAGAATCTGTGACATCTATAATGCATTTTTGAATGTTATGGAAAATATCAAAGCACATAGTAGGGGTGGGATCATTTCATTCCATCATTTCCAGCTATGAAGAGTCAAAGGATCCACCCCTTCACCCTCTCCCCCTGCCAATTATTACACATACATATGCATATGCATATACCTATACCCATATCTATACCTATACCCATACATATGCCCATAAATACACATATACACACAACACACACACATATTTATACACACATATATAAGCACACAAATATAGTCACATAATATATGTATACATATGTGTAGCACATGTATATACACATATAAATATGTACATTTACATATAAATGTAAATATATGCAGAGGTATATTATATCCTCATGAACATGTACTAGATGCATGTACACATTTGTGAACAATGTACAATACATAATGCACAAATATACACATATATATACATACACAGTACAGTAATACACACAGAGATTTTCATTACATACAACACATGCACATATAAGTATTCATGTACTCACACATATATACAAAGGAATGCAATATATGCACTTAACCTGAGAATGCAAATATGCATCTATATGTACATATACACACATGTATGTACAATATATACACACAGACATATAATATGAAAAACGCAACATACATACACAGGCATATTAATATACACATACAATTATTTCCTACTTATCCTGTATATAGCTTGTTTGCATATATTTGTTTCCATATTGTTTCTCCCATTCCACTGTAAGCTCCTTGAGAGCAGGGATTGCCTTTTGTTTTTCTTTGTTTCTCCAGTGCCTAGAAGGCACTTAGTAAAATTTATTGGTTGACATGATATACATATAAACACATACATGTGTGTATGAATATATGTGTATACATGCATATTTCCATATATGTGGATATGAATATACATATATACATGCACATATACATATAGCCAGAAGTTCAAAGCACACTATTATTAGATTTTCCTCATTGCTGAAGACTCATTACTCAATGCTCTATGCCTGCCCTATGAGGGAAGTTGGCATCATCTATCCATAATTGCATATAATGTCAATATTACATACCCTTGTATCAGTTATTTGCTCTTTTCTTTCCAATACTCTCCACAATGCATGTTCTTCATCTCACCATTACAGTTTTTTTCTAGTGGAAAAATAAGAGGGGCATGAGGAAACAGCACTAGCACTCCCCAAAGTTATTTTCTCAGTCTACCAAAGTGGAGTGATCCACCTTTAGATGATGATCTGGAGTCTAGACCACAAAATAATTAAGGAGCTGTAGTGTCTGAAGTGAAAAAAAAAGAAATGAAATGATTTGTGTGAGATCTTAGTTGAAAAAATGAGGAAACAAGTAATTTCTCCCTCCCTAGACATCCATAAAGTGCTATAAAAGGTTTTCAGACACATAAAGATGTGCTTGCATGGATTTACACTTCCCCATCTGGCAAAGCATGTCTGACATCAGCCAAGAGTGAGATGAAATGGGTCATCAGATCTATCATATAAACATTTTAAGATTCAATTCAATTCAATTCACAGGGTAGCAGTACTCTGGACTCATTTTTCCAGAGCCAGAAGGGTTACAGCCTTGTTGTAATGGAGGATCACAGCAGAATCCAAGGGTCATAGAGTTAGGAACCACAACAACTAGATAAATGGCCATTTAGCATCTGATTAAATGTCTTCATTGTGTGGGGTGCAAGGACATATGACCTACTGGGGCAACTCTGTTCCATTTCTGATACCTTGACTTAAACTGTTTCTCCAACATTTCCATCTTTCCTGATGCCTATTCTCCCAACTACCTTTACCTACCTATTCTCCACCAAGTCCAAATTCTCCTTTTTTCTAAGACTTACACTTTTTGCTCTGCTTTTTTTCCCCTTGGGGCCAAAACGAATTGAATAAAATTGAACTGAATAAACAGTTTTACATTCTTGCTGCCTTTAGGCATGATGGAGGTGCTAGAAATGCAAAAATGAAAACCAAGCAGTTGTCACATTCAGGGTGCTTACTTTCCACTAGAGTATTTGTGGAGAGAGCACTGATGGGGAAGACAGCATGCATGTAACTTGGGTATGGCCTAAGACAAATCGAGAAAGAAGAGAATGCTATTAACTGGCTTAAGGGAACTTTCACATGGGAGGCAGCCCTCGGAAAGCCTTTGGATGTTTCCTAGTGTTGGATGACTCTCAGGAGGACTTTCACCACTGAGATTTCTGCATTTTGGTATCATCATCATCATCACCACTGCCACCACCACAGTCATCATCATCACCACCACCACCATCATCATCATCACCACCACCACCACCACCATCATCATCACCACCACCACCACCACCATCATCATCACCACCATCATCATCACCACCACCACCACCATCATCATCACCACCACCACCATCATCATCATCACCACCACCACCACCATCATCATCACCACCATCATCACCACCACCACCACCATCATCATCACCACCACCACCACCATCATCATCACCACCACCACCACCATCATCATCACCACCACCACCACCACCATCATCATCACCACCACCACCATCATCATCATCACCACCACCACCACCATCATCATCACCACCATCATCATCACCACCACCACCACCATCATCATCACCACCACCACCATCATCATCATCACCACCACCACCACCATCATCATCACCACCATCATCACCACCACCACCACCATCATCATCACCACCACCACCACCATCATCATCACCACCACCACCATCATCATCATCACCACCACCATCACCATCATCATCACCACCATCATCATCACCACCACCATCATCACCACCACCACCACCACCACCACCACCACCATCATCATCACCACCACCACCATCATCATCATCACCACCACCATCATCATCACCACCATCATCATCACCACCACCACCATCATCATCACCACCACCACCACCACCACCACCACCATCATCATCACCACCACCACCACCATCATCATCACCACCACCACCATCATCATCATCACCACCACCACCACCATAATCATCATCTTCTTCATTATTATCATCACTGACATCATTTCTTTGAATCTCTCAATTCTTTAATAATATGACTATCAGTATTATTAACCCCATATTATAGTTGGGGAAATTGAATCTCACTCAAGTTAGTCAAGAAAACAACAAACGTTTATTAAGTGCCAGACATTTGTTGGACACTAGGCATTCCAAAGTCAAAAGTGAAACAGTCTGTGCCCTCTGCCTATGAACAGGAATTTTTGTTCTAAGGAGGGAGAGGGCATTGCCATATAAATCATACATCAAAACAAAACGAAACGACGTAGAAGATGGATAAAAGGTAACCCTGAGGAGTAAGGCATTAGTAGCTGAAGAAATCAGGAAATATCTCATGGTTAAGACTGCATTTGACATGAGTCTTGAAGTAAATCAAAGATTCTGAGAAGATAAAGAAGGTAAAGAAGGAGGATATTCTAGGCATGGGGGAGAGCCAACGTAAAGGGATGGAGATGAAGGATCGAAAGTTATGTGCTAGAAACAGTAAGATGTCAGTTTGCTTGGTCTGTAAGTCATGTGAAAAGAAGCAAAGCATACTAAATCTAAAAAGAAAATAAATGATGAAAAGTTGGAAAGAACTTTTATTGCCCAACTGAAAAGTTTTTATTTTTTTCCAGAGGAAATAGGAAGCAGCAATCCATGCTGACTCAGTGTTTGATATTCAACACTTTCTCCACACCTTCAGTGGCCTCTCCCCTCAGATTAGAGGGTGGAACAGTAAACTCCTTCCAAACCCTTCCTTTAGAGAGGGCTCTGAACTTTCAGAACTTTCCCAGTAACCCTCTGATCTTCAGGAGCAGTTCTGTTTGCTTTAGAAGACTTTGACTCCATCCCTTGGGGGCCTCCCCTTCCTCGCTCTTTTCAATTTGTGTGTATATGCGTGTATATGCATGTGTGTGTTCATGTGCATACACGCACATGCATTCTTGGTTGTTTTTATTGTGTTTTTCCTTTGATTGTAAGCTTCTTGCCGGGAGAGACTATCTTTCCTTTTCTTATTTGGATCCCCAGAACTTAGCTTTAGTGCTTGGCACATCGCAGGTTTGATTAATTAATGTTTATTGAATTAAATTGAAAATGATATGGTTTGATATTCATTTTGAGAAAATAGAGCTATATGGAAGATGGATTGGAGTGGACAGAAAGCTGAGATGGAGAGACTGGTTAGGAAGCTACTGCCTAACACAAGCATAGGAGGGCAAGATTTCTTTTAGCCCATCAAAAAAAAAAGCCATTTCCTGTGTAGTATCACTTACTTTTTTCCTGTGTACCAAGTACTTCACAGGTCAGAATTTGACTACAGATTGTTTGGTATGGTGCTGACACCTCTGAGAAGGCTGGTTCTCTTGTGTTGACATAAATTGGGGTGGAAATGTCAACTCCTGCGCACAAGCACAGGATGGGTAGGTTCAGAACTAGATTGGTGACTATGTGTGTAAAGCAAAGGGGATATTTGTAAGGATCTGTTGGAGAAAGAAATGACGTGATTTGACAAATAATTCAATTTTTTATAGTGAGAAAGATTACAGAGTGGAGGAGGACACAAAGATTGTGATCCTACAAACTTGGAAGGATGGAGGCATCCTCAAAAAACTTAGGGAACTTCAGAAGAGAAACAGTAAGAAAAGGAAGATTTGTCTTTTCTAGACATGTTGAATATGAAATGCCTCTAGAACATCCAATTAGAATTGTTTAATAGGTAATTAATAACAGAGGGGGGAAGTTCAGGTGACAGACTAGGGCTGGATATAGAAATCTGGGAGAGATTCTAGAAGTTTCCTTTAGGGATAGCTCTGTGCTGGATTCTGAGGGTTGGTACCCTTGTAGCTTCCTGATATTGACTTCTGTTAGTGGATCTGGTTTGCCCTCAGTGTATCTCTCAGCTTTTAATTGACTGCAGCATCTGCTATGCTTGCTCAGGGTTACTGCTTATGGCCTCTGTGGACACTGTTCTCAACACTGATATTCTCATCTTTTGATATTCACAGTCATCACTTGGTCATGAAAAGGAATATACCCTTCCTTCTGGGATGACTCTCCATTCCTCCCTTGCTACCCTCTTGTATAGGTGTGAAGAGCCACTTAAGGAATTCTTGAACCTAGGAATTCCGTGTTTGACTGATTCTGTACTAGAATTCTAACTCCTGAATTGGTTTGCTGTACTATATCTAGGCTAAGAGGAGGGCAAGATATCTTTTAGCCCATCAAAAAAAAAAACCCAAACATTTCCTGTGTAGTATCACTGACTTTATCCAGTGTACCGAGTACTTCACAGGTCAGAATTTGACTACAGACTTATTTGGTCCGGTGCTTACACCTCTGTGAAGGCTGGTTCTCTTGTGTTGACATAAATTGGGATGGGAATGTCACCTCATGTTCTTTTAATTATCACCAAGTGAGACTATGTAGATGAAAGAGAGAAGAAAACTCTGGACAGAACTATACATACCTATACTTTAGGGGTATAATATGGATGATTTGCTCTTGGCTACATAGTTGGTAAATATCAGAAGAAGCTAGATTTAAACTGGTTGTATGCGTACAAAAACCTCTAATACAAATGCGTGGTGGTCCATAGAGGTCCCCGGTAAATAACCCCACTACATTCAACCAAAACAATTACTCTTCAAAGCCTGCTAAAGATTTTGAATCTCTTTTGGTTGTCTTGATTTAGTGTGCTGAAACAAGTAGTCTAAGGTTCTGCAAAACAGTTGTCTCTAGGTAATCAGAGATTACATTGAAATATAGGACTTCCAGCTAGACCCAAAGTTAATAAAATAGTATGACACACAATGCCTGATGATGGATGGCAGCCAATAGTCCAATACTGCTTTATTCTCCCTAATATACTCCTCTTCTACAAAGGCCAAGAAATTAAAGAACCGTTTTATTCTCCCCTTACAGCCCGCACAGGGTAATTATGTATTATTAATAATGCAACAGCGCAAATGATATTAAATGAACTACATTTGTTAATGCAGATCTTATCTAACTACTTTTTTCCATCAGTGGACTGTTTCTCATCAGGGGGTACTAATTAGCTGTAATATGTAGAAAGATGGGACAGAAATCCAATCAGATAAATGGGATCTATTTGGAGAAATCCAGGAAGGGGGAAGAAAGGCATTTGTGATTGTGAGACAATTACTGTGAGGAGAAGAGATGAGAATTTCGGCAATTCTAGATTCATTTACGTTTCATGGACGTAGAGAAGCTGAAATGTTGCCCATTCTAATTTCCCCACACTGCAGTGGCCCACGCAGAACTTTATTTATTGGGATGGTTACTCTGTTGTCTTTTGCTGTAATGAAACTATACATGACTCTCTAAAATTACAAATGGTTGACACAGCCCTTGCACACATTTAATGTAATGTGTTAGGGTCCAAAACAGCTTTTCTGCTGGCTTTCCCAATATGGAAGTGGAATCACATGAAACTACTCAGATGCTAAAAATTTGCTTTAGAAAGTGAACCACCTGAGCTGCTTAGATGATGTATTCTAGGTAACTCACAGTATGCATATAAACAGGCCTGCCAGTTTCTCATCCTTCATAAATCTATTGTCAAATTCCCTGGTGTGGGAAGGGCTGATAAATCAAATTCCCCGTAGGTTTCCTATCAAGTAGAGAGGAAGACTGTCTGGCCCAAGTCCAGCCAGAGATACATTGCTGCTTGGGTCAGGCCAGACTAACCAATCCCATTTTTCCATTTAGAGAGGAAGTGTTCCATTGGGCTCTCATTGACGCAGCTCCATAAAATAAAATAAAATAACTAAAACAGGATACTTGATGTGGCCAGTGTGTGTATTTGGTTCTTTAAAGTTGACCCACACAAACTAGTTCTAGCTGGTTAGAGGCTTAGTGGGGCACAGTAATAAACCATCCAGGGATGGTTTGCATTAAGCAAATGTGAGTCAGTTCTTTCCCAACATAAACATTACAGCTGCCGTCATTTCCAGGGTGATAGCCAGCCCAATTCTTCTAGGGCACAGAAGGGACTGAATTTTAAACACCAAGAATTCCAAAGAGAACAGACTTTTTAAGTTAACAGAATTGTCTTTTTTTTTTTTGTCTTTTTCACTTTAGGGCCACTGACACCTGAAAGCTGTAAAACAGTTTTCCCTTTCCCACTGTGGCCTTGACCTTTTGATAGTTTCTCAATACCTAACACAGTAGGTAACTCGGGTTTTCAACTTTTGTAACTTAGAGCATTATAGACTTGGAAACTTACATCTCACTCCGGAAGCCAATTTGACCCAAAACAGGTCCCATGAAGTCAAGATTGGGGACTTCCAAGGCAGCAGGGATCCTGGTGAAACCCCCAAGCATCTGATTTGCCTAATGTATTTTTAAAGATGATCAAGTGAGTATATTTATTTTTCTCTGTTCCCTGCTGCTCCTTTCCTCTCTCAACTTTCCTCTGAAAAGCCATTGTAATTTTTGGAGGGACTGTATGATCAAATGTTTGTGGTCACTGGTAGGTTAGACTGCTATTAACTAGCACAGAGTCCAAATAGATGTAAGGATTATGCAACTGAGATCCCCATGGTCACTGGCATGAGAGAAAGAACCCCAGCAATATGCAACCAGGATGCAGCTTTTTATAGTAGAGTTTCATGAGGCATATTCTAATATAGGGAAAAAAATAATCTTGGCGGTGAGGGAAATATATTTGTATATCTCCTGACAAAAGTTTGGTTGGGGCCCAGGAGTACTATTTACATTTATATATGTAGTTATACCATGTAATTAAAGTCAACAGATAAGCACATCAATATGTTGAAACAGATGTAAAAAAATATAGATAGACATATTGCACAGAAACCTTGATATTGCATCCAAATGAAATACCAGATCCCAAATATGCCCTGCAGGATTTTTGCTCAAGGCTATGCTTAGGTATACTCAAAAATTCCCGATAGCTAGTCACTGGGGAAAGCATGTGCTTTTACAGATAATTGCTACTGGCAGCCAGAGACCTAGAGAATTTGATGTGTAATAATGTGACCTGACTATGTATTAAACTTTTTTGAAGGACATGTGTAAGGTAATTTTTTATGCCTCTCACATACCTCAGGATTTTTTGGGGGTGAGGGAATTTTACTGTGGTTGGCATATTTTTAACAAGTTGCCCATTAAAATATATAAATCGATTCATAGAATGATAGATTTAGGGGAAAAAGGGACCTTAAAGAACATGTTGTTCAAATCCTCTCATTTTCCTGATGGGGAACTGGTGGATATTGAGGTTCAGAGATGGGAAATGGACAAGGTCACACAGATAGTAAGTGCCAGGGATAGGATGAGAATACAGGTGCTCAAATTTCAAATCCAACATTTTGGAGAGTAAACTGCAATCCAGTATAAAGTGCATTATGTTGCCTTACTAGGTGGAATTCATTTTACTTTTGGGCCATTGCTGATGGATGCATTGTTTTTCTTCAAAGGGACAAAAATTTAAAGACATGATTGGGTGGGGTTAGGGGTAGGCAGAGCAGAGGTAAAGGTGGGGGAAAAAAGTTTAAATTTAGGTAGAAGAAACAAATATTACTGGAAGATGAATATGTTCAGGCTAACTTATGGGACTCAGTGTCTATGGGTCACCTGTAAAATGGAGGTATGGGGAGAGGGGGGACTAGATGACCTTGGAGGTTCCTTCTTGTCCTCAGTTTTTTGTCTTGACATTATCTCATAACTGGAAAGGACTTCAGAGACAATTTAGTCCCACTGTACAGGAAGCCTTTTTATGAAAGAATTTGTATTTGGAGTCAAAGGACTTAGAATCACATTCTTACCAATAGGGTGATCTTGGGTCAGTCACTCAACCTCCTTGGGCTCCAATTTCCTCATCGATAAAATAAAAGGGGCTGGACCAGATGACTGCTACAGCTCCCTTCAGCTCCAATTCTACGACTTTGTGATGCAGTGGATCAGGAAAACCATAAGAAATACAGTACTTTGTTAGGTAGAAAAATAGTAATGAGAGAATACACTGATTTCTTGAGGAATGGGTTCTCTTCTCCTTATTTAAGGCTGATGAGCATCTATGATGCTATTTAAAGCTGTAATCATCATCTTTTTCATTATTAAATCTAGTAATGTTTAAAAGATGGCTCCTGAGGTATTTTAAACACGTTGCTTCAGAAGCTATAATTAAATAACTTGGAGGGAAAAAAAGTGTTTATTGGTAAAGACACATGTGCCATGATACCATTCCAAGGGACAAGTTCCATTGCTGCTTTAATTCAGTATTAGTTCAATGTTATTCTGCAGTCTCATTTTAATTGTTCGTTAGTAACATTTAAACCTTAAGCTCCATGTCACGATGTTCTGAGAAGGTGCTAGATCTCTTGCCAAGTGATTTGGAGACTTGAGAATGTCAACTAGCAACGAGTTAGTTGGTTCCTACCCTCTCCAGCCCTCACCATTACCCCGTGAATGATCAGAGATGGGCACTGAGGATTATCTTCTAAAAATAAAAGGCTGGGCTTTGGAGAAAAATCAAACCAACCCATGGATAGAAGAAAACATGACCTATTGAAGCAGATGAAAAAGCCTGTCCTCTGAGGACAGGCACCAAGGCTAAGTTTTACACTACTGTAATCAGATGTCAGGAAGATGAACTTCCGAAATGACAACTTCTCAGGAAAATGATGTAGTTCTCATTTCCATAAAGATTTTTAAGGACCAAATTCTTTCTTCAGAAACGCAAATAGATTTTCTATAGAAATCAATGAGGGGGGGAGGGTATTGGGGGCACAGGTTGCCAGAAAAAGCTACAGGAAGAGGTTGAATTCTACTTGTTAACTCACTGTGTGGGTTATCCAGCCTGCATCTTATGCTTTTGGGTGATTTATAGCAGTAATACTATTACTAATACTAATGCCATTTGATGGATGGTGAGAGGGTGGGAGGGCATCCAGAACTGTGTTCATCCCACCTTCTCTAGGAAACCTTCTCCAATCTCTCTTAATTCTAATACCTTCTCTCAGCTAATGAACCCTGATTTATCCTGTATATAATGACTTTCTTTGTATCTATCATCTATCTATCTATCTATCCATCTATCTATCTATCTAAATATCTATCATCTATCTATCTGCATATATTAATATCTCTCTATTTAGCTATCTAAAAATTTACCTTCCCCATTCGATTATAAGCTCCTTGAGGGCAGAAGATATCTTTTGCCTCTTGTCACTTTTTGTATCCCCAGTGCTTAGCATAATGCCTGGATATAATAAATGTTCAATCATTGATTGATGGAACTCCCAGAAGGAAATTTCTTCTTACCAACCTAGATCAACATCTGTTCTGTCTCTTAGAGTACTATAGTACAATGTGCCTAGCACACTGAAGGGTTAGCTGACTTTCCCAAGCTCACATATCTAGTATGTGTCAGAGGTATGGCTTGAACCCAGGTCTTCCAAACTCTGAAATCATAGTGTCATGGTCCTTTTTGAGAATACAGAACAAACAATAATAACCGCTATGCCATGCTGCCTTCTACCATCACCAATACTGCATGATATTTATATAGTATCTTGAAATTTGAAAAAAAAAAGTTTGTAGATGAGGAAAGTGAGAATCTGGAGAACTAAAGCTATCTGATTGAAGGCAAATATATGCAAGCAGGGATGCTACCTTAATAAACATGATAAAATTTGAAGGGAGGTAATGAGATGCAATTTTGCATGATAAATTTGAGAGTCAAAAACACCTGAGCTCAAGGTGGTCCTGTTGCTGACACATACTGGCTATATGACCTCTGGCAAAGTTCAACTTCCCAATTGCTCTAGGCAATTCTAGGACTCTACATTTCAGAGAAATTGTTGACCTGCATGAATAGAGGGAGTGTCTTCCTCAGAGACTTCCCTAATATTAATGAAGCCATAGATTCAGCCCCTATTCCTATTTAAGTAATAATAGAAGGTGACATTTATATAACTCACCAAAGTTTGTAAAGCATTTCATATTCATAGATATACATGTTCACACCACAATTAGACTATTTGAGTAATAATGTAATAAGTGACATTTGTACAGTACTTTACATGTGGTGAAACATTGTACATCTGTGACCTTAGCTGGTCCTCCTAGTGACCCTGGGGAGAGACAGCATTGAGAAGTGAATAGAAAGCTGACCTCAAAATGAGGAAGACTTGGGCTCAAATCCTGCCTCTGACAGATGTTGGCTGTGTAACCCTGGGCAAGCCATTTAACCTCTGAGTGCTCCTGAAAGTTTTCCAAGACTAGAAATTGCAGAGTAGGGGATGACCTGTATTACTAGAGGAAGTTCCTCAATGGCTGTTTACCGGGACAATGTAAATACAAGTTTGAGCAAAAAAAGAAAAAAAAAAGACTGTATGGTAGACACTATTATCTCCATTTTATAGATGAGGAAACTGATACTTAGAGAGGCTGAGTGACTTGTTTAGGGTCAGGGATCTACTAAGTACCTAAAATTTGAACCTCGGTCAAGTCTACCACTTTATTTACTATACATATTCCATTACATGAAAAGTAAAGGAAAGAGAAGTATTGAAACTCAAACTAGTCATTTTTCTATTTTCTTAATAGCTCAGGCCAAAACCTTGGTGAGGAAAGATGTAGGGTTTCAAAGGTTAAATAAAGGAGGTTTGGATTATCCTTGGAATTCTTAAAATGTCTCACTCCCTATGGAGTAACTCATAGTGTACTGTCTTTCAGTCCAGTCCAGGAAAATTCCTTTACTTCTTTTTCCTGTGCCTACCTGAGTTTTCCTACAAGATATTGTGTAACAATATGATTCTCCATCTCTGTCCTGCTTTTAAAACTCATTTTACCCAATAATTAGCTGTTTGGTCAACAAACATTTAATAAGTTCCTGCAATATATAAGGCATCACGCTAAGAACTAGGGATAAAAAAACAAAACAAAACAAGTAAAAACATGGCTCCTACTCTCCAGGAGCTCACAGTCTAATAGGGGTGAAACATATATATGTATATACATATATATATATATATATATTTTAATATTCTCACTTTATAGATAAAGAAACTGAAGTACAGAGACAGTCACTAAGCATTTATTAAATACTTATTATTTGTCAGCACAGTGCTAGCATTGGGAATATTAAGAAAAAATGGTCCCAGCCATCATGGAATTCATATTCTGCTGGGGAAGACAACATTCAATTGACAAGTAGGTGGAGAGTGGAATTAATCCAGGTTTAGGGTTGGTAAAATGATAGGACTAGGAGATTTGATAGTGGAGGATTGTGTACAATTAAGTTGGTTCCTCAAGGAAGAGATAGGAAAGCAAAGTAGAGTCAGTTTAAGTGTGTGATCTGGGAAAGTTCTGAGAGTTGAGGGAATAGAGGGCGTTGTATAGTTGAAGGATAGGCTTGGAGGTCATAAGGCATATGGTAAGATGGAATGATAAAAGATTATGATTAGATAAAGGATCTTCACAGTTCTGGAACATAGAAAGTGAATGATGACAAGATCAAGGGTGTGACATCTGTCATAGGAGACCCCCTGTTTTCCAGAGCTAAGCAAGCTACACTGTTGCTACACTATACTATTTCACTCTTTGTCTAGCCACAAATGTATTAATAAAGGTTTGTCCACACTAAAGTGGGTCCTCCCACTAGGGACAGGGCCCTGGCACAGGTATCTAATTTCCCTCTTTGACTGCAAGTCATTTACTTCACTTTGAAATTAAGCTTCTGGTTGAATCCTTACTTTCCTCTCGGTACCCTGCTCTGTTTGCCTCCAGCCATCCACAGATTAGAGGCTAGTTCAGTCCAATTGACACATCTCAGCACAGGTGGAGTGGAAGAATAGATCTAAATCACAGGGACTGAATAGAATAAGAAATGGGAAATTAGGTTATTTGAGAGAGCATCAATATGTATACTGAAGTCAGTCAACAATAACCAAGCATTTATTAAGTGCTTACTGAGTAAGTGCTGAGTATACAAAGAAATACCGAAACAATTCCTGTCCCTAAGGAGATCACATTGCAAAGGGGACAAAAGTTAGGGAAGAGAGAAAGACTGTGGATCCACCTACAGATCATGATGAAATATTGACAACACTTTTGTCTCCTTCCTCGGCTTTTTAAAAATCCAACAAACAGAGGGAATCTATGCTGCTAGTCTTAGAGTCTATGCTTCTTGAGGGTATTCCATAAATATAAAACTAATCTTTTGATTATAAATCCAGTTCTCATTGGGACAGACTGAAAGCAATGACAGTCTATATAGAGAAAAATCTTCATTCTACTTTCCTCATTAAAGTGAATCAAAACACAGAACAAACCCTCCCCCCAAAACAAATACTAAGCAGATCTTACATAAATACTTCTGTGACACTAACCCTAATCATCTAGAAAATATTGGAAGAGAAGCTACTGTGCAACACTGAGCAAGTAATTTGCCCTCTCTGGGCTTCAGTTTCCTAATCTATAAAATGAGGGGGTTGCATTTGGTGAATTAGGAAGTCACTTCTTGCTTTAAATCTCTGATCTTTCTCCCTCTGGAGCTATAGGAATTGCTTTTTTAAAAATAAACTAAAGGAATTTCTTGAATAGTTTTGACTTTGAAAAACATTCTCTTATTGTCATATAAGAAATGACATCATTGACTAAGGGAAGGATTGTGGACTTTTTGTGGTGGTAGTATCCACAATGGCAGAATCTTACATTCTTGAAGCGTAGAATTAATACAAAAGAGAACCAGCGGGAAAATATGTTGGCCCATCATTGAACAAAGCTCCTAAGACAAGAGATATTTAGGGATATATTTTTAGCCAGATAGGCATAGTTTGGCTTATGTTTACTTATTGAAAATGCACCTTTTAAAAATTGTATGCATTTCAGATCTCTGCTAAGAGGCATTTTAGCTAGGACCTGTGATTTTCACACGACTGATGTTAGAAATACCTCTATTCCTGCCTGTTGATTTTTCTTTTATGTTTGCTCAGAAATCTATTGGGTATCTTATAGGGAGATAGTAAGAGAGCATATATCTACCTCCTCTTAGTGAGTTCAAATTACTATGCCCAGATGGACTACTTTCCAGGGTAATGAAATAAAGTTGTAGATGGAATTGCTGAACCATTCTAAGTTATTTCTGGAGAATGATGGACATATGGCAGACTTGGAGAAAGGTGAAGATTTTCCTAATTTTCAAAATAGGAAAGGGAAGATTATGAAGTCCACATGCCATAGACCCATCATGATTTCTGGGAAAATTCTACATTTTCTTATTAAAAGGATGGTTAGCAAATATTTAGAAAAGGAAGTAATAATCACAGACAGTTGGTTTTTTGCCATAGGATTTGACTGCAAGATCAGCAAGATGGTTTAAGCAATTTTTTTCTGCAAACCTCTTCAGCATATAAAATTTTAAAAAAGGAAATGATATCAGAGAGTAAAACCAAATCCAAAAGACAGAAGTACTGCCCAACATGGAAACCTCATGAAACAATAGTGTAGAAATGAAATACTTAAAGCTACCCCTTTGGTGTTCTCTTCTCTAGTCCACACTGCAGGCTAGATACAACTATTGCAAGTAATCTCTCTCCTTATGCTTTAGTGTCTCACTATGAGGATTCTTGCCAGGTGCCCCCATAGAATGACCCTGTCTCGATAACACAGTTAGAAGCATAATTTCTTCCCAGGACTCTCTGTAGGTGGTCTTATCGACTCCCATGGATTCAACTGTCATCTCTGAGCAAGTGGTTCTCAAATCTACATATTTAGCCATCATCTCTTTTCTGAGTCCAGTCCCATGACACACTACCGGTTCTCCATCTCCATTTGGCTTTCCCATAGGCATCTGAAACTCAACATATTCAAAGCATAGCCAATTATCTTTTCCTTCAAACTACGTCTGTCTCTTAATCCCCCTACTTCAGTCAAGGGAAGCATCATTTTTCCAGTCATCCAGATTCACAAGCCAGAAGCCATGCTTGAGTCTTCACTCTTCCTCATCCCCCTATATCTGATTAGTTGCCAAGTCTTGCTGATCATTACCTCCTCAACATGTCTCACATCTGTCCTTTTCTCTCTACTTCACTCTAATCCAATCACATGTACAGTAATCCAATCACTCAATCCAATCACCCCAAACTGCAGCCTTCATCACTTTTTGCCTGGATTGCAAAAACCTGCCAATTCCTTTCCTTGCCATCACTATACCTTATCCAATCCATTCTCCACATAGCTACAAAATTGATATTCTTGAAATGTAGCTCTGACCATGTCACTATTCTGCTCAAAAAGCTTTAGTGGCTCCCTTCTGATTTGAGATTAAAATACAAACTCCTCTGTTTGGCATTAAAAGTCCTAAATAATCTGTTTCCATTCTGTCTATTTTGATTATAAATCTATTCCCCTAAAATTATTATGCCTCAGTCATTCTGGTCTTTTTACTATTTCCCACACATGAGATGTCATTGCTGGGGTTTGCTGATAAATGTAACAACTGGTTCTATGAAAAAAATGTAATTATGATATATTTTTAAGCTTAATCTGCATTATTAACATTTTCTCTGTCAGTTTCCCAAGTCTAGACAATCAATAAAACAATAAGCCAAGTCCTGGATTGTAGCATTTGCCAATTTTTAAGGGATAAATGCTTCCTTGAAAATTTAGCAATCAGCTCTTGTGAGCTTTCATGAGCCATCTCCAGCACACCACTGATTGGGACTCAGGCTTGCTAGGAAAAATTCCTCTGTTGGGGCTAACACAGGTTCCAGGGCAAGGTGGAAAGGATATGCCTTTTGTTCTGTTTGAGAATATGAGTATGGAAGGAAGTGAATAGGGACATGGAGTTGCGTCAGACAGGCAGCACCAGGGAGGAAAAATTAAGACTGAAGTTGGGGGCAGCAGGTTAAGGCCTTGGGAACAGCAAATGCCAGATTCTGCTACAGTAGGTTCAAGCCTGAGGCAGGGTAATCTTGCTGAATGTTATACAAAGAAAACCAGCCTGTTAAGGGTGGAGTTTCTCTACGAATACATAGGGGCAGAACACTTCCAGAAAGAAAGACAGACCTTCTTGTTGGATAACTGTTTGACCTAGCAGTTCACCCAAAGCAGGGCCATCCCTGAAACCCAGTGTGTCCCTTCCACTTGAGTTTTCCTTCATATAATCAATATGCAGTTATCTTCTATTGTTTTGGTATTTTAAATGTTGAACGCCAAAGATATAGAAGCAGCCAGCACAGAAAGCAAGCCAGCACCCTTTCTCTCAATCCCTCCACTCCCCGGTTACCCAAAAGAAGAATCACACCTCAAATAAAAAAGGTAGAAAGAGAAATATGGTTCTAAAAATATTTCCCTGGAAAGGTCCCTACATATAAATGAGGGAAAACCAATAATCTTCCTCTTCCATACAAATAAATCATCACAAAACCAACTTCAGTGCCTCCTGAACGAAAACTGACATTCAAAAAGACAAATCCTTCAAAAATAGAAAATATGTGCAGGACATATCAAACATTTCCCCAGTGCTCATCTCCTACACAGAGGCATCAAACACGCACTCCCAGGACCGAGTCGCGGAAACCAGAAAAGAAGTCTGAACACTGTCATGCTTCTCAGTTGACATTAAGTTCTTAATAGAGGCTGTCTAGGAGGAAAGTGTAGCCCCTTATCTAATCACGGAGCCTAATACTGCCTTGCCTTCCTGTAAAGGACTAACCCTGAAGAATCTGTGCTAAGATATTTTCAAGCAGTGGATTTTCTTTTGGAGAATTATACTAACTGATTTTCACGGATGCACATGTTCATGGTGTTTAGAAAGAATAATGTACTTGGAATCAAACCTAGAGGAAGCACCTTCTTTTGGAGTCATGGAAGAGTTGTCTTGGTTATTTGTGTTTATGTATAGTAATGACCCAGATGATTCTCTAAGATCCTTAAATTTCAGAGCAGGTACTAATTTGCTTCGGGAGAGGGGGTTTCCTCATTTGGAGGGCAAATGGTCTCTAACTATTCCTCCATTTCTAGCACTGGGGGAGGGGTGGCATTAGTGAAAGAGGGAATAAGCTGGAACGGCAATTCTCTGAATGGGGCTATGATGAGGCTCAAGGATCTCACTGGTGGAGATAGATTCAGGGTGGAGCCATCTTGTCTGTGGCTCTGCTTAAGCATAAATTGTAAACCAAAGTCAGAAAAATTTTAGAAGTGGACTGTTACAAAGAGATCACATATCTAAGAAAGAGATTGGTCAGCCCCCTGGCTTGACAGGGACCAGATAACCTGAAAGGCAATAAGTTGAGCATCTGAAAATTCGCATGAGAACACTCAGAGTCTCAATGAATCAACACAGCTCCAGCAAAATCAGAAGCTAGGTAAGACTGCATTGGCTGAATTAATTGACATTAAAGGTGCAACTAGTACTCTCAAAGTCAAGACTTGATTACATCAAGAGAAGAGGGATAGAATAGAAAACAAAAAGAATTCAGAATGTGAATGCATTGGAGGGAGCATTAACCTCCACTTGGGAAAAGTCTCAAGGGTTATTGTCTTGAAATTCATGAACAGAATGCCTTACCATCAGTAATTAAAATGTCAGGAGAGAACCAACTTCCCTAGTTTAATTTATTCGAAACAAGGAGAAAAAAATCACAACTAAATTTAGGGTTTCAGCCCTTGGAGGAAGTTTGTCTTTTTCGAACTAGAGCTCATTTGTAGAGCACAGAATGTCCTTTGAGTTCCCTTTTGTCATCAATGGCTTAAAAAAAAATACTGCTATTGGGCAAAAGAAATCAATGATCTCTCCATCGCAGGCTGAGTAATTACATAATAATGATTTGCATTAATGAAGAGACAAGTTGATCCAGGCCCAGATGCAGCAGTGACCATAGTTTCCTGGGATGTCTCAACTGAATGCTGAGGTCTGAGAAATTTCAGTGTCAGTCACAAGACAAAATGACTGGTTAAAAAGTCCTTCCTAATCAACATCACTTAATGGCTATTTAATGACTGACTCATCATTTCTTCCCCACTCCCCAACTAAAAGTAAATTTAAATTTCAAAATAAAGCGAAATTTCCTCCTATCGGTGGCATGGCAGCAGATGTTTCTCTGACATGTGCACGCAAGCTGTTGACTGTGACCTTGTAGGGTAAAGCAGTTTTAGAAATTAGTTTTTGCTCCCAATATGGGGAAAATAATGCTGCAGTGAAGATTTCACAAAAAGTCAGGACTCCTCACAGAAGCTTATTTCAGCAAAGTAAACTATTAATTAAAATAACAAGTGTCAGCGATTTCCGAGGCTGACAGCTAACACAATTCCACTTGTGCTTACCTTGATGTATGCTCAGGATCCACGGGACAGTAGGTGCACCCTCCCATTCATCCTCAGGATAGTTCTCGTCTTCTGCTCTGATATAGGGATAAATTAGCTTCGATTCAGCAGTTTGGTGAACAAAATAACTTGGGGACTTGGGGAAAACCCACATAGAGAGGGGCTGCTGCCGTTGGATCAAATGATTCCATACTTCAGCAAAAGGAGGAGAAAGTTAGGTGAAATTCCTAGAAAAGCTTCAGCATCATACCAGCATCCTCCTCCTCCTCCTCAGCATCAATGACAACAGAAGAAATAGAGTGAGACAATGTGGTGTAGAATTAATGCTGATTCAGAGTCCAAGAATCTTATTTGGAATCTTGGATCTGCAATTCACTACCTTTTGGACTTTGGGCATATCACTTGACCTCTTGGTCTCAGTTTCCTGAACAGTAAAAATGAAGAAGTTGAACCAGATGATATCTGAAGCCCCTTCCACCTCTACATCTATGATTTTATGATCTTGTTACCTACAAAAAAATGAAGAGAAAAGGAGAAGGGTGAGAGTAATGACAGAGACCCAGCACAAAAGACCTGAATTTTTATATAAATTCAGGGAAAAGAACTCAGCACAGATAAGAAGAAATGTTTCAACAGTAGAATGTTATAGGTCAGGTTAGAAGCCAAAGATCACAGGTACAGAAATCTAGAGCTGGAATCAATCAATCAGAAGCATTTTTAAGGACCTACTGCTGATATACCTGGCACTATGCTAAGTGCTAGAGATGAACAAAATGGAAATAACCCCTTGACTGGAGCAGCTGACAGTCTATTGAGAGGAGAGAGGTTGCTGTGTTTGTCCTTCATTTGCTAAGAGGACCATGACATCAGGAAGATGATGACATGACTTGCAGTTGACTTTGATTTGAGTGAGGGAGGGCTGTGCAAGGTCACCAGCCTCACTTTCTCCTCCAGAGCCATCTGGTTCCAGAGAGGAGACAATATGTACCTATGTAAGTATTCATAGAATGTATACATAATGAATAGGTGTTTTAGTGGGTCAATCAGTCATGTACCAGTACTATCTAGCACCTGAAAGAGATCTTTTCTTTTTTTAGTCATGTTTGACTCTTTGTGATCCCATTCTGGGGTTTTCATGGCAAAGATACTAGAGTGGTTTGCCATTTCCTTCTCCAGTTCATTTTACAAATGATGAAACTAAGGTAAATAGGGTTAAGTGATTTGCCCAGGGTCACAAAACTAGTAAACATCTGAAGCCAGAATTGAACTCAGGAAGATGAGTCTTCCTGGCACTAGACCTGGCACACCATCTGCTGTGCCACCTAGCTATCCTGGAAGGGATCTTAGAGGCTGTCTATTCTGTCCACCTCATTTTAGAGATAAAGAACATGACGTCTGGAGACAATCAAGTAGCAAGGGGATTCAAAAGTGGGATTCTGAGTCATGTCCTCTACCTCCCAAGTTTTCAGACTCACAGAGTAGGTGGATTGTGAGTGTGAGGGAAGGAAGGGGAAAATAACCAGTCTCCTATTCTTTACATCAACACTTGACACAGAGCAAGCTAGGAGGCTGAGACATTAAACATGTGGGGAAAAATGGACTCCAAGCTGGTTCACTAATACAATTATATAGGTGAGAAAATTGATAGTAATAAAAATGGTCCACAAATAGTCTAGTTCTCAGGAGTCAGGCCAGTCAGGGAGGCTGAATTTCAATGCTTCCTTGTCACAGAGTTCTGGTGACATGAGGACTATAAAAGTAAAGAGAGAAGAAAAGCAGCTGGAATCAGAACACCGCGTAAAACATATCATGGAAAACATGCAGGGGTGAGAGAGGGAAACAGAAAGGGTGCCCTGGGTGAGTAGAGGCAACTTTTCAGAGCAGAGCTATCTTTAAGAAAGAGAGATGGAGGGGAAATGGGAGGAGGAAAATTCAGTCTTGATCAAGTCCCCTGGAGAAAACACAATGCCTTTTAGTAGGCATACGAGTCAAAGTTCCTGATGCCAGCTTCTAGGAAGGAAACCAACAGTTCTGTCGCTCCCCTGGGTGAAACAGAAAACAGATCAAAAGTGCCAGGTCTCTCAACATTCAATTCTTTTCTGCTCCATTAAAAAAAAAAGAAAAGGAAACACTCTTAGCAGCCAGTGAAATTTGAGCCTAGCATCATGTGATATTGAGTATCCATTTCCTATTTTATGAAACTAATACTAGACATGGGAGGGTAACTTGAATTGAACTTGGGGAGACCTCTAATAGGTTATCATTGGGGGCAGGCATCTACATTTTAAAACACACTTATTACCATCTCAATTGGAGTCATAACTTAGTGCACCATTAACTGTGATTCAGTTCACTGAACCAAAATGAACCAATTGCAATTAGAGACCCAAGCATCCCTTTTTTTGCATCCTATATGCATCTCATTATTCTTCTCCTCTTCTTCCTCACTTGGCTCAGGGATTTCAACTAAGGTATAGTTTGCAGATGGAAGGTATTTGGCATTCATAAAAGTGAAAAAACATCAGAGACATATAAACAAGTCCTTTGGTCATGGGCATCGATTTCAGTGAAGCTAAAGCCTGCCCAGAATTAATGACCCAAGATCAGTAAGCAATGTGGAAGGGAGGGTGAATGGAGAAAGAACATTCAAACCCTGTATCTGCAGCATGAACAAAGTGGAAGTGGAGCCCTTTACAAAGTTCCAAAACATCCAGCAATCTTCTTTCAATAGCCTTCCTCTTTGACTGGAGTTCTTGCCAACTGTCCGCTGCAATACTTGCTAGGCATCCAAACAAGGTTCTGGAGGGTACACCCAAGTTGCACCAGAGTAACCTAACAGCCCACAGTTCCCTAGAGTACTTTACCATATTCTCAGTGGCCTTCTCAAACTTTCAACTCCTCCACTGCTGTATTCCTGCTTGATGAAGTACTGTGCAACCCCTTTCTGTTTACTCCTGAGGCTGGATTTCCCTGTCCCACCCTGTACTATAGTGTAGTGATTACTCGCAGGACTGACCGTATTCACTGCTGATTGACATAAGCTTTGAACTACTGTCTTTCTGATCTGAGGCTGTTTGATCATTCTTAGACACCCTGATGGCCCTCTGTACCTAAGGGCTCACCATATTGGTGTTTTAACTGTATCACACAGCTCAGAACAACTAAACTCAAGTGATCCACCAGCTTCAGCCTTCCCAGAAATATGCCATTACACCTAACCCTGTTAATTTCTAACCTGACTTAACCCTTGACTCCGATTTCTTTTCTATCTTTATCTCACATAGTTACTCTCTCCCCAGTGGTCTTTCCTGTTGGTGTGTGTGTGTGTGTGTGTGGCATGTGTGTATGTTCTTTCCCACTTCTGCTAAATATGAGCTCCTTTGGGGCAAGGATTCATCTTCTTTGCTCATATTTCTCTTCTTAGTGCTTAGCACAATGCCTGGAACATAGTAAGTATTTTAAAAATGATCAGCCTCATCTAATCTAATAACATTTCTTTTCTCAGTGGAGGTCTTCAACGGGTCCTAAATTCATAAGGAGCTTCTAATGCTACTTTTGCATTGAGTTTTTGGCTATCCTGTCCTAAGATCAACTGCTGAATTAGTAGTAATGGGTAGAAGTTGTAAGAGGCAAATTTATTTAGACTTGATGTCATGAAAAACTTCCCAACATTTAGAACCATGTAAAGGTAGACTGGACTTTCTCCCCGAGTGGTAGAACCTTTATCACTGGAAGTCTTCAAGCAGAGAATTGATGACAACTTGTCAGGTATGTTGCAGGGGGTGGGAGTGGCGTTCCTTTTAGGTATGGGTTGGACTAGATAATCTCTCTACTAAAGTAGTCTAGGGAACTGTGGTCTTACTGTTAGGTTACTCTGGTGCAACTTGGGTGTACCCTCCAGAACCTTGTTTGGATGCCTAGCGAGTATTGCATCGGACAGTTGGCAAGAACTCCAGTCAAAGAGGAAGATGGACTAGATAATCTCATTTAAATCAATAAAAAAAGTAAATGAGCATTTATAAACATCTACTGTGTGCTAGGTCCTGGGAATAAAGAGAAAAATGTAAAACAGTTCCTGACCTCAAGGAACTTATATTCCAACTGGGGAAGGAGAAAACATTCCTAGATAGATTGACAGATGAAGGAGGGCAGAGATATAGTTTAGATAAATAGAATATAAATATATAAAAATATAAAATATATAATTACATATTACAAAATAAATAACATAAACATACATATATTCTACAATTAAAACGAAAGAAAGGAAAAGAAAGAAAGGAAGAAAGAAAACACTTTGAGGAGAAGGTACTAGTAGCTAGGCAAACTTGGTGGTGGGGGACCAGTAAAAAGTTCCAGGCAGCAAATAACATTTGAACTGTGTCTTTAGGGAAGCTAAAGATTCCTCGAGGCAGAGGCGAGGAGGGAGGGTATTTCAGGCAGTACATATGGGGAGATATGATCCTGATTTACTGTGGATGACTTGCAGAATGGGTTTTATTCACAGCTTCAGAAGGAGTCCTCCAGCTTAAGTGCCCATGTTCAGAACCTCTGCACTAAACTGTCTTCATTTTCTCACTTTCACATTAATAAGGCATCATGAGATACATTTTTTTTGAGGCTAGTTCAGACTGGAGCATGTTAGTGCAAACTCCCCACAGGAGAGCCTGCATTTCTCGCACCATGCCATTGATGACAGCAGGCACCAAGGACACAGGCTGTGTGTTTAGGATGATTTCTGCTTTCTTCTTTTTTCCCCCCTTCCTCCTTTCCTCCTGCAAGTGCTTCTGCTAGACTAAGTCGTCCCATTTGATGGGCAATTTGCTTCTATGCTGTGTTGCCATTAGCGCTTGTCTCTGTCACACTTTTTCCCCTCCGGGGGCTTTTCCACCGGAGTTCAAATCTATGGCAAAGCACTCACTGCAACTCCAAGTTTAATGTCGTGTAAGTTATGCAAAAGAAAAAAAAAACTGGAATGCTATTGAAAACTAGGCCATAGCAGTCTTTGTATTGAGTTTACTAAGAGGGGAAACTGAATACTGTTACTGCTGAAGTCCATGATTGCTTTGTTATTGAGGGATTCAAAGAACTGAAACAATTAAAGGGTGGGCAGCTAGGATGTAGCCCAGGAGGGTGGACTTGAGCCAAGGGCACCAGGTTTGTCTTTTAAAGACGGTCCAGGCTGTGACACTGATTAGCTGAGAGGTTTTGCCAAGTCAGTAGCAAATCTCTGAGCTTCAGTTTGCTTATAAATAAAATGAAGGTCATGGCATACCTTTCCAAGTTGTAGGGGAGATCACCTAAAGTAAGGCTTGCGAAAGTATTTGTAAACTCGAAATTATTATACCAATGAATCCTATGCTTTAATAATTCAATGAAGCTGTGACCACATCCATGGGATAATCCTCCTCCAGGGCAGTTGGCCACTTATCCTTGCTTTCGCATCCTATATGACTCTTGTCTGGGTCCCATCATAAATCCTCCACAGGGTATCCATCCAACATGCTGGCAGTCTTTTCACCATGCTGGTGGTCACTCAAGATTATCTTGGTATTAGAGAAGCATGAACATTGTCTATTAAACCTTGTCTGCACTACATAACCAATCCACCTCTCTTTCTGGTCACATGCTCTTTGATGTTATTGGTTATATCATGTCTTATGTGTTATTTATTGCTTATTTAATATACTGCAGCCCATTCATTGACCATCATGTGTCTCTGTTTTTTGAGTAACCCACCTTTTATGTGTGTGTGTGTGTAATTCTGTGATTTAGCACTGTTAGATTATCTGTGTTAAAAGATTTTTGTTTTGTTTCCTGGAGAAGTTTGAGATCATTAAAAGTGCCAAGTAAGTCAAACACACATATTTGTAAGCACATACACAATATGCACATATGTCTATAAACACACGGCTACTGTGTATAAATATATGTATATGCATACACATACACATATATGCATGGCAGGATGTAGCAGTAAGTATTGCATAATGAACTGGATCAGGAGTCAGCTAGTTCTGGGTTCAAGATCTACCTCTGATAAATGCCACCTATATGACATTTATTAAATACCTCATAGTTTACCAGGCAATTTTCTAAGACTATATAAGTGGCTAAAAATTAGCATTATTAAAAGGAGTTTCCTCACCAAGAGCATTCTATACCGATGAAATCCCTTGTCTCTAACAAAACACACACACATATGTACACAGAAATACATGACATCCACAAATACATATGGATTAATGTAATATACACACATGTACTATATATGTATGTATATATGCACAATTCACATGTGTATGAACATATTGCATATATAATATGAATATGTAATTATACACACATGCTTATAATACGCACATATCACTTGGGTACAGTTAGAATGATGGCAAATTTCAGGAGGGAAAGTGCCCAACTGAACCTAGTACAAGATCCTTGATATGAATACTGGTCTTTCCATTTTTCCATTTACTACCTGTGTAAAGGTGGGCAAATGTCTTCTCTGGCTTCTGTTACCTGATCAGTAAACTGAAGAGATGAGATCAGTCAGTCTCTAAGACGTCTCCATGTCTCAACTTACTGTATTAACTATTATTCCAGTGCCTCGTATAGTACCTTGTGCACAGTAGGCATTTAAGGAATATTTGGGGAATTAATGAATTAATCAATGAACTCTGTCACCGTTGAAATGTAGCTGTTTGTGTGGAAGTGAAAGAATTAAGAGAGACTTGATTTAGCAGTCACAACAATAAATATATGCTTGACAAGGTGATTATCCCAAAAGACTAAAATCATGATATAGCATAAATCAATAGCAGCTGCAAGTGTGTCTCAGAAAATGGTATCTGTTTCTGCATTAGCTATGAGACGTTGAACTAATTTTGGTATTAGAAGCGGCACAGAATGCGAGAGCTATTTTTCTTATGTGAAAAATTACAGAATCCATGTGATCATTCAGAATATATATTGCTCATAAAACTAAGAAAAGAAAGTTGTAAAACCTTTTTTAAAGCTAGCTCAAAGATAAATCCCAGCACCTCAGGGCACCCTTTGCTCACTCTCAAACTTAGCTCACCTGTTTGCCAGAGAACACTTCCGTTGAAGGCTCATTTCTTGCAGAAGCTAATGCTGGATTTGTATTCAGAAAGACCTATCCCAGCCATTTATTAGTTCTGTGACACTGGAAAAGTCACTTACCTTCTCTGCACCTCAGTTTCTTCATTTGTTACATGGAGTCATAATAGCACCTACTTCACAGGGTCATTGCAAGGATCAAATATGATAACACATATAAAGTGTTTTACAAACTATATGCATAAAGAGCTATATGTATGCTAGCCACTATTTTTGTGAAGAATATTTCTCTTCTTGCCCTGGTCACTCTCTGCCCTCCCTCACAAAACTAATGACACAATATGCTTTGCAGGGGCATCTTCAGATCTAAGGCACCTTATAGCCTCTCCCCACCGCACCAGGAGTGAGTTGCTAGAGAGCATTTTGGCTCAGTCAGCATCAGTCAGAGGAGTCTCCCAGGAGAGATCAAAGCCTCTCAATTTTTGAAGGTCAATATTAGTGACTTTCTTACTTATCCCTTTGATGGCCAGTGAGGTAATCCTATTTCAGCCAGCTTTCCTGGAAGCCTCAGGCCATGCCCTTACCTGCTCCCCACCCCACCAACCATGGTTGTCAGGTGGAAACTTATTGGGACATGAAAAGCTCATCGGAGCACTTACTTTTCACCTCCACCCTCACCTACCCCTAGATCCACTCATGTCTAGCTAAGGATGCTGGCAGCCTGGCCGGGGTATAAGAGGCAGTCTCCCCTGGTTTCCTCAAGAAGCAGTAGCAGCAGCTCTTTTGTACTAAAGAGAGACTTAAAAAAAACTGTTTAAAGCCTTAATAGATGAAGTACCTTTTCTCAGAACCTAGTTTCCTACTGCCAGATAAGTGTGCCTTAACTATATTTTTGTGAAGTGGCTGGAGAGGCAGGCACTCAATGACTGATTATGTTAATCCTTTACGGATATTCAAGGGAAAAGAATCTCCAGGTCCTTCTCCCAGTAATCAAGATTTCATTCAGGTATCAACCACTCCTGCAGGCCTTGGAACCTCTAATATATGGACTCAGTGTGGCAATATTGTATTTATACTGTTTAATATTGTGCTTTTCCTTCCTCAGCTAGCTTCCACCTTTGTAGGCCAAAGATTCCTCTAGCTAAAAAGGATGAAATCATTCACCTAGGAAAAATCCTTTTAAAGCATCAGCACTTGTCTTGGAAATAACTTTCTTTCCCCCTCCCCCCTTCCTCCCCCACACCCCAAGAACAAAGAAAGTGTTAATCTTCTGATAATTGACTCTGATTTTTTTAAAACTGGAATTTCTCATCTGGTTCTTTAAGCGATCTTTTGTCAATTTCGTACAACATCCATGCCTGCAATGGGATGGAATGCACTGGTCCCTATCTGGGGGAGCATTGTCCAAGTAGAAATGACAGTAATGAAAGCAGACCAAATAAACTCATTTGAAAAGGAAACTGGCATTATTTATTTAGAGGAAGTGACAAAGGTATTTATAGTGTCACTTGCCATAGCCTAACACTTGCAGATCCTCTATCTGAAAAGAGATGTGCAACTTTCTGAGATGATGGGTAATGTCAGGTAGAATTTCTTTTATCTTCCCCAAAATGCAGGAAGGCTTAGCTAGGGATAGCATGAGTTCTAGAGGCTTCAAAGATTTGCATTTCACTTTTTAAAAGAGCATTAACAAAACTGGTCTGACTAGCCTCACCTGGTTGAGCAGTTTGCCAGATTCCCTGATTGAAAAGAAAAATGCAGTAAAGATTCATTTGCTAACTTTTATTAAAAACAAAACAAAATAAAACCCTTTGCCTCCTCCCGCCCTTGCCTTTTATAGTGAATTCTACAGATCTGTAGCCCTTCCTTTGTTTTTTGCTTTAATGCAGCCTTTTTGCTTTAGTCAGTACAAGTAAAGGTGTGGAAATGTGCATTAACATATGGGCTCCGCTACTGGCTTTTTGTTTTTATTTTTCTTCTGACCCTGACCCCCTGAACCTGGCAGGGGACAGGCGGTGCCCGCAGGTCTTGCTCCCTCTGGCTCCTTTCAGGGTTAATCACATTTCACACATCCTAGTTTCTGGCAGATTCAGCACCTGACCTCCCCTTTGTCACTTTTGGGATGAAAGTGTGAGGTTCTGTAATTTCCCTGAGGCACCAAAACAGTTTGCTTTCCTGCCTGAGGTGAAACCAGCTCCCAGTCGCCAGAGTAGCAGCTGGGGTTTTTATCTACCCTTCAGTCAGTACCAAACAACTGATCACTTTCACTTTGCATGAAAATCAGCAGAGGCTGGAGATGCTTAATTTGGCTATTCACACAAAGGGGAAGGGGGAGACCAAAAAAATAGGGGAACCTTTGGGGCCAGATTTGCTTGGTAGGAATTAAAAATTGGGAGTCAATCTGACTCGTTGTGAAGGCGATGACTTGTGTTTCTCACGGTGGCCACTGTATTAAATCGATTTCAGGGGATAAAATGTGCTTTGGAGAAAGGACAAGTTGGCAGAGCTGTGATGAGCTATAGACCTGCAGTCAGAAAAGCGACTGAAAGGACAGATTCCTGATAGAAGGTCACAGAGCCCAAATGATGGGGAGCTTACTTTCATGGATGATTCTCACACTGGACAGCTCCAAGATTCATCCACCTGGTTATATTCTATATCAACCACCTCCCCTCCTTTTCTTTTATTCTTATTGTTTTAAATGCCCTGTAGCTGGCTGACCCTTGCCCCTAACTGACTGGCCCATAGTGAAATTGGGAATCTTTCTCTGTATGGCTAAAGCAAACAGATACATTAGGTTGACTAAAAGTGAGGGAAGGCTTTGTGGTTGCTCAAATTAGGATGCTGTTTATATGCAGATACTCTGTTATTAGTGGAATGCCAATAGGGAATGCCTGAGAAAGAGGATGGGATATCTTCACCCAGGGAACATGGAGAGGTGTGGTGGAGGGGAAGGTGTGATATCTGAACCCTGATGGGTTTATGGTGGGGTGGGAGTGATGCATTGCTGTGGCAGCTTCCTGAAAATTTGCAGAGTGGCTGCGATTTGTAAGATCCTGGCAGGAGAAGGTAGCCATCCTAAGGTGTTCTACCGACATCTACCAAAGCAGCTGGTGCCTGGTGGAAGGCAGATGGTGTTGCATCCCCCAAGTGTCACTGTCTAGCAATATGCCATGTCCACTGATTAAAAATAATTAAACATTCCTTCCTCTAGTGAAGGAGGGTGGCACACATGCCAGGCATCGAGGTTGACAATGGCATTACCCAGCAAGAAGTGGTAGCAGCCGTGAGTGCCCAGGGTAGCAGGTGCACTTGGCTTGAAAGAGGGGAGGGCCCCTTTTGGCAGTGACAGCAGGAAGAACCCAGCGAATATGCATATGTATTAGGGATGGATGAATAGGATCATCTTGGGATGAGATTTCTACTGCTTATACAAGTTTGTAGGGAATTTTTTTTATGCTGACTTCTAGAGGAAAATTGAGGACTTCCTCCTCAATCTGCTACAGCTCTGCCACTTGCTGTGTGACCTTGGACAAGCAAGAACCTCTCTGGGTCTCAGTTTCCTCAACTATGAAATAAAATGTTTGGATCATATGACCTTTAATATTCCACCCAGCCCTAGACCTATGATTGTGTCCTAGCATTGCGCAAGGTGCTATCATGGATAAAAGAGATTTATAGAATTCTACCATATTCTTAAAGAGTTTGCAATCTGTTTAATTCAACATTTATTTTTTTTTCTTTGTTCTCAGTCAACTCACTCCCAGCAGAGCTCTGCAAATAATCTGAGGAAAAGGTCAGACCCATTGACATGGAGACTGTATACTTTAATGGAGTGAGCACTGGTGAAAATCTCTCAGTTTAGCTCACAACTCACTTTTCCAGGATTAGTCCCATTTCATCATAATCATCCCTACGCTCCAGTCCTCTGGCACCTAGAGATGCCACACTTTCCATATTGGCACTCTTGTTCATTACAAGAAAAAGAAGGGGAAGGGAAGGGGCAGGGGAAAGAGAGGGAGGGGAGAGAAAGGGAATAAGCATTGATATCATGCCCACTATGTGCCAGGTACTGTGGTAAGTACCTTTACAAATATTATCTCATTTGATTTGGAAGAAGCTCTGTATTTGAACTAAGAGAGAAAAGCTCTGCTGCTTACTGTTGGTGTGACCCTATGCACATCACTCTGTCTTCTCTTATAGCTCATTTTTCTCATCAGTTAAGAAAAAAAGATTGTGCTGGACTAAATGAATTCTAAGTCCTGTATGATTCTATGAAAGTGTTCTGCAGTCCCCACACCCATGATCCCAACTCAACTCTCTTTTAGTACTCTAATGGACATTCTTGTTCATCTTGAGTTTTTGTTCACATACTCCACCTTCACACACGTGTCTAAGATGTTGCTGCCAAGATATGACTGCCAAGAACCTGCCAGAAAGGCAGGTTAAATTATTTTGTATTTGTAAATAGGTAACCTGCAGTTCTACATTCTTCAGACCCAAGGAAGATCCCACTAGGGTCCATTTGGTTTCTGGCCAATGGAGGGGTGTTAATTTCTTGCTTGGCTTTAAAAGGCATTTCCCTTTTCCTCATACCTGCTGGGAAAGGGACCAAGTGTCTAGGATATGCAGTATTTATCTAATAAGCCGTTATCAAGTGCTTCTTCTATGCTACATTTATACAAGGCCCTCTAGGAAACAAAGAGATCCAAGACCGGTAGGAGGCATTGCCCCTTTCCCTGAGGACCTGATAATGAATTCATGAAGATAAAGATATTTTCAGGAAAAAAAAATAGAAAATGATTGCATAGCACCAAAAGATTTCTTTTTAAATAAAAAAGTATTATCATGAATTTAGAGCTGGAAGGGACCTCAGGGGTTATCCTGTCCAATCTTCTCATTTTGCAAATGGGGAAATTGAGGTAGATAGGGATTAAGTGGATTGCCTAAGGTTACAAAACAAGTTAATAAAGCCAGAATTCAAACTCAAGATCTGTAATTCCATATCTATTGCTGCCTTTTTGAACTTTGTTGCTATCATGGCAAAGGTAGCATTTCTAAATGTCAGGGAGCTGGAATTGAAGTGTGATCATGATGACGTAGGGTTAGTCTTGGGAGATGTGAATTTTGAGTTAGTTTGGACTTGGGTAATGGATTTCTATCATAAATGGCCAAACTGTAATCTACTTAGCAGTGATCTGTCCAAGGTTACATAACTATTATTCATCAGAGGCAAGACAATAACCTAGGTCTTCTGTACTCCAAGTCATAGTTCCATTGGCTACCCATGCAGCCTTTTTCTTTTACATTTGTGTGTGTATGTGAAATGTGTGTATGTGTATATTTGAAGTCTCTAGACTTCACAATCATGATCCCCTTAGTGTTGATTCAACCTGGAACTTCTCTCGGTACTTGGGGTCTCCTCACCCTGCAGCAACCTTCCACCGATGGTGGCCCGCTCTCTCCTCCCCCAATCTCCCAAAGATACTTCCTCTTGGAATCTTCATTTCTTTTGGAGGGATCCAAGCTGGTCTGCCTTTATTACCCTGCTTACCCTGTTCCTGACTTTCTGGACTTCAAAACTGTGCTTTGGTGCTGGCTTCCACTCCTCTCTCTCCCATGCTTTTCAGCTCTCTTTTGTGCGTTTGTAAGTTATCTTTCTCATCAGAATTGTAAACCCCAGCACTTAGTAGGGTTCCTGGCTCATCACAAGAGCTTTGTAAATGTTTTTCTTTTATTAATTAGGAGATATGGTTTATTACTTTGCAAACTTTAAGATTAAACTAATTTTCTGCTAGAATCTTGGTGGATGGTCTTCAAGAGAAAAGTTGTGGGTTTAAAAAATGTGTGGAACTGTGGACCTGTGGAAGAGTATGCCCCAGACTTGAGGGAGGGATCGTACCAACTGTTGGGATGGAAATGTATCGCATTAGCAAATACCTCCTTCTAAAAGGTAATTAAGGCTAGCTTACTAGATTAAGCAAAATGACACAAGATATACCTCTATTAATGATATTATTAGAAAATCCTCAATGTTTCAGAATTGCTATAGAACTCCCAAGGAGAAAAAAAAAAGGAAGTTGCTAAGGGAAGTTCCAAGATGATCCATATTGGAAGGAACATGGTTTTGAAACCTAGATAGTCAGGGGGGTTAGCAGGCTGATCTGGGTCCTCTAAAATATGGAGAATCCAAGAGGAACTCATCAGTGAGAGAAGTGTTGGGCCTTGTGGAGGATGAGTGGTAAGTGGTCCACTAGGAGTGGCAGGTTGTTCCATAGGGAGGAGGAGCTAAGGATTGAGGATTATTTCAGGATGAACCAGAAGTAAAGGAAACAACATTTTGAAATCCAGAGAAAATCAGGAATAGGAGCAGGAAGGGAATGAAGACCCTCTGGTGCTCTCAGTCAATGAGTGAGAATGAGGAGGGGTTATCAAGATTGAGCCCAGAGAGAATACTACATTCATATGTGTGTTTACAACCACGCATACACACACATCTATATATCTGTATAACTCAGAGGGATATTCCAAGGTCAAAAGGACATGGGAGTACGAGGATGTTTCAGGGTTAACAGGCCCTAGGTGATGAGGAATATTCCAGAATGAGATAACAGGAAAGGCATCATTCAAAGTCTAGAAATACATGTAGTTCTTTACTGGACTCCAATGGTTAGTGCCCTTATAAAGGCTTGAAGTTGATTTTTTTCAGTGTTTAATTTGCCATCAGACTACCACTACTGAAACTGCTATCAGCTCTGAGGAGACCATCTTCTAAACTTATGATGTTTGCAAATTTTCCTATGGTCAAGGGGGTGGGAAAGAGGCAGAGGTGATCATTTTCATCACCATAGGCTTTTCTCTCAAGGGTTTGGCTGGTCCTGCTCTACCACTAGCTGATCTGCTTTGAGAAACTCAGATTCTGCCCTATCTTTTTGTTGCTGCTTGCTTCCAAAACCCCACTGGGTAAGATGGATTCTCTTAAACTAACCACAAGATACTTCCTAGATGGCATCATCTGCTTTCATTCAGCTGGCACCTAGTTTGCATCTTAGACTGTTGAAAAAGTAATATTGGAGAATTGTTCTCATTGAGTTCATACCTTTTGTTGATTTTAAAATTCAGTCAAAAGTAGTTATCACTTGATAAAGGTAAATGGACATAGAATATCTCATTAGTTAGATTAATTAGGGTTGATGGAGGTACAGGATACTGGGAAGGATCCCCTTTGTCCTCCCTCCCTCCCTTCCTTCCTTCCTTCCTTCCTTCCTTCCTTCCTTCCTTCCTTCCTTCCTTCCTTCCTTCCTTCCTTCCTTCCTTCCCTCCCTCCCTCCCTCCCTCCTTCCTTCCTTCCTTCCTTCCTTCCTTCCTCCCTTCCTTCCTTCCTTCCTTCCTTCCTTCCTTCCTTCCTTCCTTCCTCCCTTCCTTCCTTCCTTCCTTCCTTCCTCCCTTCCTTCCTTCCTTCCTTCCTTCCTTCCTTCCTTCTTCCTTCCTTCCTTCCTTCCTTCCTTCCTTCCTTCCTTCCTTCCCTCCCTCCCTCCTTCCCTCCCTCCCTCCTTCCTTCCTTCCTTCCTTTCTTCCTTCCTTCCTTCCTTCCTCCCTCCTTCCCTTCCTCCATCCTTCCTTCCCTCCCTTCCTCTTCCTTCCCTGTAATATAATGAATGTCTTTCTAATTTATATTCACCCTGTTCCAGGACTGTATTCTTAGCTCCTAGCCTCATCAGCTGCTGTTTGTAGCATGTGACATGAAGTTGCTGACAATATCTTTCCTAATGACCTCTGCTAGTACCCAGATGTATTTCTCATCATTGCTCAGTCTTCTAGAGAGGCAAAGTACTAGACTTTGAGTCAGAAAAACATGGGTTCAAATCCCACCTCTTACAATCACTACCTGTTATATCACCTATCTGATCCTTGAGTGACTCTCTAAGACAATAGTGTGATCCAACGGGGGAAGAAAAGTCTGAATTTAGTCATGTGCCCTGGGTTGAAATCCTAGATCTGAATCTTAATGCCTATGTGAACTTGACCAAGTCACTTCCCCACTTTGGACTTCAGTTTCTTTATTTGTAAAATAAAGGAATTGGATTATATGGTCTCTCAGGTCCTTTCCCACTCAATCTGCGATCCTAGTTTATAGCTGTACCTGTCTACCTCCAGATAGGAAGTTCTCCTACAGAGAGTTCTCAACTATTTGACTCGGTCTTTTTGGTGGAGGAGTTGAAGGTCATTGTAAATCTGAAAATATGTTCTATGGAAGGGGCACAGCATTAGGCTACCAAATGCTCAATAAGACTTCAGCACTAACTGATGAGAACCAGGGAAGAAAACAAGGAATGTGGAGAAAAGGATACTGGTCGTTGTTGATGCAAAGGTGTTCTCTCATTGGCCTTCCAATTCATGCCTTCCAATGATTATTCTGGCTTCTGCCCATTTATAGAGTCAATGATAGGATTTGTAGCTAGAATGAAGCTTACAGGTCATCGAGGCCAGTGTTTAACCCATTTTACAGGTAAGCATGTTGAGAACTATTGAGGTGAAGTGATTTGTGCAAGGTCACAAGGTAGCAGTAAGCTAAGGTGCTGTTTGAACTCCGATCTTCTGGCTCCAATTCCAGGGTTCTCACCGCAACACACTGGCTTTGTCTTCCTAGTACGAGTTGTGTCTTTTCTGGGACTAGAGGCATTGATTGCTGGCTGTGACTGAGCTTATTACAGCAATAACTCTTGAGGGCTAATTTCTGAGCCAAAAAAACTACACTCATGTACACACATATAGTGTCCCAAAAGTCTTAATACAATCTTTAGCTATTAAAGCTCAAAACAAACTTAAGACTTTTGGGATACCATGTATACATGTATACACACATACATATATCTCTATACAGAAGTATACACACAATAACACACACATATATATACACAAGTTGACACATATGCACATGTACCTGTATACATAGCACATGCACAACTATACATTACATGTATATTTACATATATATCTGCATGTAGATATATACATGCATATATTCATATACATACAAGTACACACACAATAATACATGGTATATATACATGCACAAGTTGACATTTATGTACATATACATATATACACAACACATACAAGTATACAATATGTGTGTATATATTCGTACACATACAAGTATTCATAGATATACATATATGTATATATACACATATACAAGTATGCATGCATATAGATAATATATATTGTCTATTTTTATATCTGCTTATATTAAGAAAGACAATGAATCATGAGGCACCTAGGTACATACTAGCACTATCTGGCCTAGGTGACTCATGATGAGGCTGGCCCTATAGGCTATCACCTGTGAATAGTTCTACTTCTGCCTGGGACCAGTCTGCAAAATCCAGAGGGGCCTCATTAGTAACTGTGTGGTCATCTGTGACAGGGCCCTCTCTCTGCCATCTCCCACCCAGCTCCCATCACATTCAAGTCATACATTGTCACCCCAGGGGACATGGCTGAGGGCGAATCCTCTACCCTTGATAGATCTCTAATGACCAGAACAGTGCACCCATTTCAGCAAAAACGACCAGGGTTTCTGCAAGCATCTGAGAGGAGCGAGCTTCAATCTTGTGTGTCATGTAGGAGATGAAAGCACTGGCACCATCCTGGGAAAATGACTGTCTGGGCTTAAAGGAAATGTCACCTCCCAAATTAGCAACAACATTCTCATCAGCACCTCCTGGAGTGTCCTAGCCAAATGTTGACCTTGTTCCACTTAATTGGACAGCTCTCACTGGATTGCGAGCAAGCTCTTTCGCATCTCACGTTTACATTTCTTCTTTCTGGTAGTATTCACAAACAAAGGACCATTATTTTTCTTCCCCTGTGATTTGGATTTTTGCTTTTCTCTGCAAAGGAATAGAGCCTTTCTGCTTCAAGAATCTTGAAATGTATCATTTGGCTGAATAATTCTATTAAAGCTAAGGCCAAATTCCTAGACTAAAGTGTGCAGGATATTTTCCTTCAAAATAAATAGCCAAGAATTATCCTTTGTGAAGCTGGGTACTGCAATGTAATGACATGAGACTGAAAGTCAGGTTCCTCAGTCTCTATCACATTTAACCTATGAGACCTTGGCCATGTATTCTGAACTCTCTGAACCTTTCTCTCTTCCTTTGGACTAGATAGTCTCTAAGGCCTTTTCAAACTTTATTTTTATCTTTGTAGATACAATGGCCAATAGTACAACTGCAATTTCCACGTTTATTGTTTAGGACCACACCAGAGAAGGCCTTATAAATTCACAGAATTTAAGAGCTGGAAGGATCTTCAGCCACCATGTTGTTCAACTTGGATCTGAAAAGAATACCTAGGCAGAGATCTTCACCTTGGAGCACAAGAGGACCCCTAAGGGGGAGAGACCCTGGGATGCTACTCTGTAGGGTGGAGACAGAGAGCTGGGGAGAGCAGCAAAGCCGCTGTTGGGGAGATAATTGGGTGGGGCCAGGTCATGGAGGAGTTTATCTGGAAATAGACTCTAGAGTATGGGGAAAGCAAGCATAACATCGAGTACCTTCCCATTCAAACAATTTGTTCTTGCTAACTAGATGCTAGGCTCTGTTTTTCTGTCTCCCTGACAGGGTACAGTTGTCAGTGCCTTCTTTAAAACAAATCATTTTATTGATACCTCCTTCTTTATTAATTTGATTTATTTCTCACTTTTCTCAAACTGAACCCTTCCTTGTGAGAGACTTCAAACAATTAACCAAAGAACATCCAAATACAGAAGCACTGACAGTATGCTATCCTCTCTCCTGGTCTTCTCTCACTCTTTTGCTATGAGGGAGAAGGTACGATTCATCAGTTCTTCTCCAGGACCTCCTTGATGTCCTCATTGTCCTGTCTTCATTTTAGTGATCTTTTATTTACATTGCTGCAGAGATTGTGTTGTATATTTTCTTCAAAGTTTGTTCAAATCTTTCCAAATTCCTCTCATTCATCATCTCTCATTCCACAATGTAACATCTTACTCCAGTTACCTCCTTTAGCCCTCTACATTTTGGTTGACCTTAGGTAAAGACCTATTTATCTGCTTAGCTTTGACTGGTGATGTGCTCATGTAAAATGACACCCTCTGGAGAATTGTGGTTAGGTAATTGTCCCAGAGAGTGTCTGAGCAGGGATTTGAACTCAGGTCTTTCTAACTCCGGAAATGCTACCTATCTACTACACCATTCCAGCCATTATCAGCCATTTAGTGTTGTTTTTCGAGTTGTTCCATCATGTCTGACTCATCATGACCCCATTTGGGATTTTCTTGGCAGAGACACTAGAGTGGCTTGCATTTCCTTCTCCAGCTCATTTTATAGATGAGGAAGTTGAGGCAAATAGGGCTAAGTGACTTGCCCAGGGTCACCTAGCTAGTCAATGTCTGAGGCTAGATTTGAACTCAGGGAGATGATGACTCTTCCTGACTCTAGATCTGGTGTTCTATCCACTGTATCATCTGCCTGCTCTCAGTCATTTGTACCTTTGTGTAAACTAATTTAGCAGCTCATTTTCTATTCTTCTTAAAAATTGTTAATCTATTTTTTAAGCATTTATTTTCTCTCCTTCCTACCATACTCATTTAAAAGAAAAAGAAAAACATTCCCACATTGTCCACGTCCCAAAAATGTATGTCTAATTCTGCATCTTGATTCTAGCCAATATGATGGGTGGGTTTTTGAATTAAGAACCCTGATGAAACAAGATGTAGGACAGCACCTTTTCTGGCCAGAAGGATGCAAGAATAGATATGGAGCCAGGGTCGTGGGGAAGGAAGGATTCACAGGGGAACATAGAAGTGGATTCTGGGCAGCCAACATCTAACCCCAGAAAACACGTAGGCGCATGAGAAGAGTCCTCATGATGATATCTGAGTGCTGAAGACAAGTTACATGTTTCAGAATCTTCCTGGAGGACAGCCTTGTCTATTTATTGAAACTTAGTTCAATGAATATTTGTCAAGTATATACTATGTGCCCAAAACTGAGAATATAGAGATGAAAGGGAAATGATTCCTACCCTCTGAAAGCTTGCATCCTACTTAACTGGTTCTTAGTCACAGATATTCTTCTTGATTGAAGATTGAACTCAGCCCTCTTCCCTCTGGCCTGCTGGATTCCTCACTGCTTGAAGTTCTTCCATAGGAAATGTTTGTGGTCCTACTGCATCTACTCAACTCACATTAGAGGAGTTGGGAATCCTGGAATCTACCCTCTTTCTGCTTCTGTCAGTCCTTCAAGTTTCAGTTCCATTTATCATAGTCTCCATTCTAGTGAATTGGATGAGGTCCAGGATCTTGTGGCTGCCAGCTCCATCTTGACATTTGACATTCAATATGGCTCAGGGATGATGTCGTTCAGGTAGCTCTACGTGACATCTGGGGCCAGGCCAGGGCTTGCTGCCACAGCATAGGTTGTATTCAGCTTTTGTTTCACTGACCCTCATCTCTGTCTGGGGCATGAGACTGATTGACACCATACTTTGTCAGCCTAGCTATTTTCCCAGTGATAGAGTTTTCTACTCTGTCTGTGGTGCCTCATTTATCATGAAATTGTCCAAAAAGGAAAGATCATTGATGGCTTAAAGTTCAGTCTTTGACAGGAAACTCAGCTGCCTTTCAGGGTTTTTTCTGATACTGATTAAAAAAAAACAAAAACAAAAACCCAGACTTATGATGTAGTCCAAAGCACTTATTTTGCATGATTGTGTTGTCAGTGTATGTGTATTCCTGGATCTCTGTATTTGTCACTTTAAGAATCTCTTAAGGAGAGTAGTAAAACAGAAAGAATGCTGTGTTTGGAGTCAATGACCTGAGTTCCAATTCTGACTTTGACATTTAGTGTAAGTCGTTTATCCTCTCTGTGCCTCAGTTTCTTCATCCGTAAAATGGAGAGGGCAGTTGGACTGGATGGCTTTTAAGGTCCTTTCTAGTTTCAGATCTATTATCCTAGAGAAAGCTAGGTAGTCCAGGAGATAGAGCACTAGACCTGAAATGAGGAAGATAAGTTCAAATCTGGCCTCAGTTATTAACAGTGTAACTAACCCTGGATAAATCGTAAAACTTCTCAAAAGTGTTATCATTTGCCATTGAGTTTAATGATAGCACCTGCCACCAAGAGTTATTGAGAGAATCAAATGTTTGCAAAACTTCAATTGAAATCTCAATTCTCTCACCACCCCAGCCCATCCTCCATCCTGCTGCCAAAATGAGTTTCCTTAGTACAGATATGAATACACCATTCCCCTACTCAACAAACTCCAGTGACTCTCTATTATCGCTAGAATAAAATAGAAATTCCTCTGTTTAATTTTTGTCAGTCCTTCACAACCTAGCCCCAGCCTCGTTTTCCAGTTTTGTTCTTTTTCTGCACATCATTCTTCCTAAACTCTGCAATCTAGTCAAACTATCTTCTCTTTGTTCCTTATATGACATCCTATTTCCTTTCTATACATTGGATATCACCTGGGAACTGAGGGCACACCCTTCTCTCTTCTACTTCACAGAATTCCTCTCTTCTTTTAAGAAGCAGACCATGTGAATTCGCTTTATGTGAATAATTGATTGAGTGAGTGAATGAATGAATGGCATTTATTAGCCAACAAGTCAAACACAAAAAGGTTTATTAAGTGCTTATTACGTGCCAGGCACTGTTTTAAGCATTAGAGATACACATATGAGTAGGAAGAGAGAAATACTTGTCCTCAAGGTGCTTATATTCTAATGGAAGAAGACAGCACACAATAGGGAGTTGAAAATGAGAGGGAAAGGAGCTAACATAAAGTCTAGCAAGTCAGAAGTAAAATAAACTCAGAGGGAAATGACAGTTGTTAGCTTGAGTCCTCTACAAAAATGGCAGCCCTGGTAGGAACTCACAAATGGGAAAAAGGTATGGCATAGAAGGAGGGTATTTACAGAGTGTTAACAAGTGGCAAAAGAAGTTGGATTGTCAGGAGGAGGAGGCATCAGGGCTGAAGGACATTAGACTGTGACTGAGGCAGGAGGACAAAGTCAGGAAAGTCAGAAGCAGAGCTGGGAGAGGAATCAAGTTTGCATCAGATTCACTCAAAGGTACTTTCTAGTTTTAAATCTATAATCTATGATCCTGTGATACCTGAGGCCATTTTATGTCCCAGCACTGTCTGTCTTTATCCTCTTCTCATCTCAGAACCAATCTTTATCTAGTACAGGTCAGAGGCTTGCAGGTGGTCATAACTAAAAGTGACTGACTGATTTTTTAAGTGTCTGTGTAGGGAAAAGACATGAACAGTTTCCTGGCATTCAGGTTGTGAGAATTTATTGCTTACAACCAGAATCAGGACTAGGGGCTGACAAAGCAGTAAGCTGCTCATGGCTCACCTTGCAATGCATTTGGGTTGGGGATAACAAGGAACATATTTTAATGTTACCATTTATAAATGTACTTTGGAGGAGGGGCCAACAAAAATAAATGGTGACTGCAAAACCTACTCTATCCACATGAACCACTTGAGCCCAGCTCATAATTCCATGGTGCTGGCTTTAAAGATGGAAATGGAATCCAGCCTATGATGCCGTAGAACATACTTGCTATAATCCAGGCTGTTACTGGACATGGCTTCAGTCATCATGGCAAAATTGCTGTCGTCCTTTCAACCTATCTTCCTCATTATAGGTTGGAGAGGAGCAGCCTTTGAGTCACTTCAAGGTCTGGGACTCTGGGTGCTAGTGTTTGTGGGCTCATCCGTATTCTTTATAACTGAAGAGAAGAGAAGTTCATTGGTTCTTCTAGCCTTGGTTTGGAATCCTACCACTTGAAATACAAGTCTCAATTTAAACAGATGACATGCTGAAGATTTCTGGAGATAGTTTAATTTGGTTTTTGAACCCTGTGAAGCCTTTGTGAAGTACTTCTTGTACCCATGCAAACCATTACAGTCTCTGATCATTAGGAGTCACACAGAGTAGCCTGGTTGTGGCAAAAAGGAGAGTTTACTTCAATGTCAAGAAAACCTGGGGTCAAGGTATGCTGCACATAGTGCCTTCGGGCCATGTACATAATGTCTCAGTACCCTTACTAGCTTTTTAAGACTTCTGTGGGTATATTTCAGAATTATAAAATAAAACCATCATGACCTTTTCCTTCCTGGTCCCTAGGAGACTTACATATGTTGGTATGTGATTGGCATGAATTGGAATTGGGATTAGATAGGCTACCTTTTGAAAGAGATATTTTCAACAGTTTAATATAATGTTATATGAGTTTCCACATCTGTTTTTTGCCACTTTTATCATGCCAATGAAACATATAACCATGACTTTTTTCATTGGAGTAATATTTCTGATGTGTCTAACTTGACCTTGTCACAAGGTATTTTCTGTTTTGGAACTCACTTGGATTTTATCTTTTTCTGAGTGGAAGTTGGAAATGACGGGAAAAGAAGGCAATTTCATTTTGACATCCCACTACAATCTGTTTATCTCCTTTTGGGATATGGGAAAGTCTGGAGGGGAGCACTGAAAATGCTAAAGTATTTCCTCAAGTGAGTGGTATTCTCTGCTCATCCCCCTGAGAAGAAAGCTTTATTTTAGGCAATGAAAAATCCATAAAAATGCCTGAGTTCTCAGAGCTCCTATTCTTTGAAAGGCATGGAGATGGAAAAGTGATCTTACCTTTTCATTCTTTCTTTTGGAACTTAAATGTTTTATTAGAAAATTAATATTAAAGATCTATATATAAAACAAAATTGATGTATAGCTAAATTGATTAATCTCAACACATAAAGTACAATAAACAGTGTGACCTAGTGGAGATGGTCAGGAAAATTTGAACTTAAGTCTTGCCTGCAACATGTATTGTTCATATGATTTGGAGCAAGTCACCGAATCACACAGTGACCTACAGAAGGTTCTAATCTATATCTTTATCTCTCTCTCTGTCTCTCTCTCTGTCTCCCTCCCCCCCTCCCCCTTTCTCTCTCTCTTTCTGTCTTTGTCCCTTTGTCCTTCTCAGTTTCTATCTTCATGTATATGTATATATATCATATATATGTTTACATATATTATGAAAAATCAGTAAATAAGCTATATATATATATATATATGGATAAAGAATCCTGAGATTCTAAAGAAGTTTCATATAAATACATACATATATACATACACATGCATGTACACATGTACATATGTATATGTAAATATGAATGGGTGTGTGATGTAGCCTCCACCAAAATTATTTGCCCAAAGATCATTTTTTTTATTACTAACCTCTTACTTTTTCAAAGGAAAGAGAAATGTTCTAAGAAAATCATCAAACTTGACTACATCATTTGAACGGTTATATTTTATAAAATGAACACACTAGTAAGAATGCCTCCACATAGAAATCACTTGACATATCAAGACTGGGTACAATATTTTTAAAAAAATGGACTCAAATGGAAGCAGGGGAAAAGGGAAGAATGAAGTAGAACTCATAGTGAGGAGAAGTTGCTGAGGAAGTAACGGCTTCATTTACAAAACAGATGAAGTTGACTAGAAGAGATACATTGCAGCTCTACCTTGGATTCAAAGGTGTGGAACTAAAACATAGTTAATAATTCAAAACAAAATTCTGTTGTCTCATGTGATTAGCCACAGCCAGCTACTGGGAAACCCAAATAATGGATAGTTGTGTTTAATTTTAGGAAAACAAAAGAAACAAAACAAAATCAGTACTCGTGGTGTCATTCAACAAACATTTATTCATCACCTGTTAACTTCCAGACAACGTCTAGATGCCAAAGATATAAAAGTAAAAATGCAATAGTCCTTACCCCTCAAGGATCTAACTTTCTATGAGAGATCTAGGGAGTGATATGGCCCATATACTGATGAATATAGTCCAAGGTAGGAAATGATGAGGGCAAAAGAAAGTCCTAGACAGAGTGATGTGGGAAAATTTGATGAGAGACAACATTTTCAGTTGAGGATATTGAGGGAGATTTCATGGGAGAAGTGGAGATAGGAGTGAACATTGATGAAAGAGGATTTTAAGAGGAGGGAAGGAGTAGATTGTACACTTGAGACACGAGGAAAAGCTGGTGGGAACACACAAATGGAAAATAGCATATCCACTAGCTGGAAGACAACTAGTAGAAAGTATAATATGATATAAAGACAGAGAGGTAGGTTCAAGCTAGATTGAAGATTAAACTCATCTTGGGGATTGTATTTTACTGCCAGGTAATAGGGAGTCATTGAAGGTATTTGGGCACAGGAATCATTTTTTATTACTTGCTGTTATGATCACTCAGCAGCAGATGTCAGGCAGAGAAGATTTTAAGTGCCACAGAGAGACTAATGAATTTGGTCTCAGAGAGCATATAGGTTTAGAGTCTAGAGCATTTATTTAAGAAACAGGAAGTTCTTACCTGTATAAGTGTTCAGATCTCCTATGCTCTGGGAGCATTCTTATGATCTGTGTAACTTTATTTGCCTTTGTAGAATGAAGGAGTTGAATGGGAAGACCTCTAATAATCTTTTCAGTTGTAAGTCCAGGTTCATGGATATAGTCATCATTGAAGTAAAAAAGCTCATTTTATATAGTAGAGCATAAGAAATGTTATAGCAGGGCCATATATAAATGACCATACCAATGTCAGGAACTATATATAAATTAGAACAGCTTTAGTCCTGAAGTAATACTTGACTCAAGTAATTGTGACTTTCTTTTAAAATGTTGAAAAGAAGAGAGAGAAATCTCTTTTAACATACGCAGCAAAGGGTCTGGGTTCACTTTTCCAAACTACCCTTCTACTGGTAAGATGAGTGCCCAGAGGGCTACTAGATACTGCTTTACTCAATTCTAGAGGACCCTCAGAGGTTAGGTCTTTTATCGTTTAAGCACTACAGCTCAAGGCCTCCACTGATGTACTTCCCTTGGTGATTACTAGGCAATATCAATTTGCTAGCCAGATGTAATTAGCTTCTAGACATATGTTTTTACTAATATGGTACAGTAAGATTGATTGGTACAACTTCCCTCTTCCCTGTCACCAAAAAAAACAAAAAAACCCCAAACAAACAAAAAACAAAACAAAGCTACGCTGTCACACAAATTCATACAGGGTCCAAAAGAGAGTGGACCTACTGTTAGAAAGCAAAGGAAACGCTTGCAATATTTGGTTGCTGACAATTCTTATCCCTGCCTATCCTCAAATGGAAAGAAGGAAGAAAGGGAACATTTATTAAGCACTTACCATGTGCAGGCGCTACGCCAAGAAATTTAGAAATGTAATCTCATTTAACCCTCACAATCCTCCAAGATAGGTGCCATTATTACCCCCATTTTACAGTTGAGGACACTGAGTGAGTTGCCCAGGGTTACAGAGCTAGTAAATGTCTGAGCTATATTTGAACTCAGGTCTTCCTGACTCTAGGACAAATGCTCTCTACCCATTATGCTACCAATGAATTTCTCCTTAGGTAGTTGTAGTTTTCTCCTAGACTCATTGTGGGATTCTGAAGTGACTTTTCTTCAATGTGTCTAGTTTGTCTCTGGCTCCTGATTCAAACACTACTTCTAATCACTGGAATATTGAAATACTTGAATATTTCAGGTATAAAAGTGAAGTTTAACATAATGCATTCTAAGTATGTATTTTGAAAAAAGTTTGAATTACTAACTTAGATGCTTAAGTAAATCAATGCTTTCAAAAGGAGGGGGTCTTACCCCATTGGCCAAGTTTTCAGTCTTTCCCTATAAATGTTAAATTGAGCCATTAAGCTACAAATTGTCACAATGGATAGAGCACCAGCCCTGGAGTCAGGAGGACCAGAGTTCAAAACCAGCCTCAGATACTTAATACCTGTGTGACCCTGGGCAAATCACTTAACCCTGTTTGCCTCACTTTCCTCATCTGGAAAATGAGCTGAAGAAGAAAATGGCAACATTTTTTGCCAAGAAAATTCCAAATGGGATCATGGAGAGTTGGACACGACAGAAATGACTCAACAACATTTGCTTTGGATGTATCACAATGTATATTCCTGTATCTGAAATGCCCAGAAAAAGTGAGTCATCATGACATTAAATTTGGTTTAACAAGCTTTTATTAAGTCTGTGTTTGTGAGATACTGTGATGAGCTTTAGAGACACGATCAGTCAGCAAGCATTTATAAAGTGCTTACTATGTGGCCAGAACTGTGCTAAGCACTGGGATACAAAGAAAGGCAAAAACATTCCCTGCCCTCAAGGAGCTCCCACTCCAGTGAGAGGAACAACATGTAAACAATTGTGTACATACAAAATTACACACACAGAGTAGATTAAAATGTAGTCTCAGAGGGAAAACATTAGCAATGGCAGGGATCAGGAAAGGTTTCTTATAGCATTTGAGTTCTATCTTAAGATAGAAGATGGATGAAGACCAAACGTGGGGACAAGGAGATAGACTATCTCAGGCAAAGGAGATGAGCAGTGAAAAGGTTAGGAGGAGGCAGGAGATGGACTGTCTTGTGTAATGAACCGCAGCAAGGCTAATGCTACTGGATTATAGAATACGTGTAGGGGAAAGAATCCAAGAGAACTGGAAAAGTAGAGAAGGGGATCATTGTGAAAGTCTTCAGATGCCAAATTGATAAGTTTGTATTCCTATTAATAATAGGAAGCTATTAGAGTTTACTGTGTAGTATGGAAGACATGGTAAGATATACACTTTAGGAAGATCGCTTTGAACAGATGAGTGGAGGATGGATCGGAATAGGGAGAGATAATTCAGGAAGACCAGCCAGAATGCTATTGCAATAGTTCAGGAGTGAGGTGATGAGGACCTGTACCAGTGTGGTGCTTGGGTAAATGGAAAAAAGGCAGTGTATAGATGCTGTATATTTGTGAAGTTACAAAAACGATTTAGCAACAGATTAAATATATTGAATATATATATTAAATATATTGAATATATATTGAATATATGAGAAAGAGAAGTCTTGGGGTAATGGTAATTTAAAATGGGGAGATCTTCCTCATTCATTAATAGATGTGTTAAGCTACATGGAGCCTGTGGTGAGAGGAGTTTGCCAAATGGGTAGAACAGGAAAAGACAGAACTAGAGCAGAGCTGAGAGGAAGTTAGTCATGAGGGGAGTCAGAACTAGGAAGGGTACAGGGGCTGGCTAGTGTGAATGAAAGAGACTGTGATTTTGTTTAAGAGGACCTACTTGTGGTTTGTTTAATGGACGGGGGAAGGCTTGGGGATGGTGTTGTCCTCTGCATTGTTATTGTGTACGGATGTCTTTATTACTACGATGGATTTGACTTTCTGTTGTCTAAATAAATGTTTTGGTTCTGCCTTCCATGTGGAGAATCTGTGGTATTTTGCAATTCAGAAATGCACTGGGATATTCATGGCCACTGTGGGCACTGTGAATATCACATTGGTGCTACACTTGGATAACATTGAGGTTAGGAGTCTGGCTGGGATGGTGATGGTGCCCTTAAAAGTAAAGGGAAATTTGGGTGGAGGAATATGAGGGAAAGGTAATGAATTTTGTCTTGGCCATGTTGTGTTTGAGATGTCTATGGGAATCCAGTTTGACATTTCCAAAGGGCAGTTGGTGATGTGATCCTGGAATTTAGTAAGGTTAGGACTAGGTATGTTGATTTGCAAATCATCTACAAAGAGATGGTAATTGAAGCTCTGGAAACTGATGAAATCACCAACTAAGATATTATAGTTATAAAGAGAAAAAAGTGAAATAGGCCCTGTCTTCAAGGATATTATCAATTATAAAGACAAATATAAGCAAATACTTACTTGAGTGCTGCTTTGGTTCAGAAGTCAGGCATATCTATCATTATTTCTCTATGCTAATAGGTTTGGCTTTTATAATGATCAAAATTCCAAATGTGATATTAAAAAGTATGGTTGGTGAGCACTTAGAAGGGGAAATGGTAATCACTAAGAGTCAGCATAACTTCCTTAAGAATAGGTTCCACCATTCTTGAGCCTAAACATACACACAACACACACACATATTCACATATGTATATATACACATATGCATACACACACATATATGTATATACATGTATATGTATGTATACAAGATTACTAGAATTAGCTTGAAGGAATGCTTTAGAGATACTATACCAAGATTTGAATTTCATCATTACATCTGATGAAACCATTTGTGAAATAATTTTGGACAAGACAATGAGATGTGAGCTAGACAATAGCATAGTTAGTTAGGCATATTTGAAACTGGTTGAATCATTGGACCCAAATGTTGTCATTAACATATTGATACTATATTGGAAGAATATCTCTTATAGATTGTCCCAAAGATTTATCCTTGACCTTTCTCCATTAAGTATTTCTATATTTCAGTGACTTAAAAGAAGACAGACTTGTCATGCTGATTAAATTCATAGTTGACTCAAAGCTGAGATGGATGGCTAATTTTTGGATTACAAAGTGAGGATCTAAAAAGACCTCAATAGCCTTAGACCAATGGATCAGTTTTAGGAAAACAATATAAAGACAAATATAAATCCCTAGGCTTAGCTTAAAAAAGAAAACCCAATATCTGTGCTTGCTTTTCCCTCACTCCACCCTCCCCCCCACAAAAAAAGTTTATAAATTGTAGATGTGGGAGGCGTAGCTAGAAAAATTATTCATGGAGGAAATATGCGGGGGCTTCAAGTTCAATATGCATCAACAGTATGATAGGGCAGCCAACTGAGCTAATGTGACCTAAGAGCATGTAAATAATGATATCTGGCCGCCCTCCTCAGTATACCATCTGTCAATATCTTAAAATCTGGCATCTGTAACTGGGCACCATACTCTAAAAGCAATCTGACCAGGAAAGATTGCAATGTGACTATCACCTCCTTCATTTTGGATCTTATATCTTTGCAATTTTTCCTATCAGATTGCATTAAGAATATATTTTGTTCAGTTCTGGGTGTCAAACTTTAGCAAGGATGTGGATAAACTTCAGTGGTAAATAGAGGAGGGAAATTTCACATGAATAGTAAGAGGATTGGAAACCATGGTATTGTAGGATTGGAGAAGGAACTGGTAATATTTAGCTCAATGAAAAAAATAGGCACATATGCTGCTTTCACTTAGTTGCTGTTAGGTTGAAGAAGGATGGGGCTTGTTTTTCTTGGATCTAACAGGAATGGTTGGAAATTGTAGCATTGTAGAAGTGATTAAATGTAAAGAAATTTTTTTTTTTCTTATGAGTAGGGCTCTTCACTTGAAAATATTCAGACAGATTATGAATCAGTATTTGTCAGGAATGTTGTAGTAAGTTATTTGTCCAGGTTCAGGTGGGACTAGATGGACTGTTTGTTTCTGACCATAGGCTATTCTGACCCTGTCATATATTCCAGGAAACATAGTTCATTTTTGGACAGTTCCAGTTGCAGAAAGTTTTTCTTCTTTATTAAATTAAAAATCTGCTTTCCTGTAGCCGCTCCCTGGTGGCTCTACGTTTGCCCTTTGGGGTCAAGCAAGAAAAGGCTAAGCATTCTTCTACATGGAAACATTTTTGTTAGTTGAAGACTGTCATCATATCTCCTAACCTCTTCTCTGGGAATGTCAACCACAACCTAATGTTGCCACAAGTCACATTGGGATTCTGAGAAGACATGGCTGCCAGTATCAGAGAACCATAGCACTACAGCCAGAAGTGTCATCAGAAATCATCTAATTCCATTACTCCACTTTACAGATGAGGAAACTGCAGCCAAGGCAGGTTAAACGATTTGTCTAAGGCAATAAGGCTTTTAATTAGCAGAGCCCTGATTCAATCCTGAGTCCTCTAACTCTAAATCCAACACTCTATGTCTCATAATGCTTTTCAGTGGCTGATAGGAGTCAGTAACTTTGTATGGAAACAGAAGGAAAAAAAAATAATGGTTCCTTCTAATCAGGAGATTAATTCACTGACCCTTTTGTCCAGAACCCTGGCCTGATCTTTAGAATTCATTAGCTGTTCATTGTTTTCTGTGATTCTCCATGGTGCCTATGTATATATGATATGTTTTATAGGGCAGATGAACAGTATGATTAAAAAGGAGCTGAGGAGTCACTGCTGCAGTGGTCCCCAGGTACTTGCCTGTCCCTTAAAATTGGTGGACCTTGCCAGGTTTCCTTCCATTAAGTATAATAATACCAAAAGCTTCTTCTTTTTCTCTCTGCCGTTATAATTCAGAGCTTTCATTCCCATAATCCCCATAGGATAGCTCCTTTTTGATAAAATTCAGCCATATTCTTTTCCACTAGTTCCCTCTTAGTTGAATGCCCTCATTATTTCTTGCCTTTCAAATAACTCATGGTTTGGGTTATGAGTTTGGAAGCAGTTCTCAAAGTAGAAAGGAAGACACTGTGGTACAGAGGCTGGCGTTTGGAACTCTCCAGAATTTCTTAGAATTAGTGATATGCGATTAGGGATCATGCTCATTAAAGTAGCTGTCTTACCCTTCCTAACCTTGAAGGTCAATGATGATAGGGTAAGGCAAATGACAAGCACATCATCATCTGCATTGAGCCTAGAAGTGGGTCTCTAGGAAAGTGAGAAATAAGAGAACTTTAGACAGAGGTTGTAGAGACGGTTTAAAAAAGAATCAAAGAAGAAAAAGACATTAAAGGAAGAATAAAGAAAAGTAATTAGAATTCAATGAGCTACTCCTTTTCTTTCTAAAATAATTTTGTCATATGAAAGACAGATGGATGGGTAGATAGATAATTTATTAAACATGATGTGACAAGCAGTGTGCTAAGGGACATGAATATAAATACCTGCAAAAAACATAGACGATCTCTACTCTTGATGAGTTTATAGTCTAATAAGGGAGACAATTCACAAAAATGGAGCTAAAAAATTGAGTGACCATGTTGAAATAGATGGGAAGTCAGAAGTAGAGGTGTGACATAAGTAAGCATAGATGTCCTGGTCACTTTCTTAAATGGAGATCCTGGGAAGTAAGTAGCTAGTTAGAGTAGGGGGCTCTAAGGGGAGAGATATTTCCAAGGTGAGAATGCCATTGAGATAGAGATTGAGAAGTCCAGAGAATCAGAAATGAAGCCATGAGAGAAATGAATCAGTTTGAGGGGTGAGAGGGAGAGGAAGATAGGGGAAAATCTAGGCAATATAGAAACAAAAGGTATCAATAAAAACATTAAAAAAGCACAATTAAGTAGCTATGACTATCAGTTTAAAAATTCTAGGAAAAAGGAGCACAGGAAGAAAAAGAAGAGATTCCAACCTAATCTTTAGGCTGGTAAAAGCTGCTGGACAAATCAAAGGTTTAAATAACAATATAATATAAATATATAATAATAAATAATATAAATAAATCAATTCACAAAATTTTTAAACTGTCTTGTGGAAGACCCCAACAGTTCTCAATTGTCCAAAACTCACCGGGACAGGAAGGAAGCTAGGAGTAACTGAGACATAAAAGGTGACACTTGATTTGAGTTTTCAAGGAAACTTGGAACTTGAAGAGGTAGTGATGGGTAGAAAAAGCATTGTAGGCAATGAGGTAGGATTTATAGATGGGATATCATGTGCGAAGAAGAGTAAGTGAACCAGGAAGGTGGGACGGCAGAGTATGTATGAGGGAGTCATGTGTAAGAAGATGAGATAGGTGAAGGGTACCAAGTAGCAGAGAGCTTTAAATGCTAACACAAACAAACAAAAAGACCCCCAGAGTATATGCTAAATCCTAGTGGTCAAAGAGAGCTACCAGAATTTAGTGAATGGGAGTGACATTAGGGTGCTTTAAAGATTTCAACCCATCATTTATGTTCATCTCATATTACTCTCACCTATGTCTTCCCATTCATTGTCCAAGGGCATCCACACAACATACTAGGCACTTCTCTCAACATGTCTAGATATTTTGTGACTACTGAAGGAGCACAACGTTTTCAATTCATTATCCTTTATTACATATCATTATATATACTCTTATTATATCTTTATTGCCCATCATACAATTTTCTGATGATGTCCTTTATGCTATATAATTCTTGGGTGGTAGTATACTATAGTCTACACTAGGAGTGGGGAACCTGTAGCCTCAAGGTCACATGTGGCTCAGTAAGTCCTCAAGTGTGGTCCTTTAACTGATACCAAACTTCCCAGAACAAATCCCCTTAATAAAAATGATTTGTTCTATAAAACTTGGATTCAGTCAAAAGCCTGCACCCAAGGACCTAGAAGGCCACATATGTTTTTGAGGCCATAGGTTCCCCACCCCTGGTCTACACTCATACTCACCACACGCCTTTTCCGTTGTTCTTTGAGTAATTCTCAATTTTAATTCTTCAAGCACTGAGACATTCCTGGGTCAATTGCTTTCTTCCAGGACCACTCTAGAAAGTTGGCCTTGGGCAGAATACAGGCAATGTCTACTTTGGATGATGAGGACTTGCAAAAATGCACAGTGGTTCAAGAAAAAAGGTTAAGAAGTTGGAACTATCTGTGGGGTGAGACAGTGGCTGTTATATTGCTGTATTTTTTTACTTCTTTCTTTCCCCTGGCATTCTCAATCTTTCCCCACTTTCATTTTTGTACCTTCATGTAATAAATAGCTACTATGCAGGTTAAGAAAATATTACTATCAATCTCCATTGGATAAGGCCCATTGTTGAACCTCCCAGAATGGAATAATTAATTTTTTGCAAATGGTATTTTATTTTTCTACTCACCCATACAGATAGTTTTCAACATTCATTTTTTAATAAAAATTTTGAATTCTAATTTTTTTCTCCTTCCCTCCCTCCCAGCCCCCTTCCCCAAGATGGCAAGCAATCTGATATAAGTTGTACAAGTACAATCATATAAACATATTTCCACATTAGTCATGTTGTGAAAGAGGAAACAGAACAAAATTTAAGTCACAAAGAAGTGAAAGTGATGTGCTTTGATCTGCATTTACACTCCATAGTTCTTTGTCTTGATGTGGGTATCATTTTCTATTACGAGTCTTTTGAATTGTCTTAGATCATAGTATTGCTGAGAAATAAGTCAGTCATAGTTGATCATCAAACAAAGTTGCTGTTACTGTGTCCAATGTTATCCAGGTTCCGCTTACTTTACTCAGCATCAGTTCATGTAAGTCTTTTCAGGTTTTTTCTGAAATCTGCCTGCTCATCATTTGTTATAGCACAATAGTATTCCATTACATTGCTGCTACAAATATTTTTGTGCATGTAAGTCCTTTTCCCCCTTTGTTATGATCTCTTTGGGATATAGACCTAGTAGCCATATTGCTGGGTCAAAGAGCATGCAGTTTTATAGCCTTTGAGTATAGTTCCAAATTGCTCTCCACAATGGCTGGACCAGTTTACAACTCTACTAACATGTATTTGTTTCTCAATTTTCCCACATCTTCTCCAAAATGTATCATTCTCCTTTTCTGTCATGTTAGTCAACCTGATAGATACGAGATGATACCTCACAGTTATTTTAATTCACATTCACATTTCTCTTATCAATATTTTTTCATAACTATATATAGATTTAATTTTTTCATCTGAAAATTATCTGTTTTGGCCATTTATCAATTGGACAGTGATCTGTATTGTTATAAATTTGGTACACTTCTTTATATATTTGAGAAATGGGACCTTTATCAGAAACACTTGCTATAAAAATTGTTTCCCATCTTTCTGCTTTCCTTCTAATTTTGGTTGCATTGGTTTTGTTTGTGCAAAATCTTTTAAATTCAATGTAATCCAGATTATCCATCTTGCATTTCATAATATTTTCTGTCTCTTGTTTGGTCATGAATTCTTTTCCTCTCCATAGATCTGACATGCAAATTATTCCTTGTTCTCCTAATTTGCTTATGGTATCACTCTTTATGTCCAAATCATGCACCCTTTTTGACCTTATCTTGGTATATGGTATGAGATGTTGGTCTCTTCCTAGTTTCTTCCATACTGTTTTCAGAATGGAACAATTTTAAAGTCATTTTCAGTCTGCAGTTATTTTAATTTTTGATCTTTATTGAGAAGAATGGTTTCTCAGTGGTTATTCTTTTACACATACACGCGTATGATTCTGAATAGGAGATTTTGGGCAGTTAAACCCTTTTTGTTATTGTTGTTGTTGAGAGAGGACATATATTCATAAGCATCCCCCAAAGACTACACTTACTGTTGAATGGACTCAAGCCATGTTCCTTATTCATTACATTGTGTAATTGCATTCAAGATCTTCATCTGGCTCCTTGGAAGGCACATACTGTATTAATGAATCCGTAATGAATGAGACTCAAGAGAAAAAAGCATCCCATTTGCTAACATCTGGGGGCTACTGAATTGGACATCACATATTCCATCATTCCCAAAACAGGATTTGTGTTTGCTCTAGCTGCCAACAAAGTCTTTGACACCCAGTATAGCCAGACTTTGTCTTAGAGGCATTAAAAACAAGGTCTTTGAGATAGCTGGATGCTGGAGATTCCTATTCAAGGTTGGATTCAATAAAATAAAATTCAATTCAATTCAACAAGTGTTTATCAAGTGACCACTCTGTATTAGACATTATAATGCCTCTGTGAATACATAGGTAAAAGCAAAATAGCCCCTGCCCTCAAGGACCTTCCATTCTTCTGAGGGATGTGTGTGTGTGTGTGTTGTGTGTTTGCATATGTATTTGTGTGTGTTTATGGGAAGTGAAAAATATACATAGAAAAGTAATTTTGGAATAAATGTATACTAGTTTCACAGAAGAAGGATGTAGTGTTAACAAGTAGAGGAATGAGGATAGGCTTTTTGAAGGATCTGAGTTGAGCCTTAAAAGTTCCAAAAGGCAGAAGTGAAGAGACAGAGTATTCTAGGCACAGGAGATAGTGTAGTCATATTTAGGAACCACAAGTAGTCCAGCTTGACTGAAAGAGAAAGTATGTTTCTAAATCATATGCAATCAGCCTGGAAAGAGTGGCATCCAATTGGACAGGGCTTTGAATGCCAACTAGATGAATTTGTCTGCTGTCCTACAGGAAGAATTCTTAACTTTTTTTAACTACATGAATCCTTTGGCCATCTGGTGGAAGTTTTGGATGCTTTCACCAAATAGTATTCTAAAATGCATAAAATAAAATATATAGGATTACAAAGGAAGATAATTATGCTGAAATATATTTATTAAAATAGTTTTCCAAAGGCAAGTTTGTAGACTAGGTCTAGAGGTAATAAAGAACTATTGATGTTTTCTGAGAAGGGCAGTGATGTGCTGAGAACGGTGTGTTGGGAATACTACTTTAATGGCTGCATGGAGGATGAAATGGAGAGGGGAAAGGTTAGAGGAAAAGAAAATAATTAGGAAGCTATTGTGAAACCCAGTTAGGAGGTAATGAAGGCTTGAGTGAAGCTGGTAGTAGGGTCTTTAGAAAACTGAGGAGTGTTGTGAGAGATGTTGAGGAGTTAGAATCAATAAACTATGCAACTGGAGGGGGAAAGTAAGAATGAAGATCTGAGCTTGTAAATGAGGGTAACTGGTAGAAAGGTATGAACATTGACAACATATAAGAAATTAGAAAGGGTGGATTTAGAGTAAAAGATGACAAGTTCTGCTCTGATAATATTAAATTGGATGTGCCTATATAACATCAAGATAGTTAAGATACATCAAGATATGTCAACATCCATTAGTCAGTTGGAGATGGAGGAGGGGAAATCAGAAAGACATTAAAGTTGGATAAGAATGCATATTTCAAATATATACTCATATTCATTTATTTCTATACACATATATGCATTTATACACATATATGTGTGCACACACATGCATATGTGCACATGTATATAAACATCACAAGCATACATGGATATATGCACATGCATACACATGCATATTTATACATGCACATATACGCACACATGCATGTATGCGTACATATGCACAATACAACATATACAGTGCACATACACACATGTGTACACATATAACATACATATATACACATATACATACATATATGCATACACATACACATACCACAATATACATACATATATCTATATCTAAGTCTATATCTATCTACACATACACACATTCACATACACATGCATTTCTTAGGCCTCTGTTCAAACTTCCCCTGTCTTCTCAAGGATGACATGAAAACAACCCTTTCCTGTTCCTGCTGTAATATACCATTACAATCATAGATCACAATTTGATTAGCCATTCCCCAATTGATGGGCTTTTACTTAGCTTCCAATTCTTGGCTATCATAAAAAGCACTATAAATATTATTGTTATCAATATTTTCTTCTCAATGACTTCTTTAGGAGTGTAAATCAAGTAATCAGTCTCTGATTCAAAAGGCATAAACATTTTAGTCACTTTATTTTCATTCCATCTTGCTTTCCAAAATAGTTACACAATTTCATAGCTCTACCAACAATGTATTAGTTTGTCTTTTCTTGCACAAGCCCTCTGATGTTGACTTTTATCATTTTTAGAGGGGTCATTTTTTCCCAATTTAAGGGTGTGAGGTGCAACCTTAGGGTTGTTTTGATTTGCATTTCTCTTATTATTAGTGATTTGAAACATTCTTTCATGTAATTGTGAATATTTTGCAGTTCCTTTGAGAAATGTTATGTTTATATCTTTTGACCATTTATCTGTCAGGAATGGCTAATAGTGTTTTAGAGATATGCATATGTATATGTATGTATATATATACATATATATACACACACATATGTATACATATACATACACAAACACACACATGTGTGCATATATATACTAATTATGAATATTGTTTATATATCTTAGATACCAAACCTTTAATAGAAAAATTTGATAAAAATATTTTCCCCTCATTTGACCATTTCCTTTTTTTCCTGGATACATTAATTTTGTTTGTGGTCCATAGTTACTTACATGTTTTTTCATCCATTGGACTGTGAACTCCTTGAGAGCAGGTACTATCTTTGACCTTCCTTACTATCTCTAGAACTTAACACAGTAGCTATCAGTGATTAACAAGTGTTTGCTGACCGACATGACTGGGTAATGAATCTTGTCCCAACCTTCTTCCCAGTTTTTTGTTTTTTGTTTGTTTGTTTTTTTTGGCACACTACAATTCAGTGATGCTAGCCTTTTTACAGTTCTTCATATCTTACATAACATTTTTCCATCTCTGAGACTTTGCTGGGATTATCCTTTGCTTCTGGAATTTTTCTTTATGGAATCTTTCTGATTGCCCCAACTGTTGGTGTTCTCACCTCTAAATTACTTTCTATTTTGTATATTCTCTTACCTGTGACTTCAAGAAGCATGTGCAATGGCCACACCCTGGTAAGACCATCTTGGCAGCTGGGCTAAATCAGTTTGAAGGTAACTGACAGACCTCAAACCCATCAGTGAGTTGGGGAGGCGTCTACCCCAAGCATGTAAAAATTTCCCCTGGTAGAATAGGTGGATAAGAATACATTTTTCCAACATCCATGAATGGGGCTGATACAGGCATTGTGGAGCACTTAGAGCTTAATCAGATATCCAAGGCACCAAGGTCATCACTGCATCTTGGAATGTCACCAATTGTCCTGACTTTTGTCTTGAGACTGATATTGAGCGTCTCTGGAAGAGAGAGTGCCTCACTTAAATCCAATTCATGATCAAATTAATTCATCCCCTATCATTCACTAATTTACCCAACATGATCCACTTTGAAAAGAAAGGATGAATGACATATTTTCTACCTGCATATCTATGTTTCTCTTGTGTCTAGTTGGTAAACTCCTTGAAGGCAGGGATTCTTTACTTTTCATATCTCAGGTGTATATCTTCACTGCTTGCTTGAGCATTTAGATTTGCAGCATAAACTGAATAGTGGGTTTGCATTTCCTTTTTATTTTTTTCTTTTTATTTCCTTTTATTTTCTTGTCACTTCCAGGCAGGATCTCTGTCTAGGTCTTTAAGGCTCAAGGCAGGCCAGTAGTTGATACATCCTTTCCTAGGTGACTTTGTTCAGTTTAGAGTGTGTAGCATGGTGGAGACCTGGCTTGTAAAGTCATTGAGAACATAGCATATGGAATAAATAAAGTAAGGAATAAAGAGTAACAAGAAACTTTCTCAGTTAGAGAGTCAGAAAGGATTTAGGGAGAGGGTAAGTGAGTGATAGAAATGAGTGGGGAGGGAGAGGGAGGAAAGAGAAGCAATTTTTCTCTCTTTCCGTCCCCATGCTGCCTGACCACCCTCTTTGTGGCAGAGTAAGCTGGGCCTAGCAACTCTTTCCAAGCTCTTTATCACAGTTTGAGTCTGAGAGACTCTGGGATTGGGGGAAATGGTATTTTGTGGCCTAGGGAAAAGAAGGAGGAGCCTGGCCTGATTTCACCAAACTTTGGAACATCTGGGTCTATGCGGAAATTTTCTTTCGTATTAAAAATAAATCTGGAGTTATTTAACATTCCAAAGTTAGCTTTGTCCCTTCCCCCACCTCTCTGTTATTTTCTGTTTTTTTTTAAAGAAGCAAAACTTGAAAGCATCAAACTTTAGCTGGCCCAATCATCATCATTTCCATCCAGCTGTTGGCCTTGTGCCTTGAAACATGTTCATGGCCAATATTAATAGCCCCATAAAATATGCCCTGTTATTTTACCCATCCAGCAAGATTTTAAACAGCTGTAAGGAGCATCTCATAACATAAGAACAGACACACCAAACTCCTTATCTGGCCTTGGAGACAACTGAAGGATCGTTAGGATTTTTCTTCCCCTGAGTTTCTACATTGTAGAAGAAATTGGAAGAAAAAATATTCTATTGAAGACTGCTCCTTTTAAAAATCTTTTAAAATTGATACCTTTTGATTTTTTTATCAAATACCTCATTTCTAAAGATAGTTCTCCTCTCCACTGCTCTGCTCTTTGTTAATCTGTAACAGACATTAAAGAAGAAAAGAGGAAAACATTATCCAGAACACCAACTGCCACCCACGATCTTAAAATATCTACTGGTAGCAGGAAGGGACTCCAACTTATTCACTTTACAGATTAGGAAACTGAGGCACAGAGAGGATTAGTGCCCACGGTTGCAGAGTTAGTGACAGAGAAGGGCTTTGAATCCTGGTGTTCCCACTTGAAATCCAGTGATGTTCCTCTGTCCCATGTTATACTTAAGCAGAGTCAAATGGTATATTCAATACTCCATACTCACAGTCCCCTGGGTCTACAAAGAGAGGGAGGTGAGAGTACATCTTCTCAACTATTTTGAGGGGGTCAAATTTGGTTGAGGACTATTCTAATGACCAAATATGGATTTTTCAAACCATCCTTTCTATTGCGTTTCCACTGCCAAAAAGGAAAAAAAAAATAAAAGAACATGGAAAAGTCAGAGATGTTTTATCCATCTCATTGAACATGACTAGAAAAGAAAGCCCCCAGGATTGGAATAGATCACTTTGAAATTCAAGGGAAGCTATTTCTCATCAAACCAATCCAACAAGTACTGATCACTAGTTGCAAGCTACTAGGGATACAAAGGCAAAAGAAAAAATAATTTCTAGATTCATCTACCAGCAGGATGCTTGGAAGTTCCATGATTTGCAGGATTTTTCTTTTAAGATCGTCCAGTACACACATCATTTTACAGTTGAGTAAATTGAAGCCCAGAGAAGTTACATGACTGGTCTAAGACCATAGAGCTAGCAAATTACATATTGAAGATTTGAACACTGCCCCCAGAGGCAGGTAGGTGATGCAACGGATAAAGTGTCAAGTCTGGAATTCAAATGTGACCTCAAACACTAACTGGTTATATAATCCTGGGAATGTAACTGAACCTTTGTCAGCCTTAGTTTCCTCAACTGTAAAATGTGGATTGTAATTATGCTTACTTCCCAGGGTTATTTTGAAGATTAAGTGATAATGGGATATTGGGAAAGTGCTTAGTACAGTATACGGCACACAAGTTGGAATTTCAGTCATTTTTCAGTCACATCCAACTCTTTGTGACCCATTTAATGTTCTCTGAGGGAGCCAAGATAGTGGAGTAAAATCATGGATGTGAACTCTCCCCCTACGCCCCTCAAAGTACTTGTAAAAATTACTCCAAACAAATTCTAGAGCAGCAGAAGCCACAAAATGACAAAGTGGAACATATTTCCATCCCAAGATAATCTAGGAGACTGACAGGAAGGGTCTATTGCACTGGGCTCAGAGCACTGGACCATACTGGCATATTCCAGACTGGAGCAGGCCTCAGTACTTGAATCATTGGCAGCTATAGTGGGTTTTCGACTTTTCAACCCACAAATACCAAAGACAGCTTCAAAGGTGAATGGGAAAGCTCACTCATGTGGGTGAGAAAGGAAGGTGGTCCAGTCCCAGCCCCAAGGCAGTGACAGGCACTGCCTCAGCAGCAGCTGCTTCTACAGCTCTCTGCCTACAGATGGTGCGGGATCTGGGTCGCAGTCCTTGGTGGCAATCCTGGGGTAAAGAGGAGCTCTGGTGTGGCAGAGAAGGAATCCTACTCACAATTCCAGGGCAGAAAACAGTGCTTGTGGTTGTTCACAGACCAGAGTGAAGGCTAGGAGAGGAGAAAACACCTCTCCTTTGATCATATCACTTTGGAGAAACTGAGAATATAGAGGAAACTAGACATATATCTGAAAACAGCTGCATAAAGCCCCTGAAACTTGGAGCAGTGTAGCCAATTAAAAAAGAGCTCCAAAGTCAAAATTGCTTGGGAAAATGGCCAAAAAGGGGAAATATCTGGTTATAGAAGGTTACTTTCTTGGTGAAGAGATTTTTTCTTATGACAAGGAAGATCAAAGCATACAACTAGTGGGAGACAGCAAGGTCAAGGCTCATGTTTAAATATGAAAATATGAAAATTGTCTAAGATCATGGTAGAGCTCAAAAAGGATTTTGAAAACAAGTGAGGGAAGTAGAGGAAAAATTGAGACGAGAAATGAGAGTGATGCAAGAAAATCATGAAAAAGGAGTCAACAGTGTGCTAAAGGAGACCTGAAAGATGCTAAAGAAAATAACACCTTTAAAAATATACTAACCCGAATGGCAAAAGAGGTCAAAAGAAACAATGAGAGGAATGTCTTAAAAAGCAGAATTGGTCAAATGGAAAAAGAGGTCCAAAAGTTCACTGAAGAAAATAATTTCTTCAAAATTAGAATGGAGTAAATGGAAGCTAATGACTTTACAAGAAATCAAGAAATTATAAAACAAGGCCAAAAGAATGAAAAACAAATCATTGTGAAATATCTCATTGGAAGAACAACTGACCTGGAAAATAGATCCAGGAGAGATAATTTAAAAATTATAAGCCTACCTGAAAACCATGATCAAAAAAAGAGTCTAGACATCATCTATCAAGAAATTATCCAGGAAAACTGGCCTGAGGGTAAAACCAGAGGGTAAAATACAAATGGAAAGAATCCACTGATCACTTCCTGAAAGAGGTCTCAAAAGGAAAACTCATAGGAATATCATATTCCTATAATCAAGGAGAAAATATTACAAGTAGCCAGAAAGAAACAATTCAAGTATTGTGGAGCTAGAATCAGGATAACTCAGAATTTAGCAGCTTCCAAACTAAGGGATCAGAAGGCTTGGAATATTTTATTCTAGAGGTCAAAGAAGCTAGGATTAAAGCCAAAAATCACCTACCCAGAGAAACTGAATATAAGACTTCAGGGGAAAAAATGGAATTTCAACGAAATAGAGGACTTCCAAGCAACCTTTTGAAAAGACCAGAGCTAAATAGGAAATTTGACTTTCAAATACAAGGGTCAAGAGAAACATGAAAAGGTAAACAGGAAAGAGAAGTCATAAGGGATTCATTAAAGTTGAATTGTTTAAATTTCTACATGGAAAGATGATAGTTGTAACTCATGAGACCTTTCTCAGTATTAGGATAGTTAGAGGGAATTTATACACACACGCCCACATGCAGATAGATACAAATATATGTATGTGTGTACACACACACACACATATACATATACATACATACAGATGTATAGATATATGTGAATTTATATGAATGTATATATTATATGGGTAGGTATAGGTGCAGTATGTATATGTATATATTTGTATGCATATATACCCCCCATATATATATATATACACATATACACACCAACACACATATATGTGTATATATGTGTATATATATATATGTAACCCATCATTTAAAGCCTCTGTTTATTACTTGGTAAAATATGAACCATAGAACTTATTTTGCCAATTAGCCTTAGTGGTGTTATAGTCCCCTACTCTCCAAGGAAGGGCATCCCACTAGTTAGCTTGTTTGCAGAAAAGTCTGGTGGCCAGCTAATGGCTTGCCTACCTTTTATCCAGGTCCATATTTTCAATTTCTCCCTCATTTTTTGAAGCTTAAATAGAGTGAAAGGTTTTTACTTTGCTAGTAAAGGTCTGAACCCTCACAAATAATGCATTTGTATGTATGCATGTATACAGAGAGCACAGAGTGAGCTGAATATGAAGGGAGGATACTTAAAAAATATAATTAAGTGTTGAAAGGAATGTACTGGGTGAAAGGGAAAGAGAGAGGGAGAATGTAGTAACCTATCTCACATAAAAGGCAAGAAAGAGCTTTTACAATGAAGGGGAAGAAGAGGGAGGTGAGTGAATAAGCGAACCTTACTCTCATCGATTTGGCTTACAGAAGGAATAACACATACTCGATTGGGTATGGAAATCTATCTTACCCCGCAGGAAGGCAGAGGGGAAGGGAATAGGAGAAAGAGAATTATAGAAGGGACAGTAAATTGGGGGAAAGGTTAATCAGAAGCAAACACAACTGTGGGAGGACAGGTGAAGAGAGAGAATGAAATAAATGGAGGGCAGGGCACAATATAAGGAAATGTGGTTAGTCTTTCACCACATGGCTGTTATAGAAGTGTTTTTGCATGGCTATGCATGTATGACCTGTATTGAATTGCCTGCTTTCTCAATGAGGGTGAGTGGGGAGGGAGGAAAGGAGAGAATGTGGAACTCCAAGTTTTAAAATTAAATTTTAAAAATTATTTTTGCATGTAATTCGGAATTAAGTTGTACAGGCAATGGGGTATAGAAATCTATCTTGCCCTACAGGAAAATAGAGGGAAGGGGGATAGGAGAATGGGGGGAGGTGATAGAAGGGAAGGAAGATTGGGGGAAGATGTAGTTGGGGTGCACACTGTTCTGTGGTGGCAGAAGGGAGAAATGAGGAGAAAATTTGGAATTCAAAATCTTGTGGAAGTGAATGCTGAAAACTAAAAATAATTATATAAATAAAATAAAATAAACTTCTCTTGGTAGAGATACTGCGGTGGTTTGCCATTTCCTTCTCCCATTAATTTTGCAGATGAGGAAACTGAGGCAAACAGCACTAAGTGATTTGCCCAGGCTCACATATATAGCAAGTTTCTGAGGTCAGATTTGACCTCAGTAAGATGTCTTCCTGATTTCAGGCCCAGTGATCTATCCACAATGCCACCTAGCTGCCCATGCCTGGCAACTAGTAGGCATTTAATACGTGTTTATTTTCTTCCTCCAAATATAGTGTCTTTATCACTGCATCATTCTATATCTCTTTTAAAAATAATTGCAAATTACACATAGAAGGCAAGAGGAAGGAACAGAGACCCTGCCTCTGTTATTGTTCTGTTGTAGAATCTATGTTATTGAGAAAAGTAACCCATCATTTAAAGCCTCTGTTTATTACTTGGTAAAATATGAACCATAGAACTTATTTTGCCAATTAGCCTTAGTGGTGTTATAGTCCCCTACTCTCCAAGGAAGGGCATCCCACTAGTTAGCTTGTTTGCAGAAAAGTCTGGTGGCCAGCTAATGGCTTGCCTACCTTTTATCCAGGTCCATATTTTCAATTTCTCCCTCATTTTTTGAAGCTTAAATAGAGTGAAAGGTTTTTACTTTGCTAGTAAAGGTCTGAACCCTCACAAATAATGCATTTGTATTTTTCTGACCGGGACCAAAAACTGTCAAGTTAATTTGATGGGGTGCTACTTGAAAAAGCAAATGCTTTTGAATAGGTATTTTTAGATCTTGGTTGAACATTTTTCTCATCCCTTTTCAAGGAGGCCCAATTCAATAATAATAATGAAAGTCTCCAGCTGACTTCCATTCTGTAGAAACCAGACATATTGTTACCCTAAAATATTACAGTGCTTACCAGTTTCTCCTCAGTTCTCAATCTGTTCCCCTTCTGAGCACACAAAGCACATTGTTCTGTTCCCACACAAACTCGTTCATGGTTTACAGACTCAGTGGCAACTTAGGATTTTGCTTTTATATCTAAATTGTGGATTTTTTGTCATCAGTTACAGAATCATGAAAAGGGAGAATCTGACATGATGCTGTTACCACCACTATTTGGAGCTGTCCATTGTGTTTTTTGGTAATTATGCAAATTAATGAAATCAGTCAGTCTTATTTGGCAGCAACTTTTATGTTTAGAAAAAAAAATGAAATGAAACAAAATATGGAAAGCCCGTTCTCTTTCTTGCTAGCTGTCTTGCCTTATCTGAATATTGGCTAATAACGCACTTTGGTTTTAAGAAGAGAGAGCATCATTAAAAATAATAATAGGCATATTCCCCATTCATTTTGCCTATGGTTTGACGGTTTCATATGCCCCTCAAATCACAACCACATTACTCCAGAAATGCTTATTGATGTGTAGTATCATTTAATATCATGGAATGTTCTGTTTTGATTTCTCAATTTCTAAACCAAATAAGAAAGCAGATGTGATTGCGTTCTTTGATATCTTCGTATTAGAAAAAATATACTTTTTCTATCAGCCCCCAAAGAGGGGGATGGTGGAGAGATGGATGGAACTGGAGTCAGAGAACTTGGGGTTAAGTTTCTAGTTCTTTCTCCCAGACTAGCCACACTTGAGTCTCTGATCTTTGCCAAAGTTACCTCGTGTCTTCCCACATTGGAACATAAATTCCTTAAGGGCTGGGACAATCTGTTTTCCCGTTCGCATTTGTATACCCAGTACTTAGCACAGTGCCTGGCACATATAAGCACTTAGTAAATGCTCATTGACTTGGTAACTGGGCTTCAATTTGCTACCTTGGGTAAATTATTTAAACCCTCTGAGCTTCCTTGTCTCAGATAAAATCAATCAATCAGCACAACATATGTTAAACTCTTATCATGTGCCAGTAGCTAGCATTTTTTAGGTGCTAATGATTTGCTAGGCATTGTGCTAAGCACTGGGGACAAAAAGTACGGCAAATCAGTCTCTACCCTCAAGAAGATTATATTCTAATGAAAGAGAAAATGTGTAAATATTTAGATACATGTAATGTATTACATACACATATGTGTATGGGTAAATACACATGTATGCATTTACATACACATACACTTATGCACACATAAATACATATGCATATATACATATATACACACATATACATATATATTATATACACACACATATGATAAAAAGATAATGTCTGAGGGGAAGGCACTTAGCAGGTGAGGGAAAGGACCCCTGCAGAAGGTAGAGTATAGGTGAATCTTAAAGGAAGCAAGAAAAACTATGACATGGAAGAGAGACCAAGGAGTGTTCCAGGAACGGGGATCATCCAGTGATAAAGAACAAGGACAGAAGGCAGATTGTTGTTTTTGAGAAACAGCAAGGAAGGCATTGTTTCTGAATGATGGAATGCATGCTGTACTATAAATTGTAAGAAGATGGGATAGATTAGAAGGGACCTAGTTATGAAGATTATCAAATGCCAAAGAAAGGAATTTATATACAGGAGGTACTTACAGGAGGTAATAGAGAGCCATTGGAATTCCTTGAGCAAGAGGGTGACGTGGTCAGATCTACACTTTTAAAAAAATTCAACTTGCAACTGAGTGGTGGATGGGTTGGTATGTGGAAAGAGAAACCTGAGTCAAGGAAATTAATTAGAATACTGCAATAGTTCATACTGGTGGTGACAAGGGCCTGATCTAGGGTTGTTGACCTTGTGAGTAGAAAAGGGCACATATACAAGAAGTAAGGAAGAAGGAGCACAATCTGGCAATGGACTGAATATGTAGATTGAGTGAGTGTGAGAAGTTAAAAATGCTACTGAGGTTCAGTACCATGTCTTTGGGATAATGGTGGTGCCCTCAACAGTTACAAGGAAGCTTGGGAAGAGGGGAGGATTTTGAGGGAAAGATAATGAGTTTTGTTTTAGACTCATTGAATTTGGTATGCTTCTGATACGTTTAATTCAAGATGTTCAAGATGTTGATGTAGAAGTAGAGTTCAGGAGAAAGTGTAGGACTGGCTATTTATACCAGAGACTGATCTGTATAGAGATAATAATTGAACTCATGGGAACTGATTAGATTTCCATGAGAAAATATGAAGTGAATAAAGAAGGGAACCCAGGATAGACCCCTGAGGGACAACCATGGTTAGTGAATGGGGCATGGTTGTTCTTCAGTGGATGAATGATGTTCATGGTGCTTGGGACATAGTTCTTGGTGAAATACTATACCATTGTTTTAGGTTTTCTGTATGGTCAGCTGACTTTCAAGGAAAGGGAAAAATAATCATTCTTTCAGCTTCTTCTGCTGATCCCCTCACCAGTGAATTCTAAGATCCTGAAAGAACTCCACCCTGAAGTGAAACCATTAAGAAACTCCCACCAAGTCATTCTGAACTCCTGGCTGATGTTGGCCAAACCTTACTTGCTATCTCCCACTACCTGATCCCAGAAACCTCAGTCTACCCTAGGCTACCACCCTATCCTTCTCTTACCTACCTATCCTTATCTATTGTGCTCTCTAGAATGCCTGCTCCGTGGGAAACAAATTAACTTCCTCTTAAAGTTTCCTTTCCTATTCCTTCCATCTTCTGGCTCTAACTAAAACCTAGCTCCTTTCTGATGCCTGGCCAAACTTTCTAGCACTGGTTGCAGATTCATTCATTCTCCCAGACTTACTAGTTAAGATAGGGGGAGTTCTAATAGTATTGATTCCCATGACCATTTCCAGATGTAACCTCTGCTCCTTCAAGTTCATTCATTCCATATCTACCACCCAATCAATATTTTGGTGTCAGTTTTCTTCTGCTCTCCAAGATATTATTCTTCTTTCCTCAATGAATTTGGTGCTTGGATCACAAATCTTTCTCTCTTCCCAAACTCCTGCCCTTATACTTGAAGACTTCATCATACATACTGATAACTTTCAAACATCCTGCCCTTATTTTTGAATTTACTCATTTTGTAGGACCTATCCTTCAATCTCACCTCAGTCACAAAGATTGTTAGAAACCTTTGATCTTGCCAGCACTCATAAATGCACCACTTACATATTCATGAACCTTGAAATTCCCTCATCTCATCAAAATCTGTCACTATTCCACTTATCCCTTGGTATTGCAACCTATTCCCCATTCGATGTCCTCCAACCTCTTGACTCTTTAGTTCTTTCTCAGGTTATTACCCATAAACAAGCTTCACTCTCTTCCTTTTCTCAACCTGACCCTTTGGTGAGCCAGTTCAATTTTACACTATTTTCTTCTTTTCAGTCCCTTGACTCTTATCCTATCACCAGTCTTGTGGTGGTAATCCTCAGTCTTGGATTACTCCCACCATCTGCTGCCCTTTCTCCTTTCATGTGCTGATGAATGAAACTAGAGAAAATCACAAAAAGATGCTGACTGGTTATACTTTAAACTTATGTTCCATAACCTCAACTGGGTCCTCAATGCTATAAAAGAATATTTTTACACCTTCCTAATTAAATAAATCTTCCATTCTTCCATTTACCATGGTGACTTTTCCAAAATGTTTTATCTTTCTTTAAACTTTCTTCAGACTATGGCAACCCCTACTCACATCCTTTAAGCTGATAGCCTTACCTCATATTTCACTAAAAAAAATTGAGGCCACTCAAATAGAGCTCCCTTTTCTCCTCTCCTCATCATTTCACATCATTCACATGCCTTCAATCACTATCTCTTCTTTCATCTCCCTTTTCCACGAAGAAATAACCCTTCTCTTTGCCGACACTAACCCCTCTACATGTATGAGTGATCCCATTCTATGCCATTTTCTCCAGAAGTTTGCCAATTCCTCTCTGCTCCCTGGCTCTGTTTCTGATGCCTAGAGATCTTGCCAGGTCTCCTCCATCCTCAAAAAACCATCACCTGATTTGTTCATCTCCACTGGCTATCATTCTATATATCTTCCATTTCTGGTTAAATTTCTAGATGCTATCTAGAATCAGTGCCTCTTTTCTTCTCATTCCCTTGCAAACTTTTTGCAATCTGGTATCTGAACTCATCATTCACCAAAACTTCCCTCTCCAAAGTTACTGCTGAACTTTTAATTGCCAAACCTATATCATCCTCAACCTCTTTGCAGACTTTGACTTTGGGTATCACCCCTTTTTCCTTGATATTCTTTTATCTCTCATTTTCCGTAATGCTACTCTATCCTTGTCTTCCTCCTAGCTGTCTGGCAATACCTTCTTGGTCTTCTTTGCTGAATCATTTTCCAGGTCACGCCTACAAATGGAGGATGATTCCTAGGGTTCTGTCATAGGCCCTGTTCTTTTCTCCCTCTATATTATTTTCATTGATGATTTCATCTCTGTGTTCTCAGATTTATGATCACACACTCACTCATTTAGCCTCTATCCTCTCCCCTAATTTCCAGACCTACAGCTCCAACTGCCAATTGGATATCTCAAAGCGGCCTATTAAATTCAGCATCTCCACCATTGAAATCATTGCCTTTTCCTCAGAACCCTTTTCTTTTCCTAGCTTTTTTAATACTTTCAAGGGAACAATTTCCAGTCACTTAGACTTGCAGCTTTTGTGTTATCCTCAACTTCTCCCTATCTCTCACATATATAATTCCTTGCCTAGAACTGTTGATTTTGCCTTTGTAACATCTCTGTTATATAACTTCCCTTTTCTCCTCTGACCTCACAGTCACCCTGGTAAAGGCCCTTATTACTCAACACCTGGGCTATTGCATTATTGGATGCTTGATCTTCCTGACCCAAATTTTTCACCATTCAGTCTATCTCCCCACTTAGCTGTCAGATTGATCTTCCAAGTACAAGTCTGACCATGTCATCCCACCCCATCCTCATTCATAAACTCAAATGGCCCCCTCTTCCCTCCTCAATAAAATATAAAATACTGGTTTGGTATTCAAAACCTTTCATAACCTGATCCTTTATTTCATTTCCAGTCTTCTTACACTTTACTCATCCCTACATACTCTATGATCTAGTGGTGCTGGCCTCGTTGCTGTTCCTTACACAAGAAATCTTATTTTCCAACTCTGGGCATTCTTACTGCCTATCACCCATTATCTTTCTTCTTTATCTATACCTCTGGCTTTCTTCAAGTCCAAATAAAATCTTACCCTCTACAAGGAGCTTTTCTTGATCCCTTTTAATGCTAAAGTCCTCCTTCTGTTGATTGCATCCAATTTACCCTGTATATATATATATATATATATATATATATATATATATATATATATATATATATATATACTTTTTGTACAAAGTTCTTTTCATTTTTTCTCCTTTATTTATGTTTTCTTCATGGAAAAGGGAGATGAAAGGGAGATGAAAGAAGAGATAGTGACTGAAGGCAAGTCAATGATATGAAATGATGAGGAGAGGAGAAAAGGGAACTCTATTTGAGTGGCCTCATTTTTTTTAGTGAAATATGGGGTAAGGCTATCAGCTTAAAGGATGTGAGTAGGGGTTGCCATAGTCAATTTGAAGAAGGATAAACTATGAGCCATTTGGACATCAGGGACTGACTTTAGCTTTTCTTTGTATCCATATTGCTTAGTACAATGTCTGACACATATCAAGTACTAAATCAACGTGTATAGACTGACAGACGTTGCTCCCCTTACTGCCTCCTTTAAAATGAGCATTTTCATGAATCCATTTTGATACCTTCAGATCAAAATATGCTAGTGCTATCTAGTGATATATGTTCTACCTTGCAAATTTCACTCAGTTGTACTCTAACTCCATGGAAATAGGAATTAGTAATAATAGCAAGAATACTAGTTAGCATTTATGCAGAGCTGTAAAGTTTGCAAAACATTTTACAAATATTACATCACATGATCTTTACAACTCTGGGAGGTAGGTGCTATTACTGTTTTCATTTAACAGTTGAGGAAACTAAGTGACTTTCTCATGGTTATACAGTTAACAAGAATCTGAGACAACATTCTAATTTAAATATTCCCAAATCCAAAGTTCTAGTACTACCTGGCTTTCCCAATAAATTGGTAGGTGTGGATGGAACACATTCACATGTATAAAATAAAATAGGTGCAAGGTGCATTAATACAGGTAATAGTGTTGTAATGGAGAGAACACTGAATTGGAGAGAACACTGAATTGGAAGTCAGCTGATCTAGATTTGACTTCTGGATCTGTCACATACTAGCTAAGTATACTTGGCACAATTCTCTTAATTTCTCTGCTTCTCATTTTTTTATATATAAAATAAAGAGGCTAAATTTGAAATAAAGGTTAAATCTTAGGCCCTTTCCAGCTTTTGCTTTCTGTGATTCATTTCTGTTATTAATGATTTGTATCTAGGTCATGGAAACAAATGGTGCTATTGGATATTCTGTCTTGGTCAAACTAAATCTAGAGAATTATATGGGGCAGAAAGTTCTGGCAGCTCCATTTGATCCAAAAGAACATAGAGGAAAGCCTGATGGTGGCAGCCAGGATGGTGAAGGCATAGGAAACATTGCTGTAAAAGAATAGTTGAAAGAACTAGGAGTGTGGCACCTAGAAAGGAGAATAATTAGCAGAAATGTATCAATGGATTAGCTCTTGTGGCCCCTTCTAATTCTTCAATTAGGAAGGCAAATTTCAGCTCAATATAAGACCTTTCAAATCACCAGAGCTCTCCCTACTACCTCTGTCACTGAAAATATCCAAGAAAATGCTAGAAGACCATTTGCTAAGGACTGCTAAATTTAATGTTTTTTTGGATTCTTTTCAATTCTAAAAATGTATGCAATTCTCCAAATATCAAATGCAAATCCCTTTCCAACAAGGGTGCCTAACTGATAATGAATCTTTTCCTTGGCATAGGTTTTGATGAAGAGTGAGAGAAGCATGGTAGGTAGGCAGATAATAGAATGATGATCATCCAAAGAGGAGTGGGTTGTGGTGGAGAAGGTTTTTCACCTGGAAGATACAATGAAGAAAATACCACATACATAAAAGATTCCACAGGCGTATGATTGTGGATTGGCAGAAGAAAAACCTCATATAAATGCCTTGTTTATCCTGTCAGAATATGCTATACTCCTACAGAACATGCCTTTCTTCCGTAAAAACAAGGAAGAAATACAATTTTATCTTCTATTGTTAATCTTTGACATGAAGTTTTACAGTTTCTGAACTGTAATTTTTAGTGACCAGATTCAATTTAGACGATGCCAAATTCTTCCCATCCAATTACAGCATATTGAAGATGAATAGAAAAACCCCCCATTTAGAAATAAAAGAAATTCCTTTGATGTGGCATAACATTTTATGCTACTTTCGTGTCTGATTAAGGGCATTGCTTCTTATCCTTCAAATGTCACATCTTGTTTTTAGGGAGAATCCTAATTGGAGAGACAAGCTAATGCATTATAGTGGAGAGAAAGGAAAAATGATGCTCCTAGAACTTAGAGCTTGAGGGGATCTCTGAGACCACCTAGTACAACCCCTTTATTTTACACTTGGGGAAACTGAGGACTTGCCCAAAGTAATTAAGTGGCAGCTGAGATTAAACTTCTTGAGGGAAGGAACTATTTTTATATGTGTTTGTTTTATCTCTTTGTATCTCTAGTGCTTAGTAGAATGTTTGGCATATAGTAAGTTCTTAATAAATCCTTGTTGATTGATTTCTTTGGACCCAGGTCTCTCCTGACTCCAAATCCATTACCCATCACACTTCCCTATGCTAACTTCCTTGAAGACACCGGATCCCACTTTTTCTGAGAAACATTAAAATATTATAAATAGTTGAGATATTAAATTATTATTAATATTAAATGTTGAAATAGTCAAGAGATATTAAAATATTATTTTTCCTCCTCTCTTCTTTCTTTGCCATTTATTTTCCCACTTTCTCTTCTGTAATCATTCTTTTTCTCATTCGCTCACTTTTCAACAAACATTTATTAAATGTCTGCAACGTACCAAGAACAATGATGGGAATGGAGGTTACAAAGACAAAATGAAACAACCCCTGTCTTCCAGAAACTAAAATTCAATGGGGAGATTTGATGTGACCACATTTAAGTCAATACAACTTGTCCTGCTGTACCAGATACCAATCCATGCTACTACCCATCCTGGTCAAATATGCTTCCATATATATAATTTTGTTATGCTCTTAGTGTTTCCCTTATTTCAAAGTTGAGCATCTCTAGCCCATGAGTAGGTTCTGGTCTTTGGTTAGATTTTATCTGACATATCAAGTTTCTTTTACTCTTAAAACCCACCTCTTTTATTCCATTTAGCAGAGACAAGTATGCTAATAGCTGTGTGAGTATGAAATGACTTGAGTGCATACAGATGATAAGAATTCTGTCATTACACCGAAGAAATATTATTCCATATAGTCCTCTAAACCACTCTGGACAGATCGCTCCAGGAAGGGTGAGGGAGATTTTAGGAATATTAGCACAGATAAGTTCTAGTCAAGATCAGGTCTTCTGGGGTTTGGTAGGCTACATAAGTTGGAGAATGTATGGACACATACTGGACAGTGGATTGATAAGAGGATGACAGAAGACTTTGAACAATGTGACAATAAGGTGGCAGATGGGACTTAAAATTTGACCTAAAGGTGAGAATTAAGGGAGGTAGTCCTATAGGCCCAGGGAGAAGAGTTTGTCCTCTTTTTTCTCCCTCTCAACATCCAATGGATATGAGGTAGGTTAATAGAAATATATTGATGTGATGATGGTAAGAGTACTGAAACATGAGTCAGTAGCCTAGATATCCTTACCACCTACCGGTGATGTGCCGTTAGGGGATTAAACTAGATAATGTCAGAGATACTTTCCAACTCTGACTTTCTGCCACCCTCCTAGTATTATATTTCCCATTTTAAAATTTCTCACCTCAGTAGTTGGCTCTTTCTGTGGTTCTACCCATTTCATTTTTTTCTTTTTTCTTTTTCCCTATGTTTCTTTATGATACCTTTCTTTTACTCTTTCCACCTTCCTCTAGTGCTCTCTATCTCTATTTTGACTGATTGAAGTATGGAACTGAATACTGGGGAGAGAGAGAGAGAGAGAGAGAGAGAGAGAGAGAGAGAGAGAGAGAGAGAGAGAGAGGAGAGAAGGAGGAGGGAGGCGAGAGAGAGAGAGACAGAGAGAGAGAGAGAGGGAAGGAAGGAGAGGAGAGAGAGAGAGAGAGAGAGAGAGAGAGAGAGAGAGAGAGAGAGAGAGAGAGAGAGGGAAGGAGGGGGAGGGAGGAGAGAGAGACAGAGAGAGAGGGAAGGAGGGAGAGAGAGAGAGAGAGAGAAAGAGAGAGGGAAGAGGGAGAGAGAGAGAGAAAGAGAGGGGGGAAGGAGGGGAGGGAGAGGGAAAGAGAGAGAGAGAGAGAGAGAGAGGAGAGAGAGAGAGAGAGAGAGAGAGAGAGAGAGAGAGAGAAGGAGGGAGGGAGAGAGAGAGAGAGAGAGGGAAGAGGGGGAGGGAGAGAGGGAGAGGCAGAGACAGAGACAAATGCCGTGAGTCAGAGACACAGAGATGAAGTAGCATGAAATAGTGGGTAGAGGGCCGGTTCAGAGGCAGAATGACTTGGGTAGAAGTTCTGCCTCTGACCCATTGTGGCTGTGTGATTTTGGGGAAATTCACAACCTTTCAGTGCTCTAGGTGAGTCTTTAAGTCTCTCGGTCGCAGAGAAGCTGCTCAGCTGCTTTCCTAAAATTCAACTAAGAATTCTCAGAACTGATGACGTGTACAGGTCTTGTCTCTAGTCCATATATACACAACTTATTGAATAATAGCTCACATGTATATAATACTTAAAGATCTGTATATTTCTTTATGTGTATTATCACATTTACAGATATAGCAAACTGAGGCTGAAAGGCAGTAAGTGGTTTGCCCAAGTCTACACAGAATGCAAGTGTTTGAGATGAGCTTCAGAGCCAGGTTTCTTCCGTCTCCAAGCCCGAAGCTCTGTTACCTACGCCACGCTGCTGTGCTATTAATCAGAGCTCTGTGGAATGTGTCTTTATATTTCTTCTTTCTATTTAAAAAGCAGGTGAGCTGAGCATACTTTGCTTCTTGTTCTTGCAGCAATTTTCAAAATGCAGGTTGGCTCATTTATTTGTGTGTCGACTGAAGGTCAGTGATTGCTGACTGACTAAAGGTAGCCCAAGCTAGGCTTAATTTGGGGCTATGTCCATAGAACATTTTAGTCTATTGCTGATGCCTAGAAAGACACCTTGTTGCAAGAGGATGTTATGAGATTGATTCGCATCCATAGCACTGATCTGGATCTGTGTCATCTGGGCTCTCTGTTCTTGCTCTGGAGTTTGCAGCTGGCATATAACTGTGTTCTTTAAAAAAATAATAATTGCCTTTTCTTTACTAGGCCTTAGTTTTATCCTTGAAAGCTCTGTTGGCATGCAGTATTCAGTAGTGTAAATGACTGAAAGAATGAATGAAAAAATGATTAAGTACTTAACCATGTGCCAAATATTCTGCTGCCACAAGTGTTAGAAATATAAATAATAACAATAATGCTAGCTATCATTCATAATGAGGTTTATAAAGGGCTTTATTTTATATGTATATGTGTGTGTGCGCACACACACATAATTTGACACAAAATGACAAAGTGCTTTTCATTTTATCCTCACAATAATCTTAGGAAGTAGGTACTGTTAACTATCCTCATTTTACAAATAAAGAATTTGAGGTAGAGATTGAGTGACTTATCCAGGGTCACATAGCTAGTAGGTATCTAAAGCTGCGTTTGAACTCAGATCTTCTGGTCTCGAGTGCTTCCTGGCTGCCTGCAGATACAAAGGCAAGTAGAAGTCCTTGCCCTCTAGGGTTTATATTCATTTAAGGACATAGTATCCAAGGGTGTATATTTTGGTTTTGGAAAGTTGTAACTGAGTGGGACCACAACAAAATGTATTAATATTGTTTTGATTATGCTTCCAGAAATGGAAATCAGGGAAAAGAGGGAAAGAAGCAAACATGTATTAAGCACCCATTGTATGCCAGTTACCATGTTTTACAAATCTTATCTCATTCTATCCTCACAACAATCCTGGGAGACTGGTGCTCTTCTCATCCCCATTTTCCAGTTGAGTAAATAGAAGCAGAAGTTAAGGGTCATACAATTATAGTTAATGTCTGAGGTTGAATTTGAACTCAGATTTTTCTGACTCGAAGCCCAGTCCTCTATCCACTCAGCTACTGAGCTGCATAGAAGGATATGAGTATTTGTATAGATGGCAAGGTAGAAAGAAAGCTGGACTTTAGAGTTAGAAGATCTGGTTACAAATCTCAGGGGTTAAAGATTAGGAAAGGAAGCCTGAGGAAATAGGAAGAATAAATTCCTAAGCAAAAATAATACTAAACATTGAGATCAGTTATAGAAAAAGAAAAAAAAAATGTGTCCAAGGTTACATGATTAGTTATGGCAGAATCTGTGCCGAGAACCCAATTCTCTTTCACCGATAACCTTACAAACCCACACCAAAAAGGGAAGGGGAAAGAACATGTTGTTTGGGGAGGCTAGGCCCTCTAAAGAGTATCTATTGAAAGAGATGTAAGTCCCCTCTGAGCAGGGTGAGGTTAGGATTGAAGGTCTGGGGGAAGGACCAGATGACATTTTGTGATCCTTTGAAGGTTCTGGAAGCTGTGGTTATTAGCTGCCTAAACCCAAAGTAAAAAGAGGAGATCTGACAAAAGAGAATTCATTCTGATTCTGATTCTAATAGCAAGGCGCTCCACCCTTGGAAACACTGCATTTTTTAAAGAAATCTTTGATTTTATTTTTGACAAAGAAGGAATATTTCCTTACAGAGAAAGGGATAGATAGTACATTCCTCCTTCGCCATTTTTCGAAGAAAAGGAATTGTTTCTGACTCTCTGCTAGGGTGATTGACATTATTATTGTTATAATTTGGAGGTGTGTAATGCCAACCATGGCAGCACACCTGAGGACTTCTGGTGTGAATAATTTTTAGGGTCTAATTGCATAGTATAATGAACTCTCTATTTATTCAGCAATAAATTAAACATTGTTCAAGTAAAGCATTACATTCATAGCAACATTCTTAAGCATATCTCATAACACTCAGTATCTCGTATGGCACATAGCAAATAGCATTGCATTCAGTAGCATTTCCCCAAAATACTTGTTTACACAATTAAAGGATCCCAAGCTAGGGTCTTCCCTAGCATGGTGCATCCTTAAGGGATAGCAGAAAATGCCACACTATACACTCCTAGGTCACAGTAACAACAATCTCCTTAATCAATACCAAGTGTCCAAGTAAAGTCCTCTTTCATCTTAACTTGAGGTTGACTTCCAAGTCCCATGGCTCTTTCTCTCAGTCTCAGCTCTCTCCTGGATTCACATGTAGATAGCTCTCTGCTCCTGTTCCATATTTCAGCTCATGGAGACTGCTCCATTCCTAGCTTCTGCCTGTGGGAAAACAAAGCTCAACAGGGCTCATCAATACTGACACACACCACCAGCACCATCATCTCAATTCACCTCCAAAGTCTGAAGACTCTGTGATAATAGCTCAGTTCACTTTAACACTCTTAAAAGGGACAAGCTAAGCCTCCTTCCTATGGGTAAGTTTCTGTCCTACAACTTTATTCACTTTCAAAATTCAGACTCTCTTTCAGCAAGTCTCTGCCATCAGAGGTCTCCTGTCTGCTCTCAGGGGTCTCCTCTCTGTTCTCAGAGATCTTCTCTCTGCATTCTCTTCTCAACACTGGCTCAGCCCTTCAAAGTTGGCTCTCTTAATGCCTACTTTCTCAACACTGGCTCTCTTTATATACAGTTCTACTCAGCATCTGATTGGTTAGAACCCACTTGCACATGTCTGATTGGCTAAAATTCAATCCAGAAAAGCAGCAAAAGATCCAACTCTGCTTGCTGTTACAAGGTCAGAAGGATTTCAAAATACAGATTTATGAAATACCTTTGGGAACGCTACAAACAGATGAGGCAACACAGTGTCTCAGTCCTTTTTAATAGATGAACTGGGGATACAGGGTCTGATTTCATAACTGCTTTTTGAAAACTTATATCCCATAGTCAAATGAAAATCTACACTTACGGCCCAAAAGGACTCTAGCTCCATTATACCTTTCTTCTGTAATTTTTTGAAGCTAATTGACCAGCTGGGAAATTAAAAGACAGTTTCTTAATCAATACTATTAGCTTTCACTTTCTCAAGAACACAATCAACTCATTTGTAAAAGCAGTATGATAGTTAAGCATGACCCATTGTTTAAAGAGCCCAATACCTTGATAATTTTTGAGTAGTAGGTAAAACTTTCTTTAGCTCTTGTGCAACCAACTTTTGATGATCCAGGAAGTGATTGGTTTGACAATCATCTTTATCCTTTGCCCTTTTTCCTAATCTGGTCACATTTTTGCCAATAAATTGGGATTCAAAGATAGCTTGGAAAACTTAAATGACAGGTTGAATTTAATTGGATAAAACTGAATTCAAAGTCTTTTGCTTGGGTTTAAAAAATCAGATGTACAAATAAAAAAATGAGGTAGATAGGGTTACGTAGCAATTTATCTTAGATATGTTGGACCTTTTAGCGGACTCATATCAATATGCTCAACAATGTGACATGGAAGCCAGAAAAGTAATGCAATCTTAGGCTCAGAGGGAGCCTAAGATTGTTATGTTTGTCCTTCATTTTTGAAGAGGACCATGACATCAAGATGACTTGCACTTGACTTTGATTTGAGAGAGGCAGGGATGAGCAAGCCTCACTTTTTCTTCCTGAGCCATCTGGATCCAGTGACCAGATACTCATCAGGATGACTGGAGATGACCCAGGATGCAATGGGAGACCTTTGTCCTTTTAGGCTAAGACCTCTTCAGGTACTCTTTTAAAGTGAAGTAATGTCCATTCAAGGAATAAGCCTCACCTTTTTAAGAAGTGAGTTAAGGATTAGCCCCTTTAATTAAAAACAAAACAAACCAAAGAAAAATCAAGCTGGAGGGGAAAGACCCTCAGGGTTGCTGTTTCAAAGAGAAACTGTTGCCATTGATATTCACTCTAAATTCACTGAAAGCCAGAAAGGCCCACAATATAGCTATTAAGTGGAGCTTGGACAGGGACCCATTTTGGTTGAAAGTATGAGCTTCAAGGTGGGAAGGAAGGAAGGAAGGAAGGAAGGAAGGAAGGAAGGAAGGAAGGAAGGAAGGAAGGAAGGAAGGAAGGAAGGAAGGAAGGAAGGAAGGAAGTGAGGGAGGAAGGAAGTGAGGGAGGAAGGAAGGAAGGAAGGAAGGAAAGAAGGAAGGAAGGAAGGAAGGAAGGAAGGAAGGAAGGAAGGAAGGAAGGAAGGAAGGAAGGAAGGAAGGAAGGAATCTAGCAATCTAGGAATCTAGGTAGTCAAGTTAAGTGAAAATTTACCAAGTTTTGGAGAGGAGAAGGAGAAGGAGAGGGAGAGAGACAGCTGAGTTACCCAATTAACCGGGTCCCCATTCAGGCAGCTTGGTCTACTCACAGGTTGTGTTTCTTCTTTCCTTTTGTTTTTTTGGGTTTTTTTTTGAGGAGGACCATGGCATCAGGGAAGTGATGATATGATTTGCCTATTCCTTCAATGGACATCACCTCACTTTAAGTGAGTACCTGAAAAGGCCTTAGCCTAAAAGGGCAAGGGTCTCCCTTTGTATCCTGGGTCATCTCCACTCATCCTGATAAATATCTGGTCACTGGATCCAGATGGCTCAGGAGGAAAAAGTGAGACCAGTGACCTTGCACAGCCCTCTGTCACTCAAATCAAAGTCAATTGAATAATAGCATACAAATGGAAGATAGCTGCATAGACAACTTCAGAATCATCCCTCTGTGTACAGTGAAATCATCAACTTGCCTAAACAAAAATCAACGCAAATACCGATGAAATTATGGTAACTCTTTGACTGGTAGCTGAGTGACCTTGAGCAAGTCACTTCCCATCTCTGGTCCCTAGTTTCTATATCTGTAAAATGAAGGGGAAGAGTCAGATGCCCTCTGAGATTTCTTTCAGTTGTTTTTTTCCCTCCTGTACTCCTACAATCTCATTCAAATGCACTGGAGCCTATGATCCTACATTCGATGACCTTCCTTCAATATTTCTTTGAATAATCTCAAATTGTCCTTGTTGCATAATTCATCTTGCCCAAGTGTGATACACTCAGGTACTCCAGTAACATTAATTGGATTTTTGAGAACATGGAATTAGGTGAAGCAATGTGAACAGTCAGTCAGTGCCAAAGGGACACTCTTTTTGTTCAGGTAGTGAATAGTCTGCATATGTTGGGCAGAATGGTGTTCAGGAATGTTTATATTGCTGGAGCTATATTGCTAGCTCATTTTGTTACTGATTGTGTGTAATTGGGAACATGGTTAAAAGCCTAAAAAGCATGGTAAAATGAGGTTTTGTGACCTCATACTGGAGTCTGGTCATAACGTACCAATACTACCAATATTTTAGGAAGTTGGTGTTTTTGTTAGTAAGGAAATTCTACCAGTATGGAATTATGCAATGAGATTTGAGGTCTGAAAGGTAAATCGACCAATGGTTTGACTTAAACCTTAGCAAGTAGTTTGATCAATACCTTAAAAGGGATTCCTACTGTAAGATACGTGACAAATGGTTATCCAGCATCTGCTTGTACACCTCCAAGGAGAGGGAACCACCGCTTCTCAGGGCATCACATTCTGCTTTTGGACAGTTCTAATTGCTAGGAATATTTTCCTGGGGTCAAATCTATCAATCAAAATGCATTTATTAAACACCTACAATATGCCAGGCACTGCACTAAGTACTGGGGATACAAAATACAGCAAAAGAAAGTCCATACTTTTAAGGAGCTTACAATCCAATGAAGGAGAGAGTATGCAAACAACAATACAGATGAAGTAAGCTATATACTAGATTTAGAGGTGGACCATATAGGGGCCATCGATGCCCTGGTTTTACTGATGAAGGAATGGGTCAGTGGTTTAGTAGCTTATTGGGATCATCCAGTTGGTAAATGTCAGAAGTAGGATTTGAACTAGGGTCTTCCTGATTAAAAACCCTATGCTTCATTAAAACTGCCTGCTATCTCTTTGTTAAATGAATTATTTTTCATTTACCAACCATTTTTTTCCTTCCTGCCTCTTCTTTCTATAAACACAAAACCAAAAACCTTGTGACAAGTAAGCATCATCAAACAAAACAAAATTCATATATTGACCACATCCAAAAATTCCTTTTTCTCATTCTGCATATTAGTCAGAGAGTGGACATTGTCTTTTACTGTTTCATATCCCTCTGTAACATTGCCACAGTTCCTTTTTTCTTCTTTTCCCCTTCTGTATTGGTCAAAATGGGCATTGTTTATAAATAAATAATGAATTTCCAAAGATATCTGCATTGATCTCCTATTTATCTTGTAAGGATGGGGCTCACCTGCAGTTCTCCAATGCATAAATCTATCTGGGGTATGAACTAAGTGTGAAAAAGGCCTAGACATCTCCATGGAATCAATCAAATCAATTGAATTAGCGTAGAAGTATATGAAATCCTTGAAAGCCATTGGATGAAATGGAGTAAAACTTTAAGTGTGTTGGAAATGGCTGAATGAATTGTCCTACTCTGTGGGTCTTCTCTAGCATAGCAAGCCAGATGAGAAACCTGAGGGCTAGGTGTTTGGAAAAACACTGGAGAAAGCATACCCTGCAAAGTTACTGAAAGGGAATCACTGGAAGCTGTGGGAGTTAGGGGGTGCTATTTTGTACGGCCATACCGTGTTTTATTGTGTTTCGCAGATGTAGCATTTTTTACATATTGGAGCTTTGTGGCAATCCTTAACTGAGTAAGTCTATCAGCACCATCTTTCCAACAATATGTGCTCTTATTGTATCTCTGTGTTATATTTGGTAATTCTCACACTATTTCAGACTTCTTCCTCATTATGTCTGTTATGGTGATCTGTGATCTTTGTTTTGGGGCATCACACACTGTGCTCATATAAGACAGCAAACTTAATTGATAAATACTGTGTATGTTTGGACTGACGCACCAACCTGCCATACCTCCTTCTTTTCCTCAGGCCTCCCTATTCCCTGAGACATAACAATATTAAAATTAGGTCAGTTAATAATCCATAATAATGATGGCCTCTAAGTGTTCAAGTGAAAGGAAGTGAATTGATGTGACAACCGTCATTATTGTCTTACTTAACACAGTCATTCCAACCTTCAGGAAGTAACACCCCAATTTATATCGAGGCAAGACCCTCTCTACCAGCAAAAGATTATGATTTACTGAAAGCTCAGATGAGGGTTAGCGGGGTTTGTTTTTAGCAATAAAGTATTTCACAATTAAGATCATTACTCCTTTCTAAAAATCAAAATAAATTTGACTAATTTATATCAACTGATAATCATGGGTGGGGATGCCACCAATAGGGGCTTGTGAATTATAGCACTAGAAATATACCACCAACTTTTGAAGGGTACTCCTCCAACCTTGAGGGAAAGATACAGAAAGTGCCTGAGGATCAAGCCTCCCAGTATGACTACGAGTTGAGGAAGTGAGTCTAGTTCATATGATACAATATAATTTATTTTCACAGGATTTTCTAAGTTCCTAGTCTTTAAAATTTATATTAACACACATTCCCAGTTCTACTTGCAACTAGTATATCTCTTAGACTTGGGGATCCTTTCATCAATCATTGGAAACGAGGAATATCTTGCCTTAGGCAAAATTGTGGAGAAGTTGAAGATGCTATTTGGTGCTTCTTTTATTTTCTTTTATTTCTGCACCCTTCTCTCTCATTCTGGTAACCCTTTCCCCAGGCACCCCATATCCAATATGGTGCCCTATCCAGACACGCCTCTCTTAGGTACTTGCTACCTCACTCACCCAAACTGCCTTTGCCTCTTTCCCCTACTCATCAAAAGCCTCCTTCCCTAAGTGCCATATTCTTAACTATCTCTGACGAAAGTAAACTGATTAATTAATAGTAAAGTTGCTCTTCCTAGAATGACTGGCAAAATTATTGGCATAATCATCTCACTATTACTATGATTCCTGGAAAGAACATACCAACAAATTTCCCTGTGGCTTCTTTCATTAATCCCATGACTTCACAGACCCAAACACTCCTCCTAGGCCATGATTCCCTTATATGGATTATCTTCCCTTATTTGAATTTAATCTTTTTGAGGGCAGGAACTGTCATGATTACTTTTGAATATATTTGTATTTTTAGCACTTAGCAGAGTGCCTTAGCATGCTTAATAACCTACATTTTATGGAGAGGGGAGGCCTTTCCTTTATTCCTCAAATTGTACCACATTGGAGATGACCTGCTCAATTCATATATAAGGCTGACCTTGCCCACAGGTCTCCCTAGACCCTGTGTAAGAACACAGAGTCATCAGACAAGAAGGAACATCAGAAGTCACCTAGATCAAGTCTCTTAGTTTTACAGATGAAGGATCTTAAACCCATAAAGGTAAAATTACTTCTTAAAAAGAACACTATTAGTAATGAAACTAGGATTAGAATCCAGTTTACTCAGGTACCTATGACTCTTTCCTGGCAAAACTCTGGAATATATTATTAACATGATAGTGACCATCTAGAAAGGAAAATGGTGATCATGCAGAATCCTCATGTCTCAATTAAGAATAGGTTATGTCATACAAACCTCAATTTCTTCTTTGACAGGGTTGTTAGATGGTAGAGCAAATATTTTTGATAAATTATTTCATCTAATTCTTAAGGAAAAGATGGAGAAAGTCGACAAGCCAGATAAGTATGAGTTGACAGCTAATGATTGAATAGCTCGACTCAATTTCTAATCATTATTGATATAATGACATTTTGGAACCATCTAAAATTGAGTGTTATGGGGATTGGTACTTGGTCTGGTGCCTTTATATACCATTACCAATGGCTTGAATAAAGGCATGGATAGCATGACTATTAAAATGGCAGATGATCCATAAAGCTTAGGAGGAATAGTAGATGACAAGGTTACATGGGAAAAACAAACTTAACAGGTTATAATATTGTTGTATCAAATACCATGAAATTTAATGGGAAATAATAAGGTCTTGGATTTTTGAAAAATCAACTTCAAGCATAAGATGGTGGATACATGGTTGGAGACTAATTTGTAAGGGAAACAAAAACATGGAGATTGTAGTGAACTGCAAGTCCAGCATGTGTTAATAGTGTGATATTAACAACCATTAGGTAATAAATATTTATTAAGCACCTACTCTGTGTGGGGCACTGCATTAAGTACTAGGGATATGCTGTTGCTGTTCTGTCTTTTCAGTCATGTCTGACTCTTCCTGACCCCATCTGGGGTTTTCTTGGCAAAAATCCTGGAGTGGTTTGCCATATCCTTCTCCAATTAATTTTATAGAGGGGGAAACTGAAACAAACAGGGTTAAGTGACTTGTTCAGGGCCATACAGCCAATGTCTGAGGTCAAATTTGAACTCATGAGAATAAGTCTTGCTGACTTCTGGTCTAGCACTCTATCCGCTATCCCACCTAAGTGCCCAAGTGGGGATATGAAGAAAAAGAAAAGATAGCACCTGCTTTCAAGGAACACACAGTCAAAGAAGAAAGCTAATTCAATCTTTAATGGTATTGAGAGGCTGAGTGGCCAAGGCTAAGGAAGTAATAAGCTCACAGTACAGTTCTGCTCAGATGACAGTTAGAAAATTGAGTTCCATTCTGGACGCCATAGTTTAAGAAGGACATTGGTTAGCTTGGGAAGATCCAGAGGAGGGAGACCTAGATGATGAAGGGATTTGAGTTCATGCTGTAACAAGATTGATGAAGGGCTTAGAGACACTAGTCATAGAGAAGAGAAAGCATGTGACTGTTTCTCTTTTTCTTCTTCTCTTCCTCCTCCTCCTCCTCCTTCTTTTTCTTCTCTGTGTGTGTGTGTGTTTAGAGTGTAGTGGTATAGTATGGAGAGTATGATAATTATCTTCAAATATTAGAAGGAATGCCATGTAGAAGAGGGATTATAGGATCATAGATTTAGAGATGAAATGGATCTAAGCCCATGGAGTCTAACCCTCCCATTTTACAGATGAGGAAACTAAGGCAAAGAGATGTTAATAGCTTGCCCAAGGTCACACAGATAAGTGTCCAGAGTGGCTTTGTACCCAGGTTTTTTTGACTCCGTTCCAGTTCACTATTCATTTCATCATGTTACCATGTTGTGACTGGACTCAGGGAGTAGAACAAGTTGCAACAGGTAGAAACCAAAGCAGCTGTGTGACAAAAGAAACAGCAGAAATTTTAGAGTCAGAGGACCAATTCTATCCTCATGCTTACTCCCTGCATGACTTTACCAAGTCATTAAAACCTCTTGACTTCAGTGTTCTCATCTATTAAATGAGAGGCTTGGACTAAATGACCTCTGAGATATCTTCCAGCATTAAATCTATGTCTAATTACTTTAAAATTTCGCCTTGGTGTCAGGAAAACTTCCTAATAATCAGAGTTATTCCAAAATTTAATGGGCTGCCAGAGGAGATGGGTTGTGTTCCTCATTGGAGGTCTTCCAGCAAAGGCTGGATGAGCATTTCTCAGGGTTCTTGTTATTGTTTTTCCCAGGGAAAGGTGGGGTCCCATCTATGTCTGAAGTTCTCTCATTCCATGATCCTGTGATTCCATCCCATTTTCTTCCAACCTTGGGACACCTCAGACAGCTCAGGGGCTTTATTTAAGTTTATCAGACTGGAAGAAAATCTTCAAAGTATCTTTATTGTCTTGATTTTCCCATGCTAACCATTCAGTGCTCTCTCCAAGGATAGAATGTGGCTTGCATTAAGCAGAAAGGTGTTGAAAAATCCGGAAACCTGTTTTACTACTTGTTTACTGTCATCTCATATTAGTGAATATGTCACAGATCAGATTTCTTTTCCATGTTGAGCATTTGGGGCGCTTCTAGCAAATGCTTATATAACATTGATTTTGTATTGCCAAAGGTATTAAGCAAGTAAATAGCACAGCTTTGCAGGCAATCCTTGGAGCTCAGAAATATTAAGATATTCTTAACTTCTGCTATAATTCCAATGCTTCAGAAAAATCATGCAAGTTCAGATCATATCTGTACATTGGTTCATCATTAGGCTCAGCATCCATTGAGTTTGAGTTCCAAGGGAGATCCTTCTTTCTCTACAGTGGAGTATCCTGGAGCCCCGGAGCAGCATGAGTTCTCAGGATCGTTCAAAAGTACCCATTTGTTCATTTTATCTAGAGGAAAACTAGTTGGCCAAGAAGTAAGAAGGTAGGAATGCCCAGGAACATTAACCCACTCAGCGTGAGTATATCATTAGTTCCTGCCAGGAGGACTACCTAATTAAGGCATCCTGAGTATGTTGGCATGGGAAGAGAAAAGTGCTATTTTTTAAAACCTATCTTAAGGGAGTCAAGGTGAACATATGCCTTTGTGTCATCTAAAGCAAAGGTGAGTGAAATACAATTCCAAAGTAAAGAATGTCACAAGAAGGAAAAACTAGGGTTAATTGACCTTTTTTCAAAGTTTTCCTTTCCAAGCATCCCCTCCAACCAATGAGGATGGTGTGGAATCACATCTGGTCCACAGCTGAAGAGCTGAAACCAAGCCAAAACATGGTGGGAGGTAAGGGGTTAATGGTCAGAAGCCACAGTGATGGAGGATAGGGCTGCCAGAGAGTCTTTGATTGTCATTGGAATGAGCCAAAGATGTCAATGGGAGATTAGGCAAAGTGAGGAAGTCGCTGAAGTGGAAGGCAATAAGTCAGATGGGAGGGAGAGGATGCAAATGGGCAGCAAGCACAAAGTAATCTGATTAAAATGGAATTCTGAGAGGAATAGAATTTATTAAAAATATACCCAAATTCCACTGATGAAACACTTACTAGATAGTAGACACTGTAATTGGTACTTTGATTACATAGATAAAAATAACACAGCCCTGCTCCTCAAGGAGTTTTCACTTTTTTGAGATATACAATGTGTACACATATAAAAAGTTATGTTTATATATGTAATACTTATACAATATTGAAACCCATTTCTTTCTCTCTGGTTTAGCGAGGGCTGGCCCACTCACCCCGCTTGACCACAGCTTGGTAGGTAAGGTGGTGAACCAAAAGAGTGGTCACACTTCTCCAAGTCACTCTTAGGATCCTACGGTTGATTCTATAATTAATTAATAGGTGTTATAACTACTCTTCCCAACTACATCTCCTGAACCCCTCTGACAGAATACTTCACATTTAAACAAATCAGCCAAGATGATATCCTTAACTCTTTGTCACGAAACCTTTACCAAACAGGAAGGTTAAAATAATGATAATAAAAATAACAGTCCACTCACAAACTTGGGTTTACTCTCTAATGAATGCAGGCAGAGTTCATGGGGAGTGGGGGAGAAGTAGGCACACACTTACAAAAATCTATCTGTGAAGTACACAAGTAAGGAAATCCATTAGTCCCAGGGCAAATTACCATTTTGCACTGAAGACTTTGATGGCCTTGATCTCTTTAGGGAATGGTCTACACCATATGACCTGATGAGCAGGGTCATTTCTCATTTGGGTCTCTTCTCTTGGACAGAGAGATTTTTCTTCTGGTTGCTACTTTTCTGACTGATATAGTATTGGTTAGCCCTTTTAGTGAAAACAGACACCCAGAGTTCGAGATCTGCAAAGACATTCAGGTCTTGTCTCTCATTGGCCTGAGATGTAGTATTAACTCTGTCAGTAAAGCAGTCTGGAATTCCCAGCTATTCAAGTCTGCTTACTGGGATCAAGGGGTTTCTTTTAAGCTTAAGGGAGAGTAAAAATTGGTGCAGTGGATAGAATGATGGATCTAGAGTAAAAAAAGACCTGAATTTAAATAACTTGGTTACCCTGGGCAAGTCACTTAACTCCTGTTTGCCTCAGTTTCCTTAACTTTAAAATAGGGATAATTGCAGCATTTACCTCTCAGGAAGATGTTGGGAAGATGAAAAGACCTAATGCTTGTAAAGCATTCAGCATAGTGCCTGATACATAATAACTGCTATATAAATAATAGTAGCTATTGTTAAATAAACCTCTGAATGATTCTACCTTTCAAATTACAGGTGGAAGTAAATATCCAAGTGAGACAGCTAAACAGTGGATAGAGTCCTCAGCACTATCTGTCTAGGACAAATCATTTCATTTTATTTGCCTCAGTTTCCTCATCTACAAAATGAGTTAGAGGAGGAGATGATAAATTACTCCAGTATCTTTGCCAAGAAAACTCCAAGTGGGGTCAGGAAGAGTTGGGCATGACTGAAACAAATGAACAGCAAACATTCAGGTAGTTTCTCCTTCTTATCCTCAGTCAACTTTTCAACATCAGAGAATTCTTTTTCCTAATCCACACTTTCAAATCACAGCTTTCCTCCAATCAGATCAGCTCCCAGCAGTATATATAAAGTCTTTCTTCCTCTGCTAAGTTGATCTCAGCTGAGTTTGGATCAAAGGAACTGATCTCCTTTTCTGTTCTTTTGTTTTTTTCTTCTCCTGAGCTCAGCTCCTGTGTCTTTGGTTCTTCTGTCTACTTCATCTTGTTACTGACTCCACTTGCTGACTTATTCTTGCCTCAAAGAATGGGCTCCTTAAATGAAATAATTCACCTCCACTTATGATAAGAGATCAAAATTCACTTCTGTATTAGACCCGGCATAAATAAGCAATGTAGGATTATCCCATAGTTACCAAAAAGTTTCAGTTATCAAGGTTGCTCAGCCAATAACCTTAAGATCTGTACAAGAGTCACATGTTAATGAACTTCTTGGAAACAAGACAATTTGACTACTTTAAGCTCTGTAAAGTTATTGTTCTCTGAGAGACTGTTTTTCCCCCCCTCAGGTCCCCTAAAACCTAAGCTTTTTTTGCAAGTATCAAGGAGCTAATTTTCTCAGTCTTTCTTATATAAATGTTCTTTCTCTCCTTTTAATATATACACTTGTCCAAAAAAGAAACGGGCACTGACTTATGAGCATAAAGTAATTATTTGGTGGGTAGAGCAGCCTTTTAGATTTGTTTCCAACTTTACACAAGTGATCACTTTTGAGACTCAAAATAACCCTATTGTGTAGCTGCTATAGATATTGTCTTCATTTTACATATGAGGAAAATGGGAGCTCTGAGAGGTTAATTAAATTGCTCATAGTCACACAGCTAGTAAATGTCTGAAGAATTTAAATCCAGATCACCCACCTCTAAATCTAGTGCTTCATTCACAGTGCCTCCAGGAGCACAAGACTTGCCCTGCCAAAGAGGGTAAAGACAGAAGAAAATTCAGATTCATTCTCCTTCTCCCTCTTTCCCTTTTTCATTCATCCCGCTTTCTCCCTTTCTCTTTTCTTCTCCTCTTTCTCATTGTCCCTCCCTTCTCTCTTCTTTGTTTTTCCTGTCACTTTTGTGGTTAAAAATTGGGCACCCATCGGTTGAGGAGGTCTGAATGAGTTATGGTATATGAATATAATGAAGTGTTATTATATAGTACAAAATATGACTATAAATATTCAGAGAACCTTGTGAAAGAGTCTCTCCTTTTATCTTCAGAGGAACCTTGTTTTAGGAAGGATTCAGAGAAACTTGGAAAGATTTATGTGACTTGATGTAGATCAAAGTAAGAAGGACCAAAGAAACAGTGCAATGACCACAAACGTAAAGGAAAATTACTTAGAAATGCAACAGAATGCTGAACAATGTAATGAACTGTTTCCACAGAACTGATGATGAAATACACTTCCCCCTCTTGGCCAAAAGGTGGTAGACTATAGTTTTGAAATGAAGTATATGCTAATGTTTTCGTTTGTTTTATTCAATTAAACTTCTTTGTAAGTAGGGATTCTGTTGAGGAAAGAAGGAGAGAGGCAATTAATGTTTATATGGCACCTACTGTATGCCAAGCACTAAAGTAAGCATTTTTTTTTTCACAATACCTTATTTAGTCCTCACATCAACCTTTGGGGGTAGGTACTATTATTATCTCTATTTTACAGTTGAGGAAATATAGGTTAAGAGACTTGCTCAAGGTCCTGTAGCTAATAAGTGTGTGAGGCTGGACGTAAACTCAGGTGTTCCTGACTCAAAGAAGACATGATAGACCCAGAGCGCTGCCACCAGCTGGTAGGTTTGGAAAATGACAGTGATAGAAATTTCATCAATAAAACATTAATTGGTTAATTAATTTAAAGAAGTCGATCAGGGTAGGTGAATAGGGAAAAGTAGACTTGAGTAGCCCAATTGAAATCTTTGGAAAAATCTGGAAGGAAGTTTGTGAAGCTGGATGGATCACTGTGGACATAGCTTGTCCTTGACTATGATGACTCTTTGGGGATTTCTTGTTGAGATTCAGTTTATAAGGAGCAGCTGTGCGAAAGCACCTTAATCCAAAGTCACATTTTATTGAATAAGCCTGTTTTAAAATTGCCTATCAAGTACTGACTTACAGCCTGGAGATTCTTATAACCACAGGAAGAGGAAACACATATGAAACTGTGTTTAGACAATACAAGACATGGAAAGAATTAAGGATGACAATGAGAAAAAATACATGGGAGTCCTATCCTTGCAAAGTCAGTCTTATGACACAATTATACTACAAGGAAAATTTTGCCCTTTGATGCATAGACATGTCTCTTATTGTCTTTAAGGAGGGCCACTAATAAGTCTAAGACTTTCCTTTTAGAATCAGGACTACATTTTGAACAGGGCAGACTTTACATGCACTAAGTTGTTTAGCTCAGTCATAGTCCTTTTCAATTTTTTCTTTGGTATTTTAGGTTTCATAAAGAACACATGTATAAGCTATGGATAATGGAGCTAAATAAGGAATGCTAAAGGATGCTCTGGGAAGATTGGGGCCATTAACCCTAACCTGTTCCAACACATTCTGTTATCTTTCCTGCTTTCCAGCCTGTTCCATATCTTGATCATTTATATTCCTGACCTCTGCAATTCCTTTGGAGTTGGGGGATCAAGTTCTAAATGACTCCTTCCTTGTCCTAGTCAACTCTAGAAAATTTATGAAGGAAAAAAACCTTCAAACTTAGTTACACGTGTAAAAGTAATTCTAGCTTCTTCCTGGTGTGGCAATTCAGTCATGTCCGATTTCTGATCTCTTGTCAAGAGAAATTTAGGTCATTACCTTAGGATTGCTGGTAGCATCATTTTACATTAAAAAGATCTGTCTTTGCAACTTGGAATAGACGCAAAACTCTATATCCAATTTCCCACGAACAACCAACCTACTTTCTCTGTGTAATTCTTTTTTTTTTTGATATAAATTTATTTATTTGACTTTTTACATTCATTTTCACAAAATTTTGGGTTCCAAAATTTCTCCCCATTTATCCACTCCCCCACCCAATACACCAAGCATTCTAATTTTCCCTATCACCAATCTGCCCTCTCTTCTATCATCCCTCCTTTCTTGCCCCATCTTCTCTTTTGTCCTGTAGGGCCAGATGACTTTCTATTCCCCATTAACTCTATTTCTTATTTCCTAGGAGCAAGAACAATACTCAACAGTTGTTCCTAAAACTTTGAGTTCCAAATTCTCCCCATCCCTCCCTCCCCACCCATTCCCTTTGGGAAGGCAGGCAATTCAAGGTAGGCCATATCTGTGTAGTTTTGCAAAGGACTTCGATAATTGTCGTGATGTGTAAGACTAACGGTATTTCCCTCCATCCTATCCTGCTTCCCATTGTTTCTGTTCTGTCTTTTGATCCTGTCCCTCCCCGAGTGTTGACTTCAAATTGCTCCCTCCTCCCATTGCCCTCCCTCCCATCATCCCGCCACCCTGTTTATCTCCTTCTCCCCCACTTTCCTGTATTGAAAGATAGGTTTTCATACCAAAATGAGTGTGCATTTTATTCCTTCCTTTAGTCGAATGTGATGAGGGTAAACTTCATGGTTTTTTCTCAGCTCTCCTCATTTTCCCCTCCACTAAAATGTCTCCTGCTTCCCTCTTGAATGAGAGATAATTTACCCCATTCCATTTCACCCTCTCTCCTCCCACTACATTTTTCTCTCACCGTTTACCTTAATTTCTTTTAAGATATGGTCCCATCCTATTCAATTCACTCTGTGCTCTCTGTCTCTATATGTGCGTGCATGTGTATATGTGTGTGCACGTGCACGCATGTACATGTGTGTGTGTGTGTGTGTGTGTGTGTGTGTGTGGTCCCACCAACTACCCAGATACTGAAAAGTTTTAAGAGTTACAAATATTGTCTTTCCATGTGGGAATGTAAACAGTTCACTTCTGGTAAGTCCCTTATGACTTCTCTTTGCTGTTTAGTTTTTCATGCTTCTTCTCATTCTTGTGTTTGAAAGTCAAATTTTCTTTTCAGCTCTGGTCTTTTCATCAAGAATGATTGAAAGTCCTCTGTTTCACTGAAAGACCATATTTTCCCCTGAAGTATTATACTCAGTTTTCCTGGGTAGGTGAGTCTTGGTTTGAGTCCTAGTTCCTTTGACTTCTGGAATATCCTATTCCATGCCCTTCGATCCCTTAATGTAGAAGCTGCTAGATCTTGAGTTATCCTGATTGAATTTCCACAATACTGGAATTGCTTCTTTCTAGCAGCTTGCAATGTTTTCTCCTTGACCTGGGAATTCTGGAATTTGGCCACAATGTTCCTAGGAGTTTCTCTTTTTGGATCTCTTTCAGGCGGTGATCAGTGGATTTCTTCAATACTTATTTTGTCCTCTGGTTCTAGAATATCAGGGCAGTTTTCCTTGATAATTTCATGAAAGATGATGTCTAGACTCTGTTTTTGATCATGGCTTTCAGGTAGTCCCATAATTTTTAAATTGTCTCTCCTGGATCTATTTTCCAGGTCAGTTGTTTTTCCAATGAGATATTTCACATTATCTTCCATTTTTTCATTTTTTGGTTTTGTTTGGTGATTTCTTGGTTTCTCAGAAAGTCATTAGCCTCCATCTGTTCCATTCTAATTTTGAGAGAACTATTTTCTTCAGTGAGCTTTTGAACCTCTTTTTCCATTTGGCTAATTCTGCTTTTGAAAGCATTCTTCTCCTCATTGGATTTTTGAACCTCTTTTGCCAGTTGAGTTAGTCTATTTTTCAAGGTGTTATTTTCTTCAGCATTTTTTTGGGTCTCCTTTAGTAAGGTATTGACCCGTTTTTCATGCTTTTCTTGCATCTCTCTCATTTCTCTTCCCAGTTTTTCCTCCACCTATCTAACTTGATTTTCAAAATCCTTTTTGAGCTCTTCCATGGCCTGAGCCCATTGGACATCTATTTCGGATGTTTGGGATACAGAGGCCTTGACTTCTATGTCTTTTCCTGATGGTAAGCATTGTTCCTCCTTATCAGAAATGAAAGGAGGAAACATCTGTTCACCAAGAAAGCATCCTTCTATGTTCTTATTTTTCTTCCCTTGTCTAGGCATTTTCCCAGCCAGTTACTTGACTTCTGAGATTCCTTTGCACCCCCACCTAGATCTGCCCAGCTAGTGCTTAGGGTCTGAGATTCAAATGCTGCTCCCCAGCTTCAGAGCTTTCAGCAGCGGGCGGGGCTGCTATTCAATGTGAGCTTAAGTTCTGGTGCTCAGGTGGGAGCAGGGCCGCCTCCCAGGCTTATTTCCCTCAGGGAGTTTATGTGGAGACCTTCAGTAATGGAGCGGAGCTCCCGTCAGCTCCGGGAGTCCCAGGTCGCTGCTGCCTCTGCTGCTGCCTCCCAAGGGGGCCTGAGTTATGGAGACACCCCACTCCCCTCTTGGCCAGCCCAGAAGTCTCTCTCACTGATCTATAGTGCCTGTGGGTGGAGGGACCCTTGTGGCCGCCAGAGATTCTGTCCCTGAAAGCTGCTCCGATCTGCTCCTCTCGGGGCCACGCAGGCAGGGGTGGGCTCCGCTCTCCGGTGCGTGACGGACCTTTGGTGCCACTTTTTCAGGGCTCTCTGGTATGGAAATCTCCTCCACTCCATTGATGTGCAGCTTGCACTGCTCCAGAATTTGTGGGGAGTTCCTTTTACAGAAAATTCATGGGCTGTGGGTTCGGAGCTAGTATACATGAGTCTTTCTACTCCGCCATCCTGGTTCCTCCCCCTCTCTGTGTAATTCTTGACCCAAATCATTGTACCTAGTGATGGGTAGATGAGAAAATAGACATCTACGACCTAAAGTAGCTTGTTTACAATCTTATTGTAAGTGACAAAGTTAAGAACAAAGCCAAGGTCTCTTAATTTCAAGTACAATTCATTTTCCTCTTCTTTATGGTAAGACTTTCATTTTATTCAAGGGAGACACATTACTTTCATGTGGTATAGTGATTTCAAGGATATAATAGATTCAGAGCATTGTAAGCCTTTCCTTGCATTCATTGGTTGAGACATTGGAGGACCCAGGCTTCAGGTTCTGTCATCCAAGGCTGGCCCTTGGCAAAACTGGGAAGAAATAATAGCATATATTGTTATAACAGCATGTCTTCATCCAGACTGCAGACATTTTTATACATTGAGTTTTTCCTTCATACAGTTGTTAGGCTGATTGCTTTGCTATTGCTGTGCATCTCACTGAGTAGGCCCTGTACTTTTCTGGGACTTGATAGAATCAATAAAGTATAATCTGTAAACAATAGTATCCAGAGAACCTATCCTACCTCACTCATAGCTATTCTCTCTGATGATGGTGTTTGCCCTTGGCTATCACACAAAAATGTCCCTATTTTATTCCTCCCTTGACATGTATAATCAGGTCATCCAAAAATGGATTTCTGGGATTGAATTCATAAAAGAATTACATACAATCTTAACAAATTCATGGGCCAGGTAAGTATCCTTTAAGGCTATGTAATGCTCAGACAAGTCAAAAGCTTTTCTGATACCAACAAATAACAAATTCAGTGAGATCTTATATTCTCTTTTTCTTTCAATAAATTGTGTGACTATAAAAATGTGATCTTCTATAGAGAATATTTTTTAAAGCCTACCTATTCCCTTCATGGATTCATAGATGCAGTATTTGGCTTTAAGGTGGAAAGACCTACCTGAGTTTGAATCCTTCCTGACTCTCCTAGGGCTCTTCCTTGTTATACTCACTCCGGTTCTGTTGGGACCTAGAGGTGACATTGGCTTCTTAAAGGTTATGTGGGAGGGGTGTGAATTCTGGAACTAAATGATAATGACTAAAACTTAACACACACACATATCCCTCTCTGTCTATCTGTCTTTGTCTTTGTCTCTCTTTCTCTCTGTGCCTCTCTCTTTCCTCTCTCTCTGTCTCTCCCCTCTTCTTTCATATCTCTTTGTCTCAGTGTCTCTCTGTATCTCAGTCTCTTTTTCTCCCCTCCTGTCTCTGTGTCTACCTCCTCCCTCTTCTCTCTGTCTCTCTCCTCTCCCTGTCTCTGTATTTTCACCTCTTCTCTCTATATATCTTTCATCTTTTCATTAATAATAAATAGTAACTGTTTCTCTTTTACCCAGGAACCCTGAGGGTCTTCCCCTCCCAGTCTGATTTTTTTTTTGATTGAAGGGACCATCCCTTGAGTAACTACTTAAAGAAGCCCATTTATTTAATGGGTGTATCTCAATCAAAGTAAGAATGTGATAAGACCTTAGCCTGAAGGGGCTAGTGTTTCACTTAGCAGCCTGGGCCATCACCAGTCATTTTGATGAATATCAGACCCCTGGACCCAGATGGCTCTGGAGGAGAAAGTGAGGCTGGTGACCTTGCACAGCCCTCCCTCCCTCAAATCAAAGTCAACTGCAAGTCATATCATCATCTTGATGTCATGGTCCTCTTTGAGAATGAAAGACTAACGCAATGATCTCTTTCATCCTGTCTCTCTCCCCTCTTTCTGTCTCTCTCCCCTCTTTCTGTCTCTCTCCCTTCTTTCTGTCTCTCTCTTCATCTCTATCTCTCTCTCTGCCTCTCTGTCTCTCTCCCCTCTTTCTGTCTCTCTCTTCATCTCTGTCTCTCTCTCTGCCTCTGTCTCTCTCCCCTCTTTCTGTCTCTCTCCCCTCTTTCTGTCTCTCTCTGCCTCTGTCTCTCTCTCTGCCTCTGTCTCTCTCCCCTCTTTCTGTCTCTCTCTTCATCTCTGTCTCTCTCTCTGCCTCTGTCTCTCTCCCCTCTTTCTGTCTCTCTCTCTCCCCTCTTTCTTTCTCTCCCTTCATCTCTGTCTCTCTCTCTGCCTCTGTCTCTCTCTCCTACCCCCCTCTCTCACTCTTTCTCTCCTCTATTCTGCCATCTCTGTCTCTTTGTTTTTTTTCCTCCTCTCCTCTCTTACTCCTTTTTCTACCCTGTCCTTTTTCTTCTCTCTGTATAACAAATACATATGTATGAATATATCTGTGTGTGTGTGTATATACATACATACATACATGATTTCATATCCATTACAAAGTGAAAAAACAGACAATGCAGGGGGGATGGAGCCAAGATGGCAGAGTGGAAAGACACACACACTCCAGCTTTTCCCCCACAGCCCATAAAATACCTGTAAAAGATGACTCTCAACAAATTCTAGAGCAGCAGAATCTACAGAATGACAAAGTGAAAGAGATTTCCAGCCCAAGAGGCTGGAAGGCCAACAGGAAAGGTCTACTGCACAGGGCATAGAACAGAGCACATCCCAGCCTTGGCCACATCAGAGGAACAGGACTGGAACAGGCCTTGGGGTGGAATCCCCAGAAGCAGCTGAGATTTTCAGATCCCTCAACCTACAAACACCAAAGACAGTTTCAAAGGTCAGTGCTTTCTTACCTCAGTGACAAGGGAGCAGGGTCCTCCCCTAGCTCCAGCCCCAGGTGGTGGCAGTGGTGGCAGCAATACCAGCAGCAGTGTTGGCAGCAGTAGCGTCCATTTTTGGAACTCTCAGCTTAAAGGCCCTGGGAGACTTGAGCAGCTGATCTGAACCTCAGCCCTGAGCACAGTCCTGGGGCGTGGTGTGCTGGAGGTCGTTGTGAAGAGGGAATTCTACCAGTCCCAGATTCTGGGCAGAAAAACTTTGGTAGCTCCCAGACTAGTGTACAGTCAACCTTTGCCATATTGGAGGAACTGAGAAATTACAGGTCTCAGGAGTATACCCTCCTCCTGACAAACGACTCAAAAATCAAATAACTGGCTGGGAAAGTGCCCAGAAAAGGGAAACAAAATAAGACTATAGAAAGTTACTTTCTTGGTGAACAGATATTTTCTTCCATTCTTTCAGATGAAGAAGAACACTGCATGCCTTCAGAGGAAGTCAAGGCTTCCATGACCTGCAAACTAAATATGCAATGGTCTTAAGCCATGAAAGAGTTCAAAAAAGAATTTGAAAATCAAGTAAGAGAGGTAGAGGAAAAGTTGGGAAGAGAAATGAGAGGGATACAAGAAAATCATGAAAAGCAAATCAACAGCTTCCTAAAGGAGACCCCCCAAAAAATGCTGAAGAAAGTAACTCCTTTAAAAATAGGTTAACTCAATTGGCAAAAATGGTCCAAAAAAATCGATGAGGAGAAGAATGCTTTAAAAAACAGAATTAACCAAATGGAAAAGGAGGTTCAAAAGCTCACTGAAGAAAAATAATTCTTTAAAAATAAGAATGGAACAGATAGAAGCCAAGAAATTACTAAACAAAACTTAAAGAATGAAAAAAAAGGAAGGTAGTGTGAAATATCTCATTGGAAAAACAACTGATCTGGAAAATAGATCCAGAAGAGACAATTTAAAAATTATGGGACTACCCGAAAACCTTGATCAAAAGAAGAGCCTAGACATCATCTTTCATGAAATTTTCAAGGAAAATTTCTGACATTCCAGAAATAGAGGGCAAAATAAATATTGAAAGAATCCACCAATCACCTCCTGAATGAGATCCAAAAAGAGCAACTCCTAGGAATATTGTAGCCAAATTCCAGAGTTCCCAGGTGAAGGAGAAAATATTGTAAGCAACTAGAAAGAAGCAATTCGAGTATTGTGGAAATGCAATCAGGATAACAGAAGCTAGCAGCTTCTACATTAAGGGCTAAAAGGGCATGGAATATGATATTCCAGAAGTCAAAGAAATCAGAATTAAAATCAAGCAAAACCTACCCAGCAAAGTTAAGTATAATACTTCAGGGGAAAAAATGGTCATTCAATGAAATCAAGGACTTTTAAGCATTCTTGATGAAAAGACCAGAGCTGAAAAGAAAATTTGACTTTCAAGTACAAGAATCAAGAAAAGCACGGAAAGGTACACAGGAAAGAGAAATCATAAGGTACTTACTGAGGTTGAATTGTTTACATTCCTACATGGAAAGATAATATTTGTAACTTGACACTTTTCTCAGTATTTGGGTAGTTGGAGGGATTATACACACATATACATATACACACACTCACACACACACATATATATAAATATGTATGTGTGTGTGCATATATATATATATATATAAACTATGTATATATACACACACACCCACACACATACACACACATGTATACATATATACAGACAGAGAGCACAGGGTGAGTTGAATAGGAAGGGATCATATTTAAAAAAATAAAATTAAGGGGTAAGAGATGAATATACTGGAAGAAGAAATGGAGGAATGGAATGGCATAAATTATCTCTCATAAAAGAGGCAAGAAAAAGCTTTTTAAATGGAAGGGAAAAAGGGGAGGTGAGAGGGAAAAAGTGAAGCTTACTCTCATCACATTTGGCTCAAGGAAAGAATAACATGCACACTCAATTAGGCATGAAAACCTATCTTACACTACAGGAGAGTAGGGGAGAAGGGGATAAGCAGGGTGGGGGTGATGATGGAAGGGAGGGCAAATGGGAAGAAGAAGAAATCAGAAATAAACACTTGGGGAGAGACAAGGTTAAAAGAGAGAATAGAAGAAATGGAGGGCAGGACAGGATGGAGGGAAATATAGTTAGTCTTACACAACATGACAATTATGGAAGTCATTTGCAAACTACACATATATAGCCTAAACTGAATTGTTTGCCTTCTCAGTGGGGATGGGTGGGAAGGGAAGAAGGGAGAGAAGTTGGAAATCAAAGTTTTAGGAACAAATGTTGAGAATTTTTTTTTGCATGCAACTGGGAAATAAGAAAAACAGGTAATGGGGTACAGAAATTTCTCTTACCCTACAAGACAAGAGAGAAGATGGGAATAAGGGAAGGGAGGGGGTTGGAAGGGAAGGCAGATTGAGGGAAGGGGTAATCAGAATGCATAGAGTTAGGGTAGGGGAGAAAATTTGGAACTCAAAATTTTGTGGAAATGTTAACAAATAAGATAAATGTTAAAAACTAAAAATAAGTAAACATTAAAAAATAAAATAGATAAGGTTCAGAGCCGTTGTGTGGGTTTCTTCTAGTCATGTAGCTAGTAAATAGTAAAACCAGGTTTCCAGATTTAAATCCAGTGCTCATTCCATTGTACTATGCCGTGTCTTGGTAGGCATTTATTCTCAAGACCTTTCTGATCTCTGCTGTCCATGCCCTTCTTTCCAACATTCAATCAAGAAAGTCAACGTGCATTTATTAAACATCTTTGTGCCAACCACTGGGGCTGCAAGGAAAGGCAGCAACAGTCCCTGGTACCTGCTCTTAGGAGTTTACAATCTAAAAGGGGCGGCAACAAAGAAAAGTAATCCTTCTTGCAAAGAATACAGGAAAAAGCAGAGATATACAGCAGAAAGAAGGAAGGCACAGCCTTCAAGGAGAATACAATCTCTGTTCCAGGTTAATAATGATAACTAATATTCACAGAGCATTTAATACATGCCAGGCACTTTACAAATATTTTCTCATTGGATTCTCATAATTGTGGGAGGCAGATGCCATTATACTGATGAAGAAACTGAGGCAAACAGAGGTTAAATGAATTTCCCAGTGCCATACAGCCAATAAGTGTCTGAAGTTAAATTTGAACTCAGCTCTTTCTGATGCCAGGCCCAGAGTTCCATCCGCTATACAACTTAATTACCTGTATTGTATCAAATGCAACATTCTTTTCTCAATCCTCTCCCCCCATCATTATGTACCTGTTCTGGGTCTCGTTCTTTTAGAACCCTGCTCTTTGGTAGGGAAAACTAATCTGTCAATTAAGCATCTGCAGGGATATGTGTTAACTGTGCTAATGTCTGCTAATGGATTATTATAGCACATTATAAGGCCTGCTAATGAATTAATGCAGTGCACAATCTGAAGGGGGTTACATGTTATCTTTTTGTATCACAGTTCTGGGAGCTATAAACAGGGGAGGACTTTAGGAATCAATGAAATTAATTGGGATTTCTGCTGACCATTGTCCAACACTCAACACTCCTAACTCTTGGAAGCCTCTAATATCAGCTGAACTAATTCTGCAACAGAGAAGAGGGTGGGAAGTCAGGCTCACTGTACTTCCCCAACATCTGTCCCATCCAAGCCTTCCTTTCAGTTCATACAACAACTGCTTTAGTTCAGGCCCTTATGGCGTCTCACTAGAGTGATGTACCAAATGGTCTCCTAACTGGTCTGCCTGTCTTCAGTCTCTCCCACTTCTAATCTACCCTCCACATGGCTGTCAAATCAATATTTCTAAAGTTAAGGTCTAACCATGTCATGCCTTTGCTGAAGAAACTTAATTGGATCCTATTTTTCTTAGATAAATTGTAAATGCCTCTATTTAGTATTTAACCCAATCTGACTTTGAATTAAATTTTCATCATGATTATACATTCCTCTTCCTCATTCTCTTTATTTCTCAGTCAAACAGGACCTATTTGACATTGTCTATACACAACAACCATCTCACATCTCCTTACTTTTGAGCGGGGCGCCCATACCATAATTCTATGTTATTTTTTATTTTCACCCATGTTTCTCAGCTCTCTCCAAGGGTCAGCTCAAGTATTATACCCTAAAGAGGTCTTCCTGATTCCCCCAGTTGTTCATGCCCAAACCCCTATTAATCTGTTTTTATTCTCTCTGTGTGTGTATATACATGTGTGTATGCATGTATGGGTACATACTCACACATACATACATAAATAGAATTTACTTATCTATATGTTTTCCCCAGAAGAATGAAAGCATACCTTTTTTTTTTAATTACTAGTGCCTAGTATAGTGCCAGATACATAGTAGGCGCTTAATTACTCCTTGTTGAATTGAATTGGAGAAAGGGGAATGAGGAGGCTTTCCTGAAACCTGCTGAATTTGTCTCATTCATTTAGTGAGCCTTGATGTGCCTAGCACTGTCCTGTGAGAGACAATCACTTCCTTGAAAGGATTCCAAAGGCTGACATGTGGAAATGCAATTAGACTAGTTTTGCATGGCTCCAGAGGGCTGAGCCGGGAGTACTCGGGGTAGAGGGGGGAGTTACAGAGAGGCAGATTTCAGCTCCATAAAAAATGATACAGAAGTTCCCTAGCATTGGCTCCTCCAATTTGCTAATGATTTGTGATCTTATTGTTGTAGGTAACCCTTCCAAACATACTAATCACAACCCACCCATGGCCCCATGACTACCTAAGGGTAACATCCATATTCTTCTCTAAGTTCTTATTCTCTAGACATAACCAGGTACCACTGGATCATTTGAACTGTCCATTAGTTATTTCTCATTATTTTATTTTTTCCTCATTTTTGACGTGTTGATGGTCCTTTTGATAGTCCATGTACCTCTTGGATGTCATCACTTTTCCCAATAATGAGTGCTGTTTCCAAAGTGAAATGGGCTGCCTCATTAGGTAGTGAGTTCCTCATTGCTAGAGGTATTCCAGTATGAAGTCACAAGCATTTATAGCAACAAGCATGGCCTTACACTTGTCCGGATGATAGCTATGGGAATTCTGACTGAGGTAATGGTCGACCCCATGACCTCTAAGGTCCTTATCAATTCTGAGATTCCATGACTTTATAAGTATTTATACCCAGCAGAGTGAGGGTTTTAAAGAAATGCTTGCATTCCTCTGTCCCCCTCTTTTCTGCCTCTAGCTGGGCAGCAGCTTTAGAAAGTTCATCTCCATTTTCTACCATCCACCTGCCATTCTGTGTGCCCCCATTCCTACCCCTTCATTAGTGCCAGCCTGCTGGTTTATGTGGCACTGTGTGACTGATTCAGTGACCTCTGACCTGACTGTCCATCTGGTCACTCATGAGTTGGGTCTCTCATTTCTCTCTGACTGAGTTTCCTCTGGCCTTCTCAGAATCTGACTTGCAAACTGTTCCCCTTGCTCTGCTAAGTGGACAGGGAGAAACATTGACCTCTCACTGCCCTTCCTGTCTTCCAACCATCCGGACGCACCTGCTGCCTTGACTCTCTGGCTTTCTGCTGTAGCTTGCTGCTGTCTGTGGTCACGGGGGCCCTTGCCTCTCCCACTAGCTGTGTGCGGTGCTCTGTGAAAGGAGAGACATTTCAGTTTGTCTTTGTCAGGTGCTGAGCTCAACTGGACAGTGAGGCCTAGAGAATATGACACCATCTGCTTCTTGCCAGGTCTTGGCTCCCATGGTGGATGTCAGGTCATCAGCTCTGACTGGACTGTGCTTAGAGCCTGTGAAGTGAGGCCATTCGGGGAAACTCCTTGGTTAACTTTTGTGAAGAACATGATTTATATGTAAGCCTTTTGTTTAGGAAATATTGTTCTTCAGCCTCTTAAAGTAACAATTCACACAGTGACATAGAAAAGATGATATATATATATACACACATATATATGCGTATATATACACATATATATGCGTATATATACATATGTATATATGTATGGCTGTATGTGTTTATATATGTGTGTGTCTGTGTATATGTGTATATATGTATGTGTATATATGTAAAGATCATCTATTTAGGAGGGATGGGAAGGGATAGATCATCAAATTTCTTCTTATTTAGAGATAAGAAAACTTATTCCCAGAAAAATCATGAGATCCCAGAAGCAGAGACATGAACAGTTAGAAGGATGTTAGAGACCAACTTGTCCAATCCCTTCATTTTAAAGATGAGGAAGTTGAGGTGAGAGAAGAGAAGTGACTTACCCAAAGACCCCCAAGCAATAAGTGGTAGATCCAGGATTTAAAAAACAGCAATTGGAGCATCATGGTGACTGTCAGGGATAGGATGGAGTCAGGAAGGTTCTGGGTTTGAATCTCATCTCAGGTACATATTGACTTTTTCATTCTGGGAAAGTCACTTATCCTCACTTAGCCTCAGTTCCTTCATCTATAAAATACAAGGCTATGATTCAATGATTGCTACAGTCCCAATTAACTCTAAATCTCTGTGCCTATATTTTCCATTCCTTATCAAGATGTGACCCATTATAATCACTAAATGTCTGTTGGAAATTTTAAGATATATGTCCCAGAGCCATCTTGCACTAAAGTGTCACCAAACAGGACTCATTCCCTCCCCAACAATTCCTCACCCCCCAGTTCTTACCCCCATCCACCTTTTTTTCAAACTTTTCTCTTACTGTTGAGGGCACTACCATACTTCTACTCATCCAGGTTATCAAGCTCAGGGACTCTTCACTCTCACTCTACAAATCCATCAGTTGCCGAATCTGGTCATTTCTATCTTCCCAACTTCCCTTGCATATATTCCCTTTTCATCCCAAACCTAGGTGAGGCCCTTCTCTTTTGACCTTCATTAGCTTCCTGTCTGGTCTCTCTGCCTCTGACCTCCCCCTACTTCAATCTATCCTTTCTGCTATTAAAGTGATTTTCTTCAAACACAAAACTGACCATGACCCTTATCTTGCTCATCCAACTCCCATGACTCCCAGTTGCCAAGAGAATCAAATCTAAATTTCCTCTTTGACATTTAAAATTTGTCATAACCTGGCCCCTTTCTACATTCCCAGAAATATGCTTTTTCAGCTTCCTAAACTCTGTAGTCCAACCATATTGATCTGCTTGCTGTCTTAAATCCACAACGCTCTACCTCAAATCTCTATATTTTTTCAACACTTGTCTCCTAGAATACATGCCCTCTTAGCCTTTGACTTTTACATTGTCTGGTTTCTGTCCAGTCTCATCTGAGGTTTCCACAGGAAACATTTCTACTGCCCCATCTTTAGTTTACCCTCTTCCAAAATTATAAATTAAATTCATTTGTCTATGTTCTGTGTGTACTCATAATTCCGTTATATCAATCCCCCCACCCCCTTTGGAATGTAAGCTTTTTGAAGGAAGGAACTGTTTCAACCTTGTCCTCATCTTGTCTTCCCAAGGATTATTATAGTTTCAGGTACATAGTAGGCACTTAGTAAATATTTGATTAATTGATTTAAATAACAATAACTAAGATGTGTATGATACTAAAAGGTTTGTAAAGTGATTGGCACATTTTATCTCATTTGAGCCTAACAACAACATTGTGAAGGATGTGCTATTTTTAATCCTGTTTTTACAGAAGAAGAAACACTGAGCCTCAAAGAGCAAAGCAGTTCCATAAGGTCATATGACTCGTTAGATGGCATTTGAGATGCCTTGCTGAAGCCAGTTACAATACTGCATCCACTACACCATGGATTTGTTTGCTTTTTGGAGAGTTAGCAAAGTGGAATGGAATGCATCCTGGGCTGGAGATTGATGTTAGACTGGAGTTCAAAGTCTCCTTTTCATATTTTCTAGTCATGTGACTACAAATAAGTCGCTTAACCTCAATTTCTTCATCTGTAAAATGGAGACAACAATACTTATAGAATATAAAAATTTGTACTCATGAGTACAGAGTATAAAAATTATATTAATGAGCTTTCTCATAGAGTACAAAAATGGGGACAATAATGTTCAGAGTATCAAAAAGTCTAGTTTTGTTTTTTGTTGTTGGAATCATGTTAGAAGACTTCATAAATAAAGCTCTATGTAAATATCTGCTCATTGATGGTGATGATGATGATGGCAATTACTAAATTTCTTGAGTTCTCTCCATAAATCAGTTGTTGGTTGACTTAAATCCTATCAGATATCCATGACCAAGCTGCCAAAAGGCAATAAATATAGCCTATGGCTAATCAGGGATCAGGGAAACTAGTGGGAGAATTAAGCCAACAACCCAACAACACTGGCAAAGTACAGTGTCAAAGAAAAGAGAGCTTATGAACTCGCACTTCCCCTAGCATGGAATCAGAGGCCCCATCTGTAGTGCCATGGCTTAGGGCTGGAGAGATGGGTCTAGGGATCTCAACTCATATACATCATAGGAGCAAGGCCTTCTGATTCCCTAGGGACTCACTTCAGTTATTAGAAGTCTGCAGGCTAAGAACATGAAAAGGAACCCAACATCCCTTTCTTCCTTCATTACTAAAATTCCATATTCTGATAAGGAAATTAGGTCATTTGCAGGGATAGACATCAGTCAATGAATTTCCAGACTCAGAATAATTCATTTAAGTAGGACACAGCAGCTCTGTAGTGGGATAGGTTATCTCTTCATAATTTAATTTAGACTTAGACTTTTTTAGTTTTTGGTTAAGTCAATCAAGTATTTATTAAGTACCTATTACATTCTTAGCACTAGTCTAAGAATATGTACCAGAATACGAAGACGAAAGTAAATAGTTCTTTCCCTCAAAAAGTTTATATTCTTTGAAGGAGACAAGATGACAAGTGAATATATGCATGTTTATGTTTATGTACATATACATACACACACATATATATATATATATATATATAAATGTACATATGGATATTTTGGACATGTTATTTATTTTTAACATTCTTTTTTAGATTAAGTTCCAAATTCTCTCCCTCTCTACAGCCCTTCCCATATATATTGAGAAGGCAAGTAATATAATATAATTTAGGCATGTGAAGTCATGCAAAACATTTTCATATTAGTTATATTGCAAAAAAAATAAAAAATGCCTCAATTTGTACTTAGAGTCCATCAGATCTCCCTCTGGAGCTGGAGAACATTTTTCATCATGACTACACTGGAATTGTCTTAGAGCATTGTATTAATTAGAGTAGCTAAGACTTTCATAGTTTGCATGGGTTTTTATACATACATACACATGTATGTCTCTATATCCCTGTATGTATGCGCAGACACACATATATACACATATAGTCAAGGTATATTCAAGGGAATAGGGATTGGACTTGTGGTTTCATTGATACAGGAAACTCTAAGGTGAGGACAACCCTCTTCCCTCAATGTAGGTCAATGTTTTCTCTGCAACATATAACTTGAGAATTGACTGACTAAAGTATTGTGAAGGTAAGTGCATTGTTCTGTCAGTTATCAATATTAATTAAGCACTTACTATGCACCCTGAATTGTATTAGAGTCATATAATGAGAAAGTGTTAGAGAAAAGACTTGTATTTCTCTAAGCTTTGAGACCAGGTCTCCATCTGCTATGCTCCCTCTAACAGGTATATAGATTTAGAGTATTTGGGGGGAAGGGGGAATAGAGGAAAGTCAGTACAAGCTTGGAGGGTATAGGAAGGACTCCATATGGAAGGTAGGATTTTAAATGAGCCCAGAAAGAAAATAGAGCTTGGAAGAGGCAGAGGGAGGTGAGGAGGACATATGTTCTAGAAAGGGAGGGAAGCAAAATCCAAGGCACAAAACTGGCAGATGCAATGTTATTTATGAGAAATAATAAGATGGTTATTTTGGCTGACTATAGTGCATACGAAGGGGAGTAATGTGTAATAATGCTGGAAATAAAAGTAAGTTGGACTAGGTTGGGAAGAGCTTTAAATGCCAAACACAGAGTTTATAGTTGACCCTTGAAGAACTCCTATAGTTTATTGAGTGAGAGTGAGATATTTGGTCACATTTGAACTTTAGGAAAAATCACTGAGGGGAATATGGATTGGAGGAGGGAAGAGACTTGGGACAGCAAAACCAATTAGGAAGCCAACATTCTTCCATGGCTGCCCCCATGTTAACCAATGCACATAGCCTGATTCTTGAGAAACTTGGGCTTTTCTTGTTCAAATTATTCTGAACTCTTTGAAAAATCACTGCACTCCAAACCAGATACATGACTGTGTTACAGATAGCTCCCTGGAGGGATATGTGAAGAAATGGGACAGTTAATTTATCCTTACTTAGGTCAGAAGCACCCTGGTTAAGTGATATCACAGTCAACTGGCTTTACTATTAGTCTCAGTGTGAAAAATATGTTGATCCTCTCTCTTCCATATTTTTTCTCCCTCCCCTCTTTCTTTCTCTCATGTGGCTGCTAAAGACTGGGAGCTCCATAGTGACAGCTCATTCAGGCCTTTAAATAGGGGGAAGTGAGGGAAGGTAGAAAATGAAAGATGAGAAAGGAACATTGCTTGGGAGAGATGGAATAATGATAATCAATGAGAGAACAGAGAGCTGCTCAGTTTTGATTTTTTCCCTTGTCTTTTCTGCCAAGAACTTGTTATTGTTTGAGTAGAAAGGGCAGAAGAATAAAATTCATAGGAATGTGATATCCAGGATCATTAGGGACATAGAGAACACTTAGTTGTCCTTGATGATCTAAATCCAACCTGCTTCAGACACCTACTAGCTGTGTGAGTCTGGGCAAGTCACTTAACAACTTTCTCACTAAAATCCCAATTCTATACTTGAGAAGTTGATTTGTTGAACTGTGTATTTGCTGAACATGTGTAAGACTTTACTAAGGCAACCATGAGAGCTAATTCCATCTTAGACTTAGGAAGAAGATGAACACGAGAGCATTCAAAGGTAGACAACCAGGCTGTTGAAAGGCCACAAGTCTATGCCATATGATGATCAGATAGAGCAAGCAGGAATGATGACTCTGGAGAAGAACAGACTTGGAGGAGGCATGGAAACTTAGAGGAAAGAAGGATTACATAATATTCTACTTGAATCTATATAGAAAAGAGGGTTGGAAATTGTCAAGATATGAATTTATTTTTGAAGCAAGGAAAGAATCTAATTATATGGAGTGGCTACATGTTAGAATTGGTTGATTTTGGAGGTATTAGGTTTCCCCTCACTAGTTGTTTTCAAGGACAGGTTGAATGATCCCTTCTTAGGGTTGACAGTCAGGTGGCACAGAGGAAAGTGTGATGGTATTGGGATCAGAAAATGTGGGTTCAAATTCTACCTCCGATACTTTGCCATCTTTGTAACCATTGGCAAATTACTGAAATTCTGAGCCTGTTTTCTCATCGGTTAAATGGGAGGTTTAGACTAGAGCAATGAATAAATCAACACATTAATTGAATTTCTTACTATCTTCCAGGAATGTACTAAGCATAGGGACACATAGAAAAGAAGCAAAAACAGCTCCATGCCCTCAAGGAACTCACATTCTCATAAGAAGACAGGTATACTTCATGTAGTCATAGATACAAGGTAGGGAGAAAATAAAAAAAAAAATAATAGTGGGGAAGAGCAAATGAGGAAGGCCTCTTGTGGAAGGTGGCAGTTGACCTAAGTCTTCAAAGAAGCCAGTAATTCAAAGAGGTGGAAGTGTGGAAGGAAAGCACCCTAGATATGAGGGGATAATTAGTGCAAAAAAGTGAAGATGGGAAATTCAGTGTCATATGTGTAGAAAAGAATAATGTCTACTAAGATAAGAGTTAATTATAAAGAGTTTTCAAGGCCCAAAAGAAAAGTGTTTAATTCTAGGGGTAGCAGAAAAACACTGGAATTTATTGAATTAGGATTGATAGCCTGAACTTTAGGAAAATTATTATTATCTTTATGAGGATGGAACAGAGTAGGGAGAGACTAGAGCAATGGTGACCATCTAGAAGGTAGTTCGAGTGAGAGATGAGGAGGCATGAACTAGGGTGAAGGCTGTATAAATGAAAAGGGGAAATGACCTCTGGGGTGCTCTCCTGTTTTAAATTTATGTCCCTATTTTCCTACATTTTAAGGAAAATCCTTGTTCAAGTGGAATTTGACTCAATGGCTTCTGAACTCTGAGATTTTGAAATTCTTTGATGGTGATAATGGAACTGATAGTCATTGCATAAGTGCTGGTGGCAAAAGTGATAGGGGAGGGGATGATATTGATGGTAACTAGAAATCTTGGTGATGGCAGTGATGACATTGTGTTGGTGGAGGTAGTGACAGGGAAGGCAGTGATGATGGTTTGAGGATGATGGTGATAGCAAGGGATGCGTAAAAGATATGAAAGGAGTTCTACCCCAAAGAAACAAGAGTATACAAAGGAGGAGGGGATTAAATTTCTCATAAAAGAGATTCATTAGATATCAGAGCACTCATAATTAGGCAGCAATTTATGACAATTATAGAATGCTAGTTAAGTAATTCTTTTAATATCCTGACTTACCACTCTCCCTCACTCTTTTCCTCCTTCCCTCCCTCCCTCCTTGTCTCCCTGTCTTTCAGTCAGTCTGCTGCTCTTTCTCTCCCTGTTTCCCCATCAGTGAGTCTCTATCTCTTTCATCCCTTTCTATCTCTGTGTCTGTCTGTGTTTGTCTCTCCTCCCTCCTTCCTTCCTTCCTTCCTTCCTTCCTTCCTTCCTTCCTTCCTTCCTTCCTTCCTTCCTTCCTTCCTTCCTTCCTTCCTTCCTTCCTTCCTTTTTTCCTTCCTTCCTTCCTTCCTTCCTTCCTCTGTGTAAGAATTCTGATAGATTTATGACATCCAGTGAAACAAATCAGTGGATAAGTGATTACAGGATTTGTGTGTGGTTAAGCTCGGATTAACCAGCACTAATCCCAGAGGATAAAGGAGGTGATTGTTGTCCAAGTAACTGAACTTTCAGTTCAAGATGTGTGGGCTCCAGGCCAGTCATTCTCATCCTTCCATCATAAGACAAACCCAAAAAAATGTACAAAATCCAATGTTTTCATGTCACACAAGGAAGAATGATGAACAAATAACATTAATAACAGAAGGCGTAGGACAGATATAATGAAATACTCCCCAGTAGCAAACTTCTAAACTACTAAAATTCACAAGCTGACCTTTTCCCATCACCTGGGAAAAGGTAGGACCTTAATGAGGGTATTTACCTTTAGCTATACCAATCTATTACCTTAATTGGTACATAGTTTCCCTGAGAGTGTTTATGGGTAAATACTTTTCGCCAGGGAAATTATTAACTGCTATTCAATCACCATCAGATCAAGTCTCATAAAACTAAATGTAAGAGAAAACAGAATAGAAAAAAAGTGCTACAGATGTCACAAATGCTCACGTTTGAGGGTGTCAGAATAAATGTACCAAGTGAAAAACTTGGTTGTGGAAAAGAGAGACACTGACTATGGAAAACACAACTTGAAAAGAGTCCAACAATGAATGACAGGAATGGCTTTAGTCATTTACTAAGTTTAGGCAGAAATGTGACTCGGTCATGTATTCAAATCCTGTCATTTGTAAAATAAGGAGATTGATGTTCTAAACCTAAGATCCTATCACAAGCATAGGGCTGGCCACCAATTATTTTCCTCTATATCAGTGGTATAAAACTTTAATAGAAATTGAGAACCACTGAGCTAAACATAAAGATCCCTTTGTGTTACAGACTTAGAAAAATACACATCTTTATATTTTTTCATTAATACATTGACACATTAAATTCAGATATAAACTACATTTAAATCTTATTTGGGACACATTGTGTAGTGTTTTGAGCTGCTTTGTGTCCACAGACCATGAGTTTGACTCCTCTGCTAGTGACTACCTACTATGGTAGTGATGGTCAGCACTTGGGCGGAGAAGTACTGCTGGCTATTCTTTCTGTATTTGAAAGGCATGTTGTAACAGTTTTAAGATCCAGGACAAAATGGCACCAGGTGAAGCAACAGGGGCCAATCTTGGGTTAAAAGACTGAGCTACATAAGGACCAGTTGGAGGATGTTAGATGATGGTTCATATGAAAGAGATCTAGGGGGTTTAGTGTAAAATAAATCAATAGAAATCCATAGTGGTGGCAAAAAAGGGGAGGGGGAAAGTTAATGGGGGTCTTAGTCTATAGTAAGAGAGATATATTGTTCAGGGTTATGGAGGTCAGAGTCCTCCTGTACTTTGCTCTGGTTAGACCACCATCTGAAGTAAAGTATCACATTTTAGGAAGGATGCTAACAAATGCATTTTCAGAAAGTAAAGGAGGTAGAAATTACATCATATGAGGATTAGCGAAAGAAAATGTGGATACTTTGCTTAGATAATAATTTTTAAAAAAAGAACTTAAAGGGTATTTGGTAGGTATTTTCAAGTATTTGAAGACTTAGGGAGGAAAAGGATTCAATTTGTTCTCCTTAGGTGAAACTAGGAGAAGTGGCCTGAACATGGCAAAGAAGCAGCATTTAGATCAATGTAAACAAAAAAAAAGGTCCTAACAATTATAACTGTCCAGAAGTGACATTGGTTGCCCCAATAGGTAAGGAGTTGACTATAGACCTTTATGTAAAGGTGACCATTTTTGGAATATGTTATAGAAGGACTGTCTGTCTATGTGTTGAACTAGACTGTTTCCAAGTTCATTTTTGCCTCTGAGATTCTGAAATTCCATGAATCAATGAATGACTGAGACAAAAACCTGTGCAGAGATGGGAAATCAGTAAATTACTGCTCACCCAGGTAATAAGGACCAGCTTTGGACAGATGCTATGAGATCATGTCTCCAAGAGAATATAGTGAGACTGAATTCACTTAAATTATGGTGCACCCAGAGAAATTTAAGTATGAGTATTTGTTCATGTAATTTATGATGTCCTTTATTCTGTGGCATCATTTTTTAAAAAGAAAAGGAGGCTTAATTACAGTGTATAAAAAGTCCTTTTTCAAAGAATCTGTTGTTATTTACTCCCAAATATAGGATATTCTCAACCTAAAGGGAAACAACAACTTTAGAAAATATTTGTAACTTGTCACTTACAGGATCGATCCTAGCACTTGATGTATGAGGACATGGTGATACTCTGACTCTGACCTTGATGTATCTCAAAGTATATTTAGTGCTCCTTCTTCCTTCCCCTTTCCCCCATCAATGTATCCTTGGATTCTTTGCATTTTACCCAACTCCTTTATTAGGTGAAAGTTAGGGCCCCTCAAATCAGGAGTTTAAACATTATGGAATAATAGCTATTCAGCTGTTCATAAGACTCATTTTGTGATATAATTTAAAGGAAATATCTTTTCTGTAGTAAAAGAAAAAAAAATCAATTCTTTTCCATCCAATCAGGTCATTTCCTTAAACTGACTAATGACTCTGTTACCACTTTATCTGATGTTAAGGTTGTCTAAGGTACCAGCCTTTGGAAAGTCTAGAGTTTTGGTCCCTGGTTTTGTCTGGTACACATTCGTTATTGGAAGGCGTAACAGTAATTGGAAATTAGGATGGATTTGTGGTCTCATTCTATATACTCCATTTCATTCATAGACTCCTGTGTATTTCCTCTAAAAAATTAAATTTTGACTACCCAATAGGCAATAAAAAAGTCATATGGTAGACATAAGTAGGTGCCAACCTAATTACTAATGCGGAACTGAGGTAATATGGTACCATACTGTTACTACTGCTGCTGCTGCTTCTACTACTGCTATTACTGCTACCGTTCCTGGGATTGTTCATTTTCTCTTTTACATTCTTTTTTATTATTCTCCTTTTTAATGTAGTATTTTATTTTCCCAAAATTACATATAAAAGCAATTTTTAGCATTCATTTTTAAAACTTTGAGTTTCAAATTCTCTTCCTCTAACCTCACCCAACCAAGTCAATATAGGTTATACATGTGTAGTCATGCAATACATATTTCTATTTTAGTCATGTTGTGAGAGAAAACATAGACCCCCCCCAAAATTCAAGAAAAATAAAGTTTAATAAAATATAATTCAATCTATATTCAGACACCATCAGCTTTTTCTCTAGGGATGGATAGCATTTTTCGTCAGTGGACAGAGCACCAGTGCAGGATTCAGGAGGACCTGAGTTCAAATCTCACCGCAGACACTCACTAGCTGTGTGACCTTGGGCAAGTCACTTGACCCCAGTTGCCTCATCCTGGGTCATCTCCAGTCATCCTGCACAGCCCTCCCTCACTCAAAACAAAGTCAAGTGCAAGTCATGTCCTTATTTCTCTGATGGAATGGTCTTCTTTGGCAACGAAGGATGAACACACACACACACAGGGTCATTGTACTGCTAAGTCTTTAATAGCTGAATATCTTAAAATTTTGCTGTTACTTTATTCACAATACCTTTACTTTGCATCTGCTCATGTAAGTCTTTCAAGGTTTTTCTGAGAGCATCCTGCTCATCATTTCTTATAGCACAATATTGTTCCATTACAATCACATACTACAAATTGTTCAGCCAAATTGATAAGCATTCTCTTAATTTCCAGTTCTCTGCCACTAGAAAAAAGTTGCTGTAAATGTATTTCTACAGATAGGTCCTTTTTTTCTTTTCTTTTCTCTTCTCTTTTTTTCTTTTCTTTTTTTTTTTTTTGCTTTCTTTTGGGATACATACCTAGTAGTGGTATTGCTTGGTCAAAAGGTATATGCATGGTTTTACAGCCTTTTGAGTACAGTTCTAAAGTGCTCTACACAATGGTTGAATCAGTCCACAACTCCACCAATAGATGGAGTTTTCCCCTCATTTTTTCCCTCTCATTTCTCATTTTCCCCACATCCCCTCCAACATTTGTCATTTTCTTTTTCTGTTCTATTAACCAATCTAATAGGTATGATATAATACCACAGAATTATTTAAATTTGCATTTCTACAATCAATAGTAATTCAGAACATTTTTTCTTATAGATAGCTTTGATTACTTCAATTAAAAACTGTTCATGTCTTTTGATCATTTTTCAATTGGAGAATGACTCTTATTATTACAAATTTGACTTAGTTCTCCGTATGTTTGAGAAATGAGTCCTTAACAGAGAAACTTGCTTTAAAATTGTTTTCACAGTTACTATCAATAACTATTTCTCTTCAATCTATTTCCCCCTTACCATTTATTCTATTTTCTCTCTCCTTTCTCCCTGTCCCTCCTGAAGTGTTTTACTTCTGACTATAACTTCCCCCAATCTACCCTCCCTTCTATCACCCCACCTCTTCTCTTTTCCCCTTCCCCTCCTCCTTTCCTTTACAGTAAGATAGATTTCTATATCCAATTGAATATGTATGTTACTCCCTCTTTGAGCCAATTCTGATGAGAATATGGTTCGCTCACCTCCCAACCCCCATGTTCCTCTCCACTGTAAAAAATTTTTCTTGCCTCTTTTATGTCTGATAATCTACCCCATTATACCTCTCTCTTTCCCATGTTCCCAGAGAATTCCTCTCTCATGCCTTCATTTTATTGTTTAGATATCATCCCTTTATAATCAGCTCACATCTATGCCCTCTGTCTACATATATTTCTTCTAACTTCCCCATTAATGAGAAAGTTCTTATGAGTTACAAGTATCATCTTTCCATGTAGGAATACAAACATTTTAACCTTATTAAATCCTTTATCATTTTCCTTTCCTATTTACCTTTCTATGTTTCTCTTGAGTCTTGTATTTGAAAGTCAAATTTTCTGTTCAGCTTTGGTCTTTTCATCAGTAGTACTTGAAAATCCTCTATTTCATTGAATGTGATTTTTTTCCCCTGATGGATTATGCTCAGTTTTGCTGGGTAGGTGATGCTTGTTTCTAATCCTAGCTCTTTTGCCCTCCAGAGTTTCATATTCTAAGTACTCTGATCCTTTAATGCAGAAGCTGATAAATCTTGCGTTATGCTGACTGTGGCTCCATGATACTTGAATTATTTCTTTCTGGCTGCCTGAAATATTTTCTCCTTGACCTGGATGATCTGGAATTTGACTATAATACACTTGGACATTTTCATTTTGGGATCACTTTCAGGAGATACTGGTGGATTCTTTCAAATTCTGTTTTACCCTCTGGGTTCTAGACTATCAGGGCGGTTTTCCTTAATAATTTCATGAAAGATGATGTCTAGACTTTTTTTTTATTATGACTTTCAGGTAGTCCAATAATCTCTAAATTATCACTCTAGATTTATTTTCCAGGTCAGTTGTTTTTCCATTGAGATATTTCACATTTTCTTCTATTTTTTCAGTCTTTTGGTTTTGCTTTATTGTTTTTTGATTTCTCATAAAGTCATTAGATTACATTTACTCAATTCTAATTTTCAAGGAATTATTTTCTTCAGTGAGTTTTTGTACCTCCTTTTCCCTTGGATCAACCTACTTTTAAAAGACTTTTCTTCAGCAATTTTTTTTGGCAATTCTCTTTCTTTTGGGCAATTCTACTTTTAAGACACTTTTCTCCTCATTCTTTTTTTTAAGGTGTTATTTTCTTCAGTATTTTTGTTTTTGTGTGTGTATCCTTTGCCAAGCTATTAGCTCTTTTTTCATGATTTTCTTGCATGACTCACATTTATCTTCCAATTTTTTCTTCTACCTTTCTTACTTGATTTTCAAAATCCTTCTTTTGCTCTTTCATGTCCTAGAATCAATTCATATATTTTCTTGGAGGTTTTGGACGTAGGAGCTTTGACTTTGTTATCTATCTTCTTCTGAGTGTGTATTTCGATCTTCCTTGTCATCATAGTACCTTTCTATAGTCAGAAAGTTTTTCTGTTGTTTGCTCATTTTCCTAGATTATTTCTTGACTTTTTTCTCTTTGCTAATGTGGGGCTCTGCTTCCAGGATGGAAGGTGCACCATCCCAAGTTTCAGGGGTTACATGTGACTGTTTTCAGAGAAACTTCTAGAGACCTATAAGTTTTCAGTTTTCCCACAGTAGTATGATTTAAGGATAACAGTGTTTACTACTCTCCTCACCTGTGCTCTGGTCTGTAAGTAACTACAAGCACTCTTTTCTGCCCTGGAATTATGACAAAGGTCTCTGCTACAGTACAGCCACAAGCTCTGGTGTGCTAGTGCTCTCCCTCATCCTGGGACTGCCACCCAGGACTGTGGCCCAGATCTGAATACGGATGGAGCAACAGAGTCCCTACTCAATGCTAGCAAAGAGACCCCTGTAATCTCCTTTTGACCCTGTGTTCAACACCCTTACCATCTATGGGCTGAGAACTCTAGAAGCAGCTACTGGGGATGCTGATTCAGAGCCTCCCAAGGTCTGCTCATCATTTTCTGGAGTTGGTATTGCCTGAGTTCGTATTGCCCGAGCTAGACTGTGCTCCATTCTCAACCACATGTGATAGACCTTTCCTGCCAACCTTGTACATTGTCTTTGGCTGGATAATTATTTCACCCCAACCCATTTTGTGGGTTCTGCCACTCCAGGAATTGTTTCATGTAATTATTCTAAGGTGTTCAGAGAGGTTTTGAGGAGCACTCAGGTGAGTCACTGCTTTTTCTCCATTGTCTTGTCTCCAAACCCCATCATTTATTTTCAAAGGGCATCAATGATATCACAAGTGATGTTTTGACTAGTACATTAATTGGATTTATAAGGCAAAGTTATACAAAGTTATCAGCCTCACTCTTTCTTTCAGAATCATTCCAGAATGCAGTGGATGACCTTGGCATGTTCAAGGTCCAACCAAGCTCCAAATATTCCACAAAGTCTGCTTTAGCCCCTTCATGGCCATTGGAATGAATTGCTCTCATATGTCCATTCCACCACGAGAAGTCTTTACATTCTTGGGGTAGACGTCTTCCTAATTTACTGAGGGGGTCGAATCTTGTTGTTCATCCTCAACCTGGTTTAGCCTGTCTACCAAAATGGTTTACTGGGTGTGGCTATTCCAAATACTATCACTTCTTGGAGTCACAGGAGAGAGTTGGGTGACAGGTGGACACTAAAGGTGTATGAGCAGCCCCGAAAAGGGATCAACAAGCCTTCATTACAGAAATGCCAATCTCCCCTGAACAACCCATACACCTGAGATTCAGAAGAGAAATAGGCATTACAACCACAGGGCAGTTAAGGGGATCAAAGGGGATCAAAGAAGCATACGGCAGAGCATTTGAACCTGGGTTCAAGAATCCCTTCAGACACATACTGTTTTTGTGATCCTATTGGCAAATTTCTTGATTCCTCTGTACCCCAGGCAATTCAATAAGATTATCATCTACTGAGCAGGTTATAACCTCCCTTGATAGAGGGCCTTTCCCAGGCAGGAAGCTTACAAGTCAGATTTTTAAAAAACTGTTAAATAAATGGCAACTATTATTGTTATAATGATGTTTTATAAGGAAAAAAAGAATGCTTCTTTAATTAATGAAAAGCTACCTCCACTACTCAGATCAAAATTTCCAAGACTATTTTCTTTCATGTCAGACTAAATTTCTTTCCTTCTTTTGGTTTGAGAGAGGGGTTACCAGTCCTTCCATTTTGTTAGCATAGGGAACACCTGATGAGGAAACTCCTCCTATTAATGCAGATCTACCTCTCTTCTGCAACTTTTTGTCTTAGAGAATTGTCTTGGGGTATTGAGAGGTTAAGTCACATGCCCAGGGTTATGTTTGCTATCCATTACACCAGAGGTGGGAAACCTCAAGGCCAAACGTGGCCCTCTAGATCCTCAAATATAGTCTTTTGACCAAATTTAAACTTCACAGAACAAATCCCTGAAAATGACTTGTTCTGTGAAGCTTGGATTAGGTCAAAAGGCAGCACTTGATGACATAGAGGAACACATTTAGCTTTGAGGCCACAGGTTGCCATTCCCTGCATTACACTACACTCTGTCTCCTTTTCTTTCTAGGGAAGCCTAAAGTAAGAGACATCATCTGGGCAGCCAGTCTCAGAGAGGATGAGCAACATTTTACCTATGTCATCCACTATCTTTTGGAGAGCTACTGGGAGTAGCCTGGAAGTATAGGCCCTGTCTTGTTCACAATTGATCTAAACAATTTTATTTTCTACAGACCATTTGTGGGTATTTATCTTGCACATGATCTCTTTAGGAGTGAAGTCCTGTCAGAATAATGAGGCTTCATGTCTATTGTCTTTGTTCCTTACTGCCTGGATTCCGTATCCTGGACATCATTTGAGAGCTTGGTTTAGGAGAAAGAGGCCTCAGTTTGCAGGTAGGAGACTCTCCTATCCTGACTCTGCCCCTTACTTCTGGGGAAGCCTTTCAGTGCCTTAGCTTGCTCATGAGTGAAAGGGAGGAGTTGGATTAAATGATCTTCAAAGCTACCTTCCAGCTCTAAAATTATGATCCCTTTATTTCAAGTTTTCTTCAGGAGTAGATATTATAAGATTATGAAGGAAAATTTGCAGTTTTCTTAAAATATTTTTTGACAAAAATGTCTATTCAATTTGATCAACATTGCTTTTTTTCTTTTGTTGTTGCCAAAAAGGGGGAAAAGCCGCCAGCTGTTTCTGTGTCAATTCTCATTTTATTTGGATTTGAAAAAATAATAAATTACCATTCTCATAATCCCTTGACAGATAAGCTGCATCTTGTCTTACATATTTTTTAAATTAACAGTAATGTAAGTAGCATATTGGAAGAAAGAGTTTATTTTCATTAGGGAAGAGAGAGGGTTTTTTGCCCCCACCCCAAAACCCTTTCCTTTGTAAGCCACTCATTTTAGGATTTCCATATTAAAGATCCCAAACTAAGAGTGCATTCCTTTAATGGTCAATAATGCAGCAGGTGGTCCTAATAGGGAGAAGTCATTGGGAACATATTCTAGCAGAAGGAACAGAAGCCCACCAAAGGTCTGTGGGCTATCATTAGAGAAAAAGTGGTGGTAGAGGAGAAGGAGAGGAAGAGGAGGAGAATAAGGAAGATGAGGAGAAAAAAGGAAGAGGAAAGGCAAAGAAGAAGGAGAAGGAGGAAGAGGAGAAAGGAGGAAAAGGAATAGGAGAAGGTAAGAAAAGGAAGGAGAAAGGAGGAGAAAGAGAAGGTGGAGAAGGGTAGAGTAGAGAAGAGACAGGAGGAGGGGAGAAGGGGAGGAGGGGAGAAGGGGAGGAGGGGAGAAGGGAACGAGGAGGGAAGGGAGAGGAAGAGGGGGAGGGGAAAAGAGGAGAATGGAGAGGAAGAGGAGGGTCAGGAGACAGGATTAGGGAGGGTGATGGACTAGGTCAGAAAATTTCAAGATTTTCCTCTGCAAAAGAGATTGAAGTAGCACCTCTGAGCAAACATAGAGCCATGAAAAGAAGTAAGAGTAGGGGCAGAAGCCGGGTCCTCTTTGGACAATCAGACAAGACCTGAAGTCGAGTCCAAAGACTAGATTTCCTCACTGTGAAGAGGAAGCATCTCCAGGAAAGGTCCACTTAGCCTTGAGGTTAGCTGGGCTAGGAAGCGGGCTCCCCCAGTCACAGGAGATGAGCATCTGAGCCCAGGAAGATGAAAGATTGAGGGAACTTTTGATGACAGGAACACCAGACCCAGCTATGCTGAGGAGAGCCCCAGGGATGAGAAGGAGCCAGCACGTGCCCAGTGAGTGTAGAATCAGTGGGACTGGACACTACTGACTGTGGGCACTGATGACTTTTTACAGGAGACTAGAGGTCTTGGCTTAAGTTCAAGGTCAGAGGGGAGAACTGAAGAGGATCAGAAGCCACCATCCTCTGTATCCCAGGACTAGAGGTGATTACAAAAATAAAATTATTATGAAAAAATACACAGGCAAAGGAAAAAGCATCTAACCATAAAGAGTTATTGTGGGAAAAGAGAAGACCGGGTTCATCTTCAGAGGAGGATACTGAAGCAAAGAAACCCTATTCTACCCCAAAGAGTAATGTCAAATGGTCACCTGCCCAAAAGGAAGTTGTTGAAGAACTTAAAAAAGACTTTAAAAATCAAAAGGAGATTCCCAATCTTAAGGAAGAAAATGACTCCTTGAAAGTCAGAATTGGGCAAAGGGAAGCCAGCAAAGAAATGAGATGAAGAAATAAAAAAAAAAAAAGAATGAAAAAAAGAAGACAATGTGCAGCATCTCATAAGAAAAAACAACAGATCTAGAGAACAGATAAGAAGAAAACACATAAGAATAATTGGACTACCTGAAAGTTCTGAAGAAAGAAGAATCTTGATACAATAATACAAGAAATAATTTTAAAAAATTTTCCTGAAGCATTAAAACAATAGGGGAAAGTAGAAATAGAAAAAAACCACTGATCACCACCTGAAAGAGATGCTACAAGGAAATCTTACAGAAATATTTTAGTTAAATTCCAAAGCCCCCAGATCAAGGACAAAGCATTATGAGCAACAAGAAAAAATATTACATATGATGGTACCACAGTTAGAATCACGTAAGACATAGCACTGGCAACACTAAAAGATCCCAGGTCTTGTAACACTGTATATCAAAGAGCAAAGGACCTGGAATTCCAGCTGAAAATATCATACCCTTCAAAGCTAAACATAATTCTGAATGGAAAAAAATGGACATTTGATCAACTGTCAGACTTTCAGAAAGAAAAAAAAACCTCAACTCAGCAGAAGATTTGACATTGCGGAGCTAAGAGAAATATAAGGTACATATGAATGACCAATTACAAAGGTCTAAATAAGGATAGAATGTCTATCTTTCATGTATGCAAAGTGTAAAACTTATGTCTAAGATTATTACTAGTAATTATGTGGCTTATAAGAAATAGTAATTAGGTGGCAGACCTGAGTATGATATGACTTCAAAAAGTAAAACTATTCAAGAACAGCTAAAAGAATAATTATCTTATACAAATGAGGTGCAAGAGGAAGAACCAATAAAGAGGAATTAAATGGGGAAGGGCGACTGTTGGTTATGGAAATGTACTTTCATCGGGTACAGTTTTAAAAGGGAAAAGACATATACGTATGTGTGTATATATATATGTATATGTATAAAAATCTTCTAAATTCATAAAGAAATAAAACTCTAAGGGTATAGGGAGGGGGGAGAGGATAATGGAGGGATCTTTAGAGGGAAGGGTGAGGGAATAGGTTGAAAGGGGAACACAGAATGGTCTTTAGATTTAGGTGAATGACAGGATAAGGGAGGGAGTTTTAGAGGGGAGAGGGATGGAATAGGTCAAAGGGGTTTACAAAAAGGTATGTAGATTTAGGAAAATATGAGGGCATGTGTAGGTGAAATAATAGGAAAGAAGGTAGCAAGTAAAAATAAAGGAGTTAAGAGAGAGGAAAAAAATGGATACACACAAATAATAAAAACAAAATTAGTAGAATCTCTTAGGGAAAGTATATGTTTACATATGTACATATTTATATAAGTATATATACATACTATATATATGTGTGTGTGTGTATATATATATATATATATATATATATATATATATATATATATATATATATATAAACGTGTCTGTATATATCAATACCTATATAGAAATATATCCGTGCTCAATTGTAGCACTGGGGTGATGGGTAAGGGGGAGAAATGGGGAGAAAGAATAAAGTAAAAAGTGTATAGCAGAGAACAAAAGAAAAGTCACAAGAAAGCAAAAATGGACAGCTTTCAGTATAACACATTATTTAATGTATAGGCTTTCTTGAAATGATTAGTTACTGCTATATATTCTGAACCCTCTCCTATGTTCGGCTGTGCACATGACATTTTTTTTTCTTTTTATATTTAAGTTTATAATGTTTCCTTTTCTTATTATGTATTTAAGTTTTTGAATTTAAATATTTATATAATTATGTATTTAAGTATTTGTCTGAAATAAAACAGTAGGGTAAGGAAGTGGGGGAGGAGGTAGAGGAGAGAAAGGGAGCAGTATCAGGAGGGGGAGGAAGAAGATTAGGAGACTGAATTAGCAATAAAATACCACCTTGCAAATAATAACTCAGGAATCTTTCATGTCTACTTAAGTGTCACACCAAAACAGGGAAATAGTATATTAAAGGACACATTTTCATTGAGGATCCTTAAAGCTTCAAGCTTCTAGAACGTTAGTGTGGCAAAGAGAAAACAGAGGCACGGAGATGGTAACTTTGCAATTTCAACATAACACACATATTTAATGTATATAGGCTTTCTTGAAATGAAATGATTAGCTATTGCTATATATTCTGAATCCTCTCCTAGGTTCTGCCTATGTCTCTTTTCCCAACATTGCCCTCTAAGCCTCCCCTCTCCAATCCCCTCTCCATTCTCCATCTCTCTAATCCTTCTTCCTCTTTTCTCCCTTCCCTTTTTCCTCCTCTGCTTTCTCCATTTTTATTTCTCATCCATTTCTCTTTTCCCTTCCATACCTTTCTCCTCTCCTTCCTCTTCCCTATTCCTTGTCCTTTCCTCCTCCTCCATCCCATTTCTTTCCTCCTCCATTTCCCCTTCTCTTTTTCCTTCCTCTTCTTCTCTATCCGTTTAACAACTCCCTTCCCTCTTTCCAGGATTTCAGAAACATCACTGGTATTAAACAGAAGAAATCAATATAAAAATCCTCTCAAGCAAAGAAGTCGGGTGGCTGTCTTTACATTGTTTCTATTCATGGCTGGCTAGTTTTACATTTTCTGACCACTGACTGCCACTGAGACCAGAAAACCAGTTTCTTCCTGAGCATCAGTGAACTGTCTAGAGGTCCTGCATTATTGATTTTCTGCTTGTAGACTCCAGTTGCTCTGTCAATCATGAGGTAGAAATACAAGATGGCAGTCAATAAACAGAAGGATGAAGCTCCCCTCCCAAGAAGTCAACAAAATAATTCAGAGGATCTGACTTCCAGGGAAAATGCTGGAATGCTCCAGAGGAAAGAAACCAGATGACCCTATTATAAAAAGAAAAAGGGAGAAACACAGGCAGTGATTTCCCCTCCCTTTCCCCTCAACAAGATCTAGAATAGTTTTTATTTTGACAGAACATCTTCCCATCAAAGAATATTGGACTTTCATATGTAAGATAAACCCCCAAGGTGTCCCAGAGATGCATCTTTTTGTTGATTAAAAGAAAATGGAATCAGAAGCCATAAAAATCCTTTCTGTTCACTGGAAGTATGAACTGTGACCTTGTTCCTCAAACTCTGCTGACTTCCACCTTCTCCTGGTGAATATACCATCTCCTAGAATCTAGCACTCTTTCATTCATTCATTTATTCATTAATTCAACAAGCATTTATTAAGTGCCTACTAAGTGACACGTAGTGAGAATTCAAAGACAACACTGAAACAAATCTCTTTGAAGGGTTTTCAAGAGCTCATGTTCTATGGAAAGGAAGGACATGTATGTATATGTAACTAGAGGTTAATCAGTGGAGTCTCTGTTCAATTGGGTGAACTCCAATTAACTCCATGAAGTTGCAGGGTTTCGACCTTGCTGCAGGAATTTGAAGGGAACCTCCCAGAGAAGTGGACTTTATGACAACGATTATTTTGCTAGAGTAGTGTTTAGACTGTGAAAGGAGTTAAAGATTTTTTTAAAAATAAAAATGTCAACATTCTCCAAAGCTTACCGGGTCATTTGAGAGGCACTGTAAAAATCACCAGAGAGGGAAGGTTTGTTTAGATCCGGTATGTAGGAGTGTGTTTGGAGCCCAGTATTGATTTCCGAGTGGCCATGATATGTGGGTCATTAATCCCTATCAATAACCCTGGTACGGATCTCCATGTGGACTTACATACATCCACACTGAGGTAAGGAGTTGCAGTTTGTCTTTCAGACTTCTTTAATAGAATGGTAAACAAACCCAAAATGCAATGCAAACACGACAGCTAAATTTACAGAATGATAACTATATCCTTGAGCTAATCATAACTCACATTTATACAGAGCTTTCCAGTTTGCAAAGCACCTCCCTCCTAACCGCACCAGCAAGCCAATACTGGCCAGTGTACTGCAGAACCAGGATTGCTGCAACCAACATGAAAGCACTGTCTCCTCCGTCTTGCCAGTTAATGGTGCCCAGAGAATGCCCTGTTTATTTGTTTGTTTGCATGCTTTTGATTAGTGCTATCTGGCTATTAAATAAAGGCATAGGAGCATAGAATTTGATCTGATAGGAAATGTATGAATGAGCTAGGCCAAAGCCCTCATTTTACAGATGAGGAAACTGAGGGCAGATTGGATTAAGTGACCTGTCCAATGTTCCCCAAGGGCTAAATGTGATTTTAGAATTAGATGCTAGAATTGGAAAATAAGGCTGATGAGTTCAGAGGTAATGCCCTTTCTAGTCTATACAGCCTTGTCAGGATTTTTTGTTTGTTTTTAAACTTTATTAATAATATTTACATATTATATATGTATATTTACATATATATGTACATATATATACGTAAATTTTTTTTTGTTTTAAACATTCACTTTATAAGATTTTGAATTCCAAATTTTCCCCCTCCTTTCCCTCCATACTCCCCAAGATGGCATGCAATCTGATATAGGCTGTACAAGTATAATCATATTAAACATATCCCCAAATTAGTCTTATTGTAAAGGAAGATTCAGAACAAAAGGGAAAAACTGTGAGAAAGAAAACAAACCAGTATGCTTGGATCTGCATTCAGAATCCATTGTTTTTCCTCTGGATATGGATAGCATTTTCCATCTTGAGTCTTTTGGAATTGTCTTAGATCATTGCATTGTTTAGAAGAACCAAGGCTATCAAAGTTGATCATTACACAATGTTGTTACTATATACAATGTTCTCCTGTTTCTGCTCACTTCCCTCAGCCTCAGTTTATATGTCTTTCCAGGCTTATCTGAAATCTACCTGTATATCATTTCTTATGCATCAATAGCATTAAGAATGTTTCTAATAGATATTAATATTTCTTATATAAGATAGGGTAGCTAAATGCCACAGTGAATAGAGCACAGGACTTGGAATCAGGAAGATTCATCTTCATGAGTTCAAATCTGTCCTCAGACACTTATTAGTTTAGTGAATTTGAACAAGTAATTTAATGTTTTTTTGCCTCAGTTCCATAATCTGCAAAGTAAACTAGAGAAAGGAAGTGATAAACCCTGGTACCTCTGCCAACGAAACCCCAGATACAATCATGAAGTTAGATATGAGGGAAAAATAGTTCAATAATAACAAAAACAGGTATTAATCTACCCTCCTGTCTTACTGAATATGGGTTAGTTGCATGGTGAAGTAGAAAGACCACTCACTGCCTTTGGTATCAGAAAATCTAGGTTTTAATCCAGACTCTGTTCCTTATTACCCTGGATAACCTTGGGTTAATCATTACTCCTCACTTTGAATTTTCATCTACAAAATAAGAACTTTGGAATATATGATTTCTAAGTTCCTTCCAATTCTTTCTAGACTCATAAAGGTGTCTTTACTTGAGGACTGAAAGTCCTGAAATAGCATCCATCATGAACGTGAATGTTTTTCTTTTAAAATTATATTATTTTTATTGATAACATGTTTTAACATCTTTATTTCTGATGCACTCCTCTCCTCTTCTACCATTGCTGAGTCATCTTATTAAAAAAAGATTACAAAAGGAGGAAAAACAACAATTCAATAGCATATCAAACTTGATTAATATTACATACATTATTCCATGCCCATAGTCCCTTACCTCTGCAATGAAAGGAAAGAGTTGGATTCTTTTTTGTTTTCTATTATTTCTTTTTTTAAATTTAAATTTATTTGTTTTCAACATTCATTTCCACAAAATTTTGGGTTCCAAATTTTCTCCCCATTTCTCCCCTCCCCCACCCCAAAACACCAAGCATTCTAATTTCCCCTATCACCAATCTGCCCTCCCTTCTAACATCCCTCCCTTCCCTTATCCCCATCTTCTCTTCTGTCCTGTAGGGCAAGATAACTTTCTATACCCCATTACCTGTATTTCTCATTTCCTATTTGTATGCAAGAACAATACTCAACAGTTGTTCCTAAAACTTTAAGTTCCAACTTCTCTTCCTCCCCCCCTCCCCACCCATCCCCTCTGGGAAGGCAGGCAATTCAATATAGGCCATATCTGTGTACTTTGCAAATGACTTCCATAATAGTCGTGTTTTGTAAGACTAACTATATTTCCCTCCATCCTATCCTGCCCCGCCATTTCTTCTGCTCTCTCTTTTGACCCTGCCCCTCCCCAAGAGTGTTGACTTATAATTGCTCCCTCCTCCTATTGCTCTCCCTTCCATCATCCCCCCCCACCCTACTTATCCCCTTCTCCCCCGCTTTCCTGATATTGTAAGATAGGCTTTCATACCAAAATGAGTGTGCATTTTATTCCTTCCTTTAGTCGATTGTGATGAGATTAAGCTTCATATTTTTTCTCTCACCTCCCCCCCTTTTCCCTCCACTGAAAAGTCTTTTACTTGCCTCTTTTATGAGAGATAATTTGCCCCATTCCATTTCTCCCTTTCTCCTCCCAATATATTTCTCTCTCACCCCTTAATTTCATTTTTTAAAGATATGATCCCATCCTATTCAATTCACCTTGTACTGTCTCTCTGTCTCTCTCTGTCTCTCTGTCTCTGTCTGTCTCTGTCTGTCTCTCTGTCTCTCTGTCTCTGTCTCTGTCTCTCTCTCTCTCTGTATGTGTGTAATCCCACCAACTACCCAGAAAATGAAAAAAGTTTCAAGAGTTACAAATATTGTCTTTCCATGTAGGAATGTAAACAGTTCAACTTTAATAACTCCATTATGATTTCTCTTTGCTGTTTACTTTTTCATGCTTCTTCTCATTCTTGTGTTTGAAAGTTAAATTTTCTTTTCAGCTAAGGTCTTTTCATCAAGAATACTTGAAAGTCTTTTATTTCATTGAAAGACCATTTTTTCTCCTGAAGTATTATATTCAGTTTTGCTAGGTAGGTGATTTTTGGTTTTAGTCCTAGTTCCTTTAACTTCAGGAATATCATATTCCATGCCCTTCAGTCCCTTAATGTAGAAGCTGCTAGATCTTGTGTCATCCTGATTTTATTTCCACAATACTGGAATTGTTCCTTTCTAGCTGCTTGCAATATTTTCTCCTTGACCTGAGAACTCTGGAATTTGGCCACAATGTTCCTAGGAGTTCATTTTTTTGGATCTCTTTCAGGAAGTGATTGGTGGATTCTTTCAATATTTATTTTGCCCCCTGGTTCTAGAATATCAGGGCAGTTTTCCTTGATAATTTGATGAAAGATGATGTCTAGGCTCTTTTTTTGGTCATGGCTTTCAGGTAGTCCCATAATTTTTAAATTGTCTCTCCTGGATCTATTTTCCAGGTCAGTTGTTTTTCCAATGAGATATTTCACATTATCTTCCATTTTTTTCATTCTTTTGGTTTTGTTTTGTGATTTCTTGGTTTCTCATAAAGTCATTAGCCTCCATCTCTTCCATTCTAATTTTTAAAGAACTATTGTCTTCAGTGAGTTTTTGAACCTCCTTTTCCATTTGGCTAATTCTGCTTTTTAAAGCATTCTTCTCCTCATTGGCTTTTTGAACTTCTTTTGCCAATTGAGTTAGCCTATTTTTAAAGGTGTTACTTTCTTCAGTATTTTTTGGGTCTCCTTTAGCAAGGTGTTGACCTGCTTTTCATGCTTTTCTTGCATCTCTCTCATTTGTCTTCCCAATTTTTTCTCCACCTCTCTTATTTGATTTTCAAAATCCTTTTTGAGCTCTTCCATGATCTGAGACCATTGAATATTTATTTTGTAGGTCTTGGATGCAGAAGCCTTGACTTTTATGTCTTTCCCTGATAGTAAGCATTCTTCTTCCTCATCTGAAAGGATGGGAGAAGATATCTGTTCACCAAGAAAAAACCTTCCATAGTCTTATATTTTTCCCCCTTTTTGGGCATTTTCCCAACCAGTTACTTGACTTTTGAGTCCTTTGTCATGGGTAGGGTATACTCTGGGAATCTGTAAGATCTCAGTTCCTCATAGGTGGCTCAATGAAGCACCGACACTGGTCTGGGAGCAGGAAGAGATTTTTTTGCCCAGAATCTTAGAAGAGTTTCCTCTCCACAGCCACCTGGCCTCCAGTTCTACTAAGTCAGCACTGGGGGCTGGGATTCGGTTTAGCTGTCGGGGCAGGGCCACCATTCATTGTGAGATAAGGATCAACTCCCTCAGGCCCTCTATACAGGGCTGAGGTAAGACTCAATTCCTCAGTGCCCCCAGGGGTTTTACAATCCAACAATGAATGTGGGCTGCTGTGGGAACTGCTGCCTGCCTGATGTGGCTTCAGTGGCGGCTGCCTAAAGCTGGAGCTATAGGAAGGCCCTTTTCCCTTCCTGGCCAGCTGACAAACCCCTGTCACTGACTTTTGGCACCTGTGGTTTGAGGGATCTGTGAACCTGCTGCTGCTGTGACTGGGGATTCTGTGACTGGAGATTCTGCTACTGAGATGTCCTCCTCCTAGAGCCCAGCCATGCTGTGGGCCAAGGCTGGGCTGGCCTCTGCTCCATGTCTGGTCCAACAGACATTTCCTGTGGGCCTTTCAGGTCACCCCAGACTGGAAATCTCCACTCTGTTGTTCTCCACTTCTCCAGCTCCAAAATTTGTTGAGAGTCTCTCTCTACAGGTATTTTATGGGCTGCATGGGGAGACCCTGCATATGTATGTCTTTCTACTCTGCCATCTTGGCTCCACCACTATTATTTCTTTTCTTTCTTTTTTATTCTTTCCTTCCTTTCTTCCTTCCTTTCCAGTGTAGGTCTTCCTATTTCAACCAGACTAGAAATGCAGCAGCCATTTTTAGGCCAAACCCAGTGCTAAGTGGTATGGAAGTTTTGATCTACTCTGTTTTCCCACCTTGGTCAACTTGTCCCTTCTTAGGTAATGTGATGGTTCCCTTAGGGAGCCATAGAGGATCACCATATTGGTGGCAGACCTAGCGTGGATCCCCAGTGGATTTTGGTCCTGCTTCTGTGTGCACCACCCATGCATTGCGTAGAAGTTCCATTAAAAAAAAAATTATTTTATTTTCAGTTTCAAATCACTCTTATTCTAGTTTCTCTTCCTCCCTCATACATTGAGAAACTCAGAAAAACAAATCTCTTCACAAAAATTTGTAGTCAAGTAAAACAAATTCTCACATTAGTCATGTCACACACACAGACACACAGACACACACATACTTCAATTTTCACTTTGAATGCAACACTTTTTTTTTCTGGAGATGGATAGCAGGTTTTATCATAAGTAAGTGACTCATTTCTGAACAATAAATCTCAGTGCCCATTCTTAAAAAAACTTGTAAAGCTTTTACCAAATCAGTAATGTCCTAAGGACATCTTTTGGATATTTAAAAAAAATCAATGTATTTTCTTGCATTTTTTTCTACCCAAAAACTGAATTCAGGAAAATCCAGATGAATTTAAGGGGAAATCTGTTTCTCCTATGATTTGAGATGAACTGTGTGACCATGAGAAAGTTCTCATTGGGCTTCCCAGTTTCCTTACCTGTTAAACAAGGGACTTAGAGCCTTTCCAGTTTTACGTTTCCCAGTGTGGTTGTCTGCAGGGTTTAAAATATATTTTGTGAAGCTTTGCAAGACATCAATATTTGTATGAGTGCTGATTAATCAGAAAAGATTTCCAGCTTTGTTTTGGAAAAGCATGATACCTATTGCTCAAGTCTTAGCAAAATGTAGCCATTAGATTCCTTCAATCATCACCCAGCGAACAAGAATTTAAAGTCCTACTTTGTGCCAGGCATTGCATTGGGCATAATATGTATTAAACAAAATAGGTGGAAGATAATTTTGGGGGGGAGAAGTACTAGTAACTGGGAAAATCAGGAATGTTCTCTGATAGGAAATAGGATTTGAGCAAAATTTGAAGGAAACTTGGGAAGCCAATAGGTAGGGATGATATGATGAGGGAGAGTATTGTAGCTATGAAGGACAAGGTCATAAAAGCAAAGGAACAAGTATAAAAGTTGAAAGGTAAATACTTCGGTAACAAAGATTTACATATAAGGAACATAAAGATGACAGGTATTTCTGGACCAGAAGGTATAAGGAGGACAGTAAAGTATAAGGAGCCCAGGAAAGATATCTAGGGCCAGCAAGTGAAGGGCTTTCTAAGCTAACCAGGATCCTGGGCATAATAGGTAGCTAGTAGGGTTTATTGAGTAGGGCAATGACATGGTAAGACTTGAGTTTTGGGAGATCATTTTGGCAGTTCAGTGGAGTACAGCTTGGAGAAAGTTGAGGCAGAGGGATCAGTTAGAAGGCTTTTGTAGCAGTCTAGACATGAGGTAATGAGAGCCTGCAGCAGGGTTGTGGCTATATGAGTGAAGTAACACATAAAAGTTGTTCTGGTGATCTCATTATGCTACTCTCATTGGACCTGCTTTCTACTTGGCACGTTGTCATTGATGGTGATGATAAATGGCTGCTGACCTCTGGTTACAGAGTATCAGCTGAGCATCACTCCAGTGTTCTCATGGTATCCTCTCGGAACGGTAGTATCTCTTAGCTACAAACATTAGTCTCCAATGATCATTGCTCTGACAGTCTCTCAGGGCTCATTTCTTTTCTTGTCTCAAAGGATCTGGTACCTCCACAATTAGGGCAGCTAGGTGGCACTATTGTGCATAGAGTGCTGGCTCTGGAGTCAGGAAATCTTTTCTAGAGTTTAAATCTGGTCTTCCACACCTACTAGCTTTGTGACTCTGGGCAAGTCACTTCATGTTGTTTGTCTCAGTTTCTTATTCTGTAAAATGAGCTGGAGAAGGAAATGACAAACCACCCCAGCATCTTTGCCAAGAAAACCCCAAATGGGGTCACAAAGAGTTGGACACAATTGAACGATGGAGCAACAAACTCTCTGGTATCTCTTACTTCCATCCTTTCTTTCTACTCACATGGCCATTGCTTCACTTAGTTCAGGTCTCAGAAGGCAGCATGGGACAGTGGAAAGGAAAGTGGAAAGCATGGGACACCGCATTTTGGAAACAGAAGACCTAGGTTCAAATCCTGTTTTGGCTTCTTACCACCTATGTGACCATGGGAAAATTGCTTTGCCTCAATTTCCATCTGTAAAATGAGAGTCTTGGCTCACATAACCACTTAATTTTTCCTACAAACATAAATCTCTGATCATAGGATTCTCTTCTCTCTTCCTAATGTACAGGCCTTCACCTTCTCTTTCTGGTACCTCTACAAGACCATCCTAATTTATCTTCCTGATTCAATGCCTCTTCTTCATTCAATGTATTCTTCACATAGTTACCATGTCACTCCTCTGTGCCATAAACTCAGGAGAGTCCCTGCTGTCTCTGGGATAAAATATAAATTGCTCTCTTTGTCCTTCACAAACTTGTTCCAACTTATTATTCTAAACTTAATATTTATTCCCTTTCAGGTGCTGTTTGACCCAACCAGAAAGATCTTCTTATGAAATCTTTGATGTTCTTGCTTTTAAGAATCTCATTTTCTAATGGGTGAGACAATATGAAAACAATTATGTAATGAGGATGGACATATGCGTATATGTATATGCACATATCTGAATATATGCATGTGCACACATAGTACATATACACATGTATCTGTGCATACTAATGTAGACATGTATATTTGCACATGCATGTAGATATCTATATGTCTATTTCATCTATCTATAGTAAATAGAATGTATTTTTAGCTTTAGAGGGAAGGCATAGGCCTTTTATAAACAGTAGGATTGGAGCTGAATCATGAAGGAACCTGGAAGCCAGTTGGCAAAGGTGAAGAGGGAGAACACTCGACAAGTTGGGGACAGTTCATAAAAAAGCACAAAGTTGAAGGACATGAAGTGCTATATGTGATAATCAGTAAGAGGCTAGATGCCCCTCAACTATAAAGTAAAGGGGAGTAAAGGAGGGTAGTAAAATATATGCTTTATATTTGATCCTTGAGGTACCAGGGAGCCGCTGGAGCTTATTAATTGAGAGGGGAATATGACATGGTCAGATCCAAGTTGTTGGAAAATCATTCTGGCAAATGAGTGGAGGGTGGATTGGAGATGGGGTGACTTGGTGCAGGGAAACCAATCAAAAGGCTATTGCAATAGATCAGATGTGAAGTGATGAGAGTCATACTAGGGCTGTGTCTGTGGGAGAGGAGAGAAAAGAATGTGCGTATAAGAGATGTTGCGAAGGTAGAAAAGACAAATCATAGAAACAGTTTAGATATGTGTGATGTGTGTGGATGAGGACTTGACAGCAACATCAGTGTGGAACACTTCAATGACAGAGAGGATGATGAGACCCTTGAAAATATTGAGGAATAGAAGAGGCAAGGGTTCATAGTGAAAGATAATGAATTCTGATTTAGAAATGTTGAGTGTAAGGTGTCTACAGCCTTATCCACTTTGGATGTCCAATTAGCAGTTGGTTATTCTAGCCTGAAGCTCAGGTGAAAGGTTAGGATCATATATTCATAGAGGTATTAATTGAATCCATGAAAAATGAAGAAATTAACAAAAAGGTTGAATAGGAGAAGAAATGACACAGGACAGAGATTTTGGAGATATCTACCATTAGTAGATATGACCTGATAAAGAACCAGCAAAGGAGACTCAGGGCTGGTCTGAGAGATAAGAGGAGAGCCTGGGGAGAACAGTATCAGGAAAACTTTACAGAATGAAAAATATCCAGAAGAGTGTGATGAACAGTGTTAAAAGTTGAAAAATGGTCAAGAAAGATAAAAATTGAGAAAAGGACATTAAATATGGCAGATAAATGGTTGAAGAGAGCAGTCACATGATAAAGTCAGAATTCAGATTTCAGAGAGTTTAGAATCAAGTAAGAAGACAGGACAGGGATGGGCTGAATATAGGTAGTTTTCTAAAGGAGCTTATCCAAAAAGGGAATGGAAGATATAGGATGATAGCTAGCAGGGATGATGGGATCAAAAGAAAGTTTTTAAGGTTTCAGGAGATATGGAAGTATTTGTAGCAATCAGGAAAAGAGTCAATAGATAATTGCAGATGAAGGAGGAGACAGGTAAGGGAGGTATCTGGGTGATATGACATGAGAAGGGAAGAAGGCATTCTGAATAAATGACCTCCATTTTCATTCAATAGATAATGAGGCATGTTTCTCAGCTGCAAGGGTAGAGGACTGGGGGCCTTGAGAAGAGATTTAGAGTAGTTGCTGTGGTAAGTGGGAGTGAATCAATTAGGGAGGGGTAAAAGGACTATGGCACATAAATTTGTAGCTACCCCAGTCAGTGAGGTTTTATTACTTTCTCTAATTTCATTCAGTGTGCATGTGAATAAGATTGAGGATGTTGATCTTTTTTGGTATGTACAGATGAAGTCATTTATTTCACCAGACTAATATTTCTTAAGTAAATTTCTAAAATATTCTTGCACTTTGGGGAGAAAAGATGCTTTTGCACCTGGGCAGGGGTGTATCTGGAGTTATGTGTACCAAATAGGCTCAAGAGAAGGAGAGTTAATCCTCCTACAACCTCAGATATTTTTCTTTGGAGGGAAGGAAATTTCAATCCCAGGATAGGGAGTCTAAATCTGGAGGAATACATAGTCTCCTAGGGGCAATGGAACTAATCAGTGGGAGACAACAGAATTCTATATTGACACCAAATGTTTTCTAGTTAGAAGGAATCTGAAACCCTAGAGTAGGACTCCAAGTTTGATGGGTGTTATAGGTCTCTGGTGGAAGAAGGAGATACACTAGAAAGGAAAAGATAATAGTTTTAACTATTCATTTGGTTTGTGTATTGTATGTTTTACCCAGCTAGCTGGGTAACTCACCTCCTCCTGTTCTGTCTGCCTCCTCCTCCATTTCCTTCTCCTCTCCAAAGGAAGGTAAATTTGGATGGCCAAAAGATGCCCAGTTAACTTGGGTTTTACTGGCCCCTTCCCTTCCCTTCCCTTCCCTTCCCTTCCCTTCCCTTCCCTTCCCTTCCCTTCCCTTCCCTTCCCTTCCCTTCCCTTCCCTTCCCTTCCCTGCCCTGCCCTGCCCTGCCCTGCCCTGCCCTGTCCTGCCCTGACCTTACCTTCCTTTTCTTTCTCCTGTCCTGTCCTCTCCCAAAACCTTAAAGAAACTGCACTCTGAAACTGGGACTCCAATGGGACCCTGCCTAAGGCCTCCTCTGGAACCTCTTGGTTTCACAGTGATTATCTATAGTAACTGTAGCTGTTTCCCATCCAGCTTGATGTCTTTTTTTTTTCTTGACGTTGTTAAAGGGGCCGTACCCTGGCACTTTTTAAACAAGCCTATTCAAAGAATGGGCGTTACCTCACCCTAAGTGAGTACCTGCAAAAAGGGGTATGTGTGTTCCTCCTTCCTTGCTGAGGAAGACCATGATATCAGAGAAATAATGACATGACTTGCACTTGGACTTTGTTTTTGAGTGAGGGAGGGCTGTGCAGATCACCAGCCTCACTTCTCCTCCAGAGTCATCTGAATCCTGTGATGTGATATTCCTCAGGATGACTGGAGATGACCCAGAATGAGGCAGTTGGGGTTAAGTGACTTGCCCAAAGTCACACAGCTAGTGAATTTCAAGTGTCTGAGGTGAGATTTGAACTCAGGTCCTCCTGATTCCTGTACTGGTGCTCTATCCACTGCACCATCTAGCTGCCCAACCTGCAAAAAGACCTTGGCCTAAAGGGCCCAAGGTCTTCCAGTGCATCCTGGGTCATCTCCAGTCATCCTGAGGAATATCAGGTCAGTGGATTCAGATGGCTCCTCACTCAAAACAAAGTCAAGTGCAAGTCATGTCATCATTTCTCTAATGGCATGATCTTCTTTGGCAATGAAGGATGAACACAATGTATGTTTTCTGTGAAACAAAACTTGTCCCATATTCTATGAATTGTTAGCTCTAATGCTTGCAAGGGAAATAAAGGTGCTTTTTCTTTTTCTATGATATGCTGGAGAAAAGTTATATTTAGATTTTCACCTGGAACATTTCTGAGTAGGGATAAAATCAGTTAAATTGGTTCATCTCTGAAATAAATTGTCATTGGTCTCATGAATTAATGAATATGATTTGTGAGAAGCTCCAAAGATTGAACCTGGAATGTGTAGACCTCCTTATAGAAAGATTTATCTTTTTTAATGTTTATTTATTTATTTTTAGTTTTCAACATTCAATTCCACAAAATTTTGAGTTCCAAATTTTCTCCCTATCTTTCCCTTCCCCCACCCCAAAACACTGTGCACTCTGATTACCCTTTCCCCAAATCTACCCTCACTTCTCTCACTCCCCTCCCCTCCCTTATCCCCATCTTCACTTTTTTCTTGTAGAGCAAGAGAGATTTCTATACTCCATTACCTGTATTTCTTATTTCCCAGTTGCATACAAAAACAATTCTCAACATTTATTCTTAAAACTTTGATTTCCAACTTCTCCCCCTTCTTCCCTCCCCACCCATCCTCACTGAGAAGACAAGTAAGTCAATATAGGATATATATGTATAGTTTTGCAAAAGACTTCTGTAATAGTCATGTTTATTTATTAATAAGACTAACTATATTTCCCTCCATCCTATCCTGCCCCCAATTTATTCTATTCTCTCTTTTGACCTTCTCCCTCCCCAAAGGGTTTACTTCTAATTACTCCTTTCTTGCATTTGCTCTCCCTTCTATCATTCCTCCACCTCACAGATCCCCTTCTCTCCTACCTTCCTGAAGTGCAAGATATATTTTCATTCCAAATTGAGTGTGCCTGTTAGTCCCTCCTTAGGACAAATGGGATGAGAGTAAGCTTCACTTTTTGCCTCTCACTTCCCACTTTTCCCCTCCATTGTAAGAGCTTTTCTTGCCTCTTTTATAAAAGTTAATTTGCCCCATTCCATTTCTCCCTTTCTCCTCCCAATATATTCCTCTCTCACCTGTAATTTTATTTTTTTTAGATATCATCCCTTCCTATTCAAATCACCCTGTGCTCTCTCTATGTATATGTGCATAATCCTCCCAACTATCCAAATACTGAGAAAAGTTTCAAGAATTACAAATATCTTTCCATGCAGGAATGTAAACAGTTCAACTTTTAGTAAGTCCCTTATGATTTTTCTTTCCTCTTTGCCTTTCCATACTTGTCTTGATCGTTGTGTTTGGAAGATAAATTTTCTATTCAACTCTGGTCTTTTCATCAACAATGCTTGAAAGTCCTCTATTTCATTGAATGAATATTTTTTTCCCCTGAAGTATTATACTCAGTTTTGCTGGGTAGGTGATTCTCGGTTTAATCCTTGTTCCTTTGATTTCTAGAATATTATATTCCAAGTCCTTCAATTCCTTAATGTAAAAGCTGCCAGATCTTGTGTTATCTTGATTGTATTTCCATAATGCTTGAATTGTTTCTTTCTGACTGCTTGAAATATTTTTCCTTGACCTGTTAACTCTGGAATTTGGCTACAATATTTCTAGGAGTTTCTCTTTTTGGATCTCTTTCAGGAGGTGAACAGTGGATTCTTTCAGTATTTATTTTGCCCCCTGTTTCTAGTTCCTTGTTTTCCTTGATAATTTCATGGAAGATGATGTCTAGGCTCCTTTTTTGATCATGGCTTTCAGGTGGTCCCATAGTTTTTAAATTGTCTCTCCTGTATCTGTTTTCCAGGTCAGTTGTTTTTCCAATGAGATATTTTACATTATTCTCCATTTTTCATCTTTTGGTTTTGTTTTATAATTTCTTGGTTTCTCATAAAGTCGTTATTTTCCATCTGCTCCTTTCTAATTTTTAAAGAACTATTTTCTTCAGTGAACTTTTGAAACTCCTTTTCCATTTGGCTAATTCTGCTTTTTAAAGCATCTTTCTCCTCATTGGCTTTTTGCACCTCTTTTGCCAATTGAGTTAGCCTCATGGTTTTCTTGCATCCCTCTCATTTCTCTTCCCAATTTTTCCTCTATCTCTCTTACTTGATTTTCAAAATCTTTTTTGAGCTCTTCCATGGCCTTACACCATTGAATATTTATTTTGGAGGTTTTGGATGCAGAAGACTTGACTTTTAGGTCTTCCTCTGATGGTAAGCATTGTTTTTCCTCATGTGAAAGGATAGAAGGACATACTTGTTTGCCAAGAAAGTAACCTTCTGTAGTCTTATTTTTCCCCCTTTTTTGGGCATTTTCCCAGCCAGTTACTTGACTTTTGAGTCCTTTGTCAAGAAGAGGGTATACTCTGGAGACCTCCAAGTTTGTACTGTCATGGGAGAGGAGTTCACTCCTCTCCTGGCCTGTGCTCTAGTCTGGGAGCAGTCACAAGCTTTCCTGCCCAGGATCTTTGAAACTGTCTTTGGCATTTTTGGGTTGAGCAATCTGAGAACCACAGCTGCTGCCAGGGATTCTGCTCCTGAGGGATGCTCTCATTGTGTTCTTACCAATGCTGTACAGCCAAGGCTGGGCTACACTCCACTCTGAGCCCAGTGTGATTCCTGTCCATCTTTCAGGCTGTCTTGGGATGGAAATCTTTTTTACTCTGCCATTTTGTGGCTTCTGCTGCTCTAGAATTTGTTTAGGGTCATTTTTTACAGGTATTTCATGGGCTATGGGGAAGAGCTAGCATAAGTGTGTCTTTCTACTCCACCATCTTGGCTCTGCCTCCCAAGAATTCTTTCTCAAGTAGATATTAGACAAAATGTCCTCTGAGGTCCCACAAGTTACCAATGTATAAACAAGTAACGATTCAAAAATAAAATATGATAAGCATATAAAAGAAAATTTTAAAAAATGCATTTGGGAAGAACGTCAGAGGATAATGATTTTCTCTGCAAAGGATTGAATAATAGATCACTGAAATTCAGTATGAAGTGTACCTAGCTTTCTTGAAAAAGTTTCAGTTACAAGAACTAGCTGAGCTACATCTCAGTAAACTGAAGTTCCAGAGGAGTGACTGAGCCTAGGTCAGGGATCTCTGGAATGAAATGAAGAATGAGGGAAGCAGCTCAGGCTAAGACAAGGGAAGATATTGTCTCAACTTTCAAGAAATGGATGAGAGTAAACTCTGAAAGCTATAGGTCTTTCAGTTTTACTCCATTTCTAAGGAAATTCTAGAATTCATTATTAAAAAAAAAATTTGGTGGATACCTAGAAAAAGAACAGATAATTACTAAGGTGTTATATGGTTTTGTCAAAAGCAAATCATGATAAATTCAACTTACTCATTTTTTTCTCCTTGGTTGGCTAGTCTTATAGATCAAGGAACTACTATAGATACAGTTTATTAGGTATGTGGCTTACATACACTACTGTGGATATAGTTTACAGGGTTTATCTTTGTTTGTTTTATCTGATGTCTTTATTATACCACAATCATTTTTGAATTCATCCCTCTAAGGTGTTCTCCCCTACCCAGTAAGCATTTCCTTGTAACAAAGAAAAAGGGTACAATTAAGTAGGACAACTCACATGTCAGTGATGGTGTACTGAATATTTAATATTCTATACCCATAGTGCTCCATCTCTGCAACAGAAGGAGGGAAATTCATGTCGTCTCTTTTCTAGGGGCAAACTCTGTTACTCTGTAATTCCATTTAGTTGTTTATTTCCATTTTGGCAAAGCATTTGGCTCTGCTTTTTATGCTATTCCTGTGGAAAAGATGGCAACTTTGTGGCTAGATGATGGGGCAGTTAAGATGGATTCAGAAAGGTCATCATGGCCAGATACAGAAAGCAGCCTTTTATGGTTGCATGTCAACTTGTTAGACATAACTAGTGAAGTGTCCCCAGGCATCTGCTTATTTGTCGATTTTATCAATAGAAAGGATAAAGGCACAGACGGTGTGTTTATTATACGTCCAGATGACAAGCTAGGTGGAGTAACTAACCAAATGACAGAATCAAGATCCAAAAAGATCCTGATAGGCTAGAATACAGGATGAATCTAATAGGGTGAAATTTAATCAGACTTAAATGTAAAATCTCAGAGGCAGTGAAATACAGTAGAATAGTGAGCTTGGGGCATGCTTGTGCTAGAGCCACCCCATGGGAGATGATTGTTAAATATTCATGGTAAGCATTTATATCTCTGATAAAGGCACAAATTTGGGTAATGCTGATTATAAGCTACAAATCAGTGATTAATGTGTTGATTGCCTACACTGAAGAAAGTGAAGGAGAAAATGCTAATAGTGTGAATTAAATTTAAGTGGTATCGTGTTTTCAGAGAACTAGTTCAACATTCACCACAATAGCCCTGGTTTAAATAACTTTGCATTCAAACCCCATCTTTGATAGCCCTCTTACCATGGGAAATAGCTTAAAATGTTGTGTCTCAACAAATTTCCTAAGACTTATCTAGTAAGTTATAGACAGATGGGTGGAGGGAATGATTTAAGCTTTACAAAAACATAGATTCTTTTGCATTTGTACACATGAGTAAATGTAAACTCATGCAAAAGATCTTCACCATCTCAAGGTGGAGACTACAACTGGACAGCTGTTGTCCTGGATAAGATCTGAGAGTTTTGTAGAGGATCATAAGCTCATTATGAATCAACAATGACATGATGGATGAGAAAATTAATGCAGTTATAGGTTGTGTTGAATGGCACACAGAATGAGTGAATGGAGGCTAGAATTAAGGGAATGTTAAACTTGCTCTCCTGAGCATTATCAGACTACACTTGGACAATCTCTTAATTCTAGGATGACTTTGGAAAGACATTAATGAGTTATTGAACACTCTGAAGAGGGTGATCAGTATGATTAAGGTTCTTCCTAGTTGAAGGGACTAGGGTTTGTCGTTTGGAGAAGAGAGGACTGAAAAGCCAGCAGAACTAGATGAACTTCTATCTCTCAAACTCTGGATTCTGTGATATTTTGACATGACGGTTCTATTCAAAGGTGCTCACATGGAAAGGAAATTAGAATTGTACTAATGGGTCCCAGAGATAGAATTAGTAGCAATGGATAGAGATTGCAAAAAAGTGAATTTACATTTTATATAAGGAAAAACTTCCTAAGAGTTGATCTTTTCTTGAAGGCTTTCGGAGGTAGTGGGATCTTTTCTCACCAGAAATCTTCAAGCAAAGATTGAAAACTTGGTTTTTGGCAGTATGTGTGTGTGCGTGTGTGTTTGTGCACTGGAGAGTTTATTTTCAGGAACTGATTGGACTACTAAATGTTAATTTTGGTCTTTTCTAAGATTTGGAAAGAGCTTGAATTGTGTTTCTCTAGGAGTGATGGATTGGCCTTTCTTCTACCAATAGTTTTTTGACCAGGTTCCTGTGGGTGAGTGGCATAATCTTTGGGAGACTAAAATTAAGGAAACAAACTATGACTGCATAACATGGCCACCCTATAAGAGTTTAGCTTGGGCCTACTAAATGCCATATGCTACCCAAATGAACAGTTTGGATGAACTACTTAAAAGTGTACTCATTGAACTTGTCTTAAAGCAACCATGTCAGGTATAAAAAAAATCTGATTGTGAATAAATTCTTGAAAATGCAAATGAAAACTCTGACTCTTGGCCATGGGATTGTAGGTGTTAATATTTGTGACCTTTGATAAGAACAAATATTTCATCTTTCTTTCTTGTTAAATGGGGAAATTTCTCCTGAGGATTTTAGGGGCTGGCCAAAACTTTTGGAGCCTATTGGAAAACATTTTTTTTTAAGTCTAAGGTACAGAATTAAGGCTTATATTTCTGGGTGGCATTCCATCGTGTAAATTTCCAGCAGAATTTTTCCATTCAGAAGCATTACTTTTTTTTTAAAGTCTTATTCATTTAAAAATCCTTTAAGCAGTTTTGGTTGGAGATTACAAATGCCAGTTTTTCCTCTGCAGAGAGCATATATCAAGGAGTCTCAAATATTTGGAATTTTAAGGAAAAACAAATCTGCGGCCTGCTCATGTTAGGGCTATTTTGAACAAACAGCCAGTTGGCGTATGATGTGGTTCTTTAGTCACAGGGGTCCCTTATCTCTGTGCGGGTTCCAGCTTTCTTAGGTTTGCCTCATGTTTCCTGTCTCAAAGAGCCACTTCAACCACAGAGATTACTGTATTTGCTTATTTAACCCAATTTCTGACAAAATGTAATTTCTTACATGACCAAGACCACTAAACATTGTAGGGGAGGGTTGAATTCAGCCACATTTCTGGTGAGCCAAATGTCCCTAATTATTTTTCAAAGAGTTTTCCATGGGCTTTACAAGTGCTTTCTGCCTTCACTTTGAAGCCCATATGCATCTTGAAAGAGCTTTAATTGTCACACTTTGGAGTCATTTATTCTGAATTCATCAAAATATGTTGTGATCATGGATTGATTTTCAAAAGACATGGGCTTTTTTTGGGGGGGGTAGGAAGGGTGCATTCTGGAGTATTCCTTAGAAATGAAGTTAGATTTTTTTCTTCTTCCTCAGGAATAAACAAATTTAAATCCATGAACTTTCAATGGAGTCTAAACTTACCATAACTGCTTCCTTAAAAGTGCAGAACTCAGTGAGTAAGAACTGGGGAAAATGTACTTTTCCACTTATGCATAAGGAGTTAGAAGGGATGCATGCCAAACACAGAAGTTAGCCGGTTCCCAACTTGAAATCTCAGCTTCTGATTCCTTTTCAGAGCAAGGCTTTTGGGCTTTTTTGAAAATGTCAAAGGGGAGGAAAAGAGGGAATGGAAAGGTTTCTAATTAGATTTCCATACTGTAATGGATGCCAATGAAATTTTTAACATGTTAAAAACATTAAATTCAAATGTTCTAAAGTTTCCTTTATCAGCAATTTACATATGTGGATATTTCTGCATAAGGAACATTAATAGACAGTCAACAAGCATTTATTAGGCATATGTTTTGTGCCAAGCACTGTGTTAGACTCTGGGGATACAGAGAAAAGCTAAGGAGAGAAAAGAAGAGAAATACATGACCAATGAATCAGTAAGCCTTTATCAAGCACATATTATGTGCCAGGAAGCTCTGAGAATACAAAAAAAGGGCAAAGAAAAAAGAAACAAAGAAATACATGACAAATTCTTCAACCAACATTTATTAAGTTCCTACTGAATGCCAGGCAATGTAGTAAACTTTGGGCATACAAAGAAAGGGAAAAATAAAAAAGAAACACATGATCAATCAATAAGCATTTTTTTTAAAGTTTAATACAATTTGAGTAGGATACAAACACAAAAATGGACAGTTCCTGTAAACTCAAGGAGTTTATATTTTGTTGGATGAAAATCTCCCCTATAGAGAAATGGGACCTGGATCTATGATTTAACTGGTTTAGAGGAGGCCCAGGGGAGTAAGCTCCCTTCATCAATGCAAATTAGCCCTTTCTCCGTAGTAGCTTTAGAGAGTTTCCTAGAGCACATGGTTAAGCTAAGTGACTGGCCTGCTATGTGTCAGGTCTTGGACTTAGATTTTCCTTTGATTTTGAGGCTGATTCTCTGTCCACTATGGCATGGAAATTTTCTGGAATATCAGTAAAGGACTTACGTAGGAAGAAACATTTGAGATGAACCTTGAAAGAAACTAGGAGGTGGAAATGAAAAGGAAATACATTCTGGCCATGAAGAACAGTATATGCTAAAGCATAGTGATGGGAGATGATAGATTTATTATTATTGATGAATTACACTAAGAAGGCCAATTTATTGGGTTGTAGAGTAGATAAAGGGACTAATCTATAATAACCCTAGAAAGGTCAGTTACAGTAAGAAGGGGTGTAAATGCTAAGCAGAGGAGTTTGTGGTGGGCAACTAGGTGGCATGGTGGATAAAGCATGGCATCTCTAGTCAGTAAGAACTGAGTTCACATCTAGTCTCAGACACTTATTAGTTTTGCAACCCTGGGCAAGTCACGTAAGCCTGTTTGCCTCACTTTCCTCATCTGTCAAATGAACTGGAGAAGAAAGTGGAAAACCACTTAAATGAGATATTTCACATTATCTTCCAGTTTTTCATTCTTTTGGTTTTGTTTTGGGATTTCTTGGTTTCTCATAAAGTCATTAGCCTCCATCTGTTTCATTCTAATTTTGAAAGAACTATTTTCTTCAGTGAGCTTTTGAACCTCCTTTTCCATTTGGCTAATTCTACTTTTGAAAGCATTCTTCTCCTCATTGGCTTTTTGAACCTCTTTTGCCAATTGAGTGAGCCTATTTTTCAAGGTGTTATTTTCTTCAGCATTTTTTTGGGTCTCTTTTAGCAAGATGTTGACCTGTTTTCATGCTTTTCTTGCATTTCTCTCATTTCTCTTCCCAGTTTTTCCTCCACCTCTGTCACTTGATTTTCAAAATCCTTTTTGAGCTCTTCCATGGCCTGAACCCATTGAATATTTATTTTGGATGTTTGGGATACAGAAGCCTTTATGTCTATGTCTTTCCCTGATGGTAAGCATTATTCTTCCTCATTAGAAAGGATGGGAGGAGATATCTGTTCACCAAGAAAGTAACCTTCTATGGTCTTTTTTTTCCCCTTTTTTTGGGCATTTTCCCAGCCAGTTACTTGACTTCTGAGATTCCTCTCCACACCCACCTGGCCTCCAGATCCACCCAGCTAGCACTTGGGGGCTGAGATTCAAATGCTGCTTTCCAGCAGCCAAAGGGCTTTCAGCAGGGGCAGGGGGGGAGGAGGGGGGCAGGGCTGCTATTCAGTGGGAGATTAAGTTCAGGTGCTCAAGTTGAGGCAGGGCCATGGCTCAGATCCCTCAGGGGGTTTAGGTGGGGGCAGGGCTCCTATTCAGTGTGAGATTAAGATCCGATGCTCAGGTGGGGGCAGGACTGCCACACAGGGCTCAGTTCCCTCAAGGTGTTTATATGGAGATCTTCAACAATGGATCCAAGCTCCTGCCTGCTTTGGGAGCTCCTGTCTACTGCAGCCTCCCTGCTGCCTCCCAAGGGGGCCTGAGTTATGGAAACACCCTGCTCTCCTCTCCACAAGCTGACCTTTGGCACCTATGGGTGGAGGGACCTGCTCTGCTGCTGGAGATTCTGTCCCTGAAGCCTGCTCGGATCTGCTGTTTTCCCTGCTTTGCCCCCACGGCAGGGCAGGGCTTCACTCCGGGTCCGGTGCACGATGGACCTTTGGTGTCAGTTTTTCAGGGCTCTTTGGAACAGAAATCTCCTCCACTCCGTTGATGTGTGGCTTCCACTTCTCAAGAATTTGTTGGGAGTTTTTCTTTACAGGTATTTTATGGGCTGTGGGTGAGGAGCTAGCAAATGTGAATCTTTCTACTCCGTCATCTTGGCTCAGAAAACCACTTCAATATCTTTGCCAAGAAAACCTCATAAAGAATTGGACACAACTGAAAATGACCGAACAACCACAAAAGAAGAGTTTGTATGGGATCCTGAAGATCCTAGGTAGCTCCTAAAGTAAACTGAGTAGGAGGTTGACATGGTCGGACCTGTTTTTTAGGAAGATCACTTTTTCATCATGTGAAAGATGAAATGTCTAAAACAGAACCTTAAAGCAGGAAAAGTGTATAGACTATAGAATCAGAGAACCAAGTTCAAATCATATTTCTGCATTCACTATCTGAGTGATCTTGGGCAAGTCACTGTATTTCTTGGGGCCTCAGTTTCCTTATGTGTAAAGTCAGAGTGTTAGAATAGATGGCCAGTAAGCATCCTTCCAGCTTTGAATTCACATTTCTGTGATTTTCAAAGGGAAAGAGCATAAGATTTACCAGAGTAGACAGTATAAAAGAGGTAAGTGTAAATATCCACTTATGATCAAACAGTGATTTTTGTTCACCTTGACAGGTCATTTTGAAGAAAACAGTATCTATTCTAGAACTGCTAGTGTACTGATGCTATAAAGGGTAAAAGCAAAACAAAAACAGAGTCAGGACAGATTTTTGAAAATTATTTTATTGAAATCTTTTGTTTTTCTCATTTACATTTCCCAACATAGCCTTCTCCCTACCCCCATTTAAAGAGCCACCTCCCATAGAAGAAAAAATCAGTTCCACAAAACTAGTTAACACATTAATCAAACTAGACTTTACATGCAGTGTTCTATGTACTCAGGGCAATCCTACCCTCTGCAAAGAAGGAAAAGAATACATTCCTATAACTCTTCTTCATAGTCAAACATGGTCATTAAAATTATACAAATTCAGTTTAGATTTTTTTTGTTGTCTTTCTCATATCAATCATAATCGTTATTACATATTTTGTTTCCTTCTCCTTCTTTCCTCACTTTGCATCAGTTCATGTAAGTCTACCCATACCTTCCTATATTCTTTACATTCACAGTTTCTTATAGTAGAGCAATATTTCTTCACAACTATGTACTACAGTTTGTTTCCACTGTTTCCCTCCTTTATTTCCAGTTCTTGGTTACTACCAAAAGCGTCACTATTAATATTTCCATGTGTATCAGATCTTTCTTTATGATTCTGATCTCTCTCTCTGTATTTTTTTTTTTGAGCTATGTGCCCACCAGAGATCTTTCTGGCTCAAAAGGTGTGGATATTTTTAGTGACTTTCTTTGCATAATTCCAAATTTCTCTCCAAATAGTTGGGCCAGTTCACAGATCCAGCAATACATATGGATTAAGGTGCCTGTCTCTTGCTGGCTCTTTGAACAATGATTTTTTTTGAACTCTTAAAAAATTGTTTGAGTTTATGAAGGGTGTCCTAGTCTTCCCCCTCCACCAACTTAAAATAACTGAATCTCAAAATCAGAAGGAATCTTAGAGTTTGTCTAGTATAACTTATTCTTAAGAAGGTTCTCTACATGAGTCCTGAAAAGTGCTCATCTGATCTTTTACTAAATATCATAATTTTTGGAGCTGAAAGAGGCAGCTATTGGGTGGGAGAGGGGGTGGAGTACTGTGGCCAAGAATCTCTGTGACACTTAGAAGGTCATTTAACCTCACTCATTTTTAGTTTCCTCATTTATTAAATGGAGATAAAAATAGAAGCTAATTCATAGGGTTATTGTAAAGACAAAATGAAATAAACTTTGTAAGATGCTTTCTAAATCTAAAATGCTACATAAATTAAGTTAACTCTTACTTTCTTATTTAATTTCATCATTTTATAGCCACTAAAACCGAGGCCCTGAAATGTGATTTGGACAACGTCCCATACATAGTAACAAAGATGGCACAAAGTCATTATGTTCGTCTTGGAAATTAGTGAATATACACAGATTTTCTAGTATATTTCTAGAAAGGTTGTATAATAGAATATGAGCTTGTTAATGGCAAGAACTGTGTCATTAAAAAAAAAAATCTTTTCTTCATCATTCCTTAGTGCATGTCTTTGGTACTCAATGTTTATTGAACTAGGTAAACAGTAGGGATATGAATGATTATTTTGCCTTAGAGCTTATAACGGCAAGAGATAAGTCCTAGTTCCATGATTTCATTGAGTAGGCATCATCAAGAGGCATCTAGGTGGTACAGTGGATAGAATATTGGTAAGACCTGAATTCAAATTCTGTCTCAGATCCCAATTAGCTACATGTACCTGGTTAAGTCATTGAACCTCTTTCTGCCTCAATTTTCTTCAACTTTAAAATGGGGATAATAATAACACCTATTTCCCAAGGTTGTTATAAGAATCAAAGGAAATAATAGTTGTGAAGTGCTTAGCATGGGATCTGGTATGTGGTAGGTGCTATATAAATGCCATCTATTATTGCTGTTGCTGTCAGTTGTGATGTAGGGGATTTCTAGATGGAGAAATTCTGCAAATGTAAGTCAGTTCCTTCTATATATATATATATATAGAGAGAGAGAGAGAGAGAGAGAATTTATTAATTTATTAAGCAATTACTATGTGCTTGACACTATACCAAGACCGGAGAAGACAAAATACAAGCCAAAAAAGAATCAATCCCTGACCTCAAAGGGCTTACATTCTGATAAAGAAAGATACCACACAAAGGAGAGCTGTAACAAAGCAGGTAGAGGGTACCTGTTTGGGTGCAATGCAGAAAAGTCTAGAGGGTCAGGAGGGAATACAGAAGTGAATATGGATGACCTGGAAACTTCCTTAAATAGTGGTTCTGATCAAGAACTCAACAATTAGAGAAGTGGGTGACAGGAACAGAGTCATCTCCAGACTGAGAATGCTGCTTAGAGTAGTGTGGATGAAGAGTGGAAAGCTGGCCAGGGTCTGACACATGACCAAGACTTTGATCATTTGGTTTTTGAAAGGCAGAAAGAGGGTGAAAATTCTACTGAGGAAGGCAACTAGGAGGGATTGGAGGCTTTTTTGTTGCCATTTTTGTTACTGCACTTAATAGTATTTTTTTCCAATTACATGTAGAATTAGTTTTTAATATTCATTTTTGTAAGATTTTGAGTTCCAAATTTGCCTCCCTTCTTCCCCCCTCCCCAAGACAGCAAGCAGTATATATATATATATATATATATATATATATATATATACATATATGTGTGTGTGTGTGTATGTGTGTGTGTGTGTGCACGCGTGTGTATGTGTATGATCATATTAAACGTATTTCCACATTAGTCATGTTGTGAAAGAAGAATAAGAACAAAAGGGAAAAAACCACAAGAAGAAAAAAAAACAAAATATCAAACAAAAATGAAAATAGTATACTTCTATCTGCATTCAGACTCCATAGTTCTTTCTCTGGATGGGGATGACATTTGGAATCATGAGCCTAGAAATTGTCGGGGATCAATGTATTGCTGAGAAGAGCTAAATCTGTCATAGCTGATCATCACAGTGTTGTTGTAATCGTCTACAACATTCTGATTCTGCTCATTTCACTTGGCATCAGTTCATGTAAGTCTTTATAGGATTTCCTGAAATTCTCCTGCTCCTTACTTCTCATGAGATTGGAAATTCTTAAGGATGAAATTCTGAAGACAAAAACACAATTCTGATGAGTGAAAAAATGGAGAGCTGTCTAAAAAGAATGATGTGGACACACAAGGACCTCACTGACCAACTTAGATTTCAAAATGATGTACATGGAAAGTGGAAAAAAGGGCAAGTAAAAAGAGCTGAATGTGAAGGAATAATATGATTCTCTAAGAATGGTGCCAAAAGTGACAGAGCTAGGAATAAGTTGAGACAGATGAAGAAAGTCAACGAAAAAGGCCACAAATTTTTAAACTACATTGGAGAAAGAAGGTAGTTCAAATTAGTTATAGGATCTGTTAATCTAGATCTCTTAGAAGAGAAAGCAGTAAGAAGGCAGAAGATTTAAACCCAAATTTTGTTTCTATTTTGTGTAATGGATAGAGGGTGGCTGAGAGTTAGACCTGGTTTCAAGTCCTCTCTCTGGCACATAGCCTGTGTGATCCTGGATAAACCACTTAGCCTTTTAGTATTCTCAGAACCTAAGGCTATTGCCTTACTAGTCAAAAGAAAATGTGCAGTTCTGTATTGGTAGAAGAAATTTCCTCATCTGGAATTTCCCTGGATCAATAAAATCAGAGGGTCAGTTCTTATTCCTATATATATAGCAAAAAGGAAAAAAAAACCTTTATATTGGAAAGGAGAAAATGATAATGATTAAAGGAGAATTTAAATCCAAGATAAATGAGGAGAAGGTAAAGAACCTGCCCTCAATGTGTTCAAGTTAACCAGCTTAAATTAATTACATTCCAGAGTTCGTATCACAACCAGAAGATGTGATTGATGAACCAGGTCACTGATCTTTTAAAAATTTAGGGGATTCTTGTTCAGGGATGGGTTAGAGTAGATGGCTTCTGGGCTTTCACCCAAATCTGAGATTCTGTCATTAAACAAAAGGATGAAATTCAAGAGTTATATATGAAAAGTCAGATGGGTTAAAATAAATCAGGTGTATTTGTATAGGGCAAACAAGCCATAGTTGGACAATTTATGTGAAAACAAAAACTGGCTAGGATGTTTTAAGTGGTCTGCAAGTTCACCAATGAATAAAAAATATAATGAAATGAGAGACAAAAAACCCAAATGTGATCTTAAGCTGCACTAAAACGTATATAATATCTTGAAAATGAAAGTAATCATCCTGTTGTACTTTGCTTCTATCAGACCCATCTTAAGGATAGTTTTCAGTTCTACTAGATTTTTACAAGGTCTTTGATGAACTAGAATGTGAGCTTAGTTGAGCTAGAGAGTTGTGAGAGCATTAGAAACCATATTCCAAATTGTTGAAGTAACTGGGAATATTTGACTTGGAGAAGAGACGTAAGGGCAGTGAGAGGGACATTATAACAGTCTTCAAGCAAAGGTTGAAATGTAAGGAAAAAAAATGTTTGTCGTTAGAGCTATCCTAAGGTGGGATGGACTTAAGAAGAAGAGTTCCTTCTCATCAGATGTCTTGTTTTTCAGGGATGTTTTTTTTTTTTCAATTAAATTATTTTATTTGTTTTCAGTGTTCTACACTTACTTCCATATGTCTTAGATTTTTTTCATCTCTCTCCCCTTCCATCTCCCCTCCCTCCATACTCCCTCCCTGAGATGACATACAATTTTATATAGGTTCTATGCACACATTACTACTGAATACATTTGCACCTTAGTCATATTGCATAGAAGAATTAAAATGAATGGGAGAAATCTTAAAACAAAACATAATATAAAAGAAAATGGTCTACTTCATTCTGTGATTGAATTCCATAATTCTTTTTCTGGATGTGGAAGGCATTTTGCCTCAAGAATTCATTGGGAATTTTTCAAGTCCTTGCATTGCAATGAAGTACTAAATCTCCCAGAAAAATTCCTTGCACACTGTGGTTGTTGCTGTGTACAGAGTTCTCCTGGTTGTGCCCCTTTCACTCATCATCTGTTCATATAAATCTTTCCAGGTCTCTCTGAAGTCTTCCTGTTCATCATTTCTTATAACACAATAGTATTCCATTACATTCATATACCATAATTTATTCAGCCATTACCCAATTGAGGGGCATACCCTGGATTTCCAGTTTTGGGCCACCACCAAGAGAGATGCTATAAATATTTTTGTACAGGTGGGACCCTTTCCCATTTTTATGATCTCTTGGGGATATAGTCCTAGAAGCAGTATTGCTAGGTCAAAGGGTATGCACATTTTTGTGACCCTTTGAGCATAGTTCCAAATTACTCTCCAGAATGGTTGGATCAGCTCACAGCTCCACCAACAATGAATTAGTGTTCCACCTCTCCCACATCTTCTCCAACATTTATCATCTTCTTGTTTTGTCATGTTAGCCAATCTGATACGTGTGATATGGTATCTCAGAGTTGTTTTGATTTGCATCTCTCTAATCAATAGTGATTTAGAGCATTTTTTCATATGACTATCGATGGCTTTAATTTCTTCTGAAAACTGCCTGTTCATATCCTCTGACCATTTATCAGTTGGGGAATGACTTGTATTGTTGTACATTTGACTCAGTTTTCTATATATTTTAGAAATGAGACCTTTATTACAGATACTAGTTGCAAAAATTCTTTCCCAGTTTTCTGCTTCCCTCCTGCTCTTGGTTGCGTTGGGTTTATCTGTGCAAAACTTTTCAATTTAATGTAATCAAAATTATCCATTTTGCACTTCATAATGTTTTCTATTTCTTGTTTAGTCAAAAATTTCTCCATTCTCCATAAATCTGATAAATACATTATTCCTTGCTCCACTAATTTGTTTATAGTTTCAATCTTTATATTTAGATCATGTACCCATTTGGACTTTATTCTTGTGAATGGTGTCAGACAGTGGTCTATGCCCAAATTCTGCCATGCTGTTATCCAATTTTCTCAGCAATTTTTGTTGAACAGTGAGTTCTTATCCCAGAAGCTGAGGTCCTTGGGTTTGTCAAACAGTAGACTGGTATATTCATTGACTACTGTGTCTTGAGTATCTAACATATTCCACTATTCTACCCTATCAGGAATATTGTTAAGTGCATCTTCTTTCAGATTGTGTAGTATTCACCCTCACATACTCTATGTTCCAGCTAAACTCATCTGCTTAAAGGTCACCCTTCATGACAGCAAATCTGTAATATTCATACTTTTGAATAACCTATTGCTCATCCTTGCTCTCCTTCCTCATATCTACCTCTTGGAACTCCTATCTTTTAAAGGCTTAACTTAATTACTATTTCCTACAAGAACCATTTCTGGATCCTCCCTGATGTTAGTATTTCCTCCAATTAATTTATGTTCATCTTATATTTAGTTGTGCATGCACATGCTGTTTCCCTTAATACAATATAAAGTTCATGAGAGCAGGTACTGTTTCAATTTTGTCTTTTTATGTCAAGTGACCAATGAAGTGTCTGAAATAGAGTAGGTCCTTAATAAGCCCTTGTCCAATTGAATTTAATTGAACTCGGTAAAGTTGACCTTTGAGATGCCTTTCAGGTCAGAGATTGTGTAAATTCTATGGGTATACTCTGTGGGACCCTCAGGTGGAGAGAGCCAAGAACCCTATGGATGAAAACACCCAAGGTCACCAGCCCTACTTCCATAGGATCCTTCAGGGGTAGAAACCTTGAAGAGATATAACCTTGGAAGTTTGTAACCTCCACCTTCTTGGTAGTATAAGTATTAAGGAACCAAAAAATAAAGTTATTGTCACAAAAGTTCTTAGCACAATCAAGTGATCCAGCATCAGAAATAAGTGTCTTTCCATCAAAAGAAATAACAGTAAAGAAGGTGAGTTTCCAAGTGCCATTCTGTTGCACCCTAAAGTCCACTAGTCATTTCCATCTGCTCTTAGCTGAATGTTCCTAGTGGTATTGTATCCCTCTTGAGAATGTGAGCCCCTTAGAAAATCAGAATTGCTACAACTTAGCTTTTATATTCATTCATTCATACGGCATTGATTAAATTTTGAAACAATACCTAATTGTTTAATCTGACTGGATCTCTAGAAGGCTGCCATTATTGCCACACCCCACCCATAATGTAGGAAAGGATATGCTATGGATCAGTTCATTTCCACAAAAAAGCAGCCTCTCTCTATGTTCTGTGAATGACTGATGAAAGTTGGCCTGAATGAGAGATTTAGTCCTTTCTTCCAATACCAGCATCTTAAGGTTGCACCGTACCAGTTGACCATTTGCTCAAGTGATTTTTCATCAGTGAGGTGGAAAGGGGAAACTGGTGTTGCTAGGATATTTTGGGGAAAAGGCTCTAGAGTCTACATGTAGCCAGCCTCCAGGGGAGCTGCTTTTGAATACTCTAATAACCCCAGTCGTTCAATCAGTCAGCAACTATTTATGGGGTTGTTCTTATGTGTCGGGTACATGCCTCTGGAGCAGCAACTCTGGCATCCTGCAGAGCGCTCACTTACGTAAGCGACCCCTCCTCTCTTGTCCAAATGTGTGATTCCGAAAGGGACTTATTCCTTTCTCTAGGTAAGGAGATGGCAAAAGTAGAGGAGAAAATACATGTACATAATTCAGAATAACTGATTCTGTTCCCTTAGTTAAAAAGGTTCAGTGGCATTTTTTTTTTTAACTGTGGAAAGCAATGGGAAGATCAGCTTGGTGGGTGAACGAGCTTTTGACAATTTTCTCAAATGATCCAGAGCTGTTTAGGTCCCTGAGATGAGAAATTTTCAGTGCAGAGTCCAGAATATCTTTGTAGTTGGTAGTATTTGTAGTTATATAAGCTAAAAGAAACCACACCTCGGGCTTTAGGGGTAATTTTCTCTTCTTTTTTTCCCCCTGTGTGTATGTGTGTGTGTGTGTGTGTGCGCGCGCGCGCACGCGCGCGCATGTGCATGCATGCTTTGGAATTAGGAAGAAAAAAATTATTGGTCGTGCCTTGCATTGTTCAATTGTATTTAGTAGTGATGTGGTAGTGGTTTTCCTGGCACCCATACTAATCTGATCCCATTAGATTCTTTATAAAGGAAGAGATTGTATGTAAAGGTTTAAATGACCCATACTTCTTCAGGACCTGGAGGAAACATCCAAAGCAAGTTAGAAGATGCAGCATTTATCCAATAAAATGAAGCCATGTAGATGACTCATTTGTATTTTTTGATCTGACTGTGTTGGATGTGTTTTCTATATCCACTACATTCACCAGGTTGGTTAATCTTTAAATATATATTTTTATTGTGAACTGAACAAATATGAACATTTCGACATACAAAAAAAGGAAGAGAAAAATACGATTGAATATGAACTCTGTTAAGTACAAGTTTGTTTTTTTAAATATCTATTAAATTTAACAGGGTAGTATAAACTTGTCCTTTTTGTATGTTTCCCCTTCTCAACTTTGTTTTATTTTCTTCTATTTATTTTAGGGGTACATGAGTATACAGGGAGGACCAGCACCTCACATGTGAGGGTTCACCAAGCCCTTTTCAAGGTTATTTAACCATCTTTTGTGTCCAACTCTCACCTGTGGCTCCAAAAAGCTGTGGCATGTGCACTGGTTACACCCTAGTAAAACCATTTTGGCAGACAGGCTAAATTAGTGGGTAACCAGCCATCCTCAAACCTATTGGTAAGTTAGGGGATGTCTACCTCAAACATGTGAAGACTTCCCCTGGTGGAATGGGTGGATGAGAACAATTTGTTCCAACAACCATGGAGGCGGCTGAAGCAGGTGCTGTGGAGTGCTTTGAGATTGGTGAGGCATTGAAGATGCCAAGGTCTTCTACTGCATTGAGGGCCATCACCAGTCATCCTGAGCTTTGTCTTGTCACTGAACTTTGATGACTCTAGAAGAGAGAGTGAGGCTGATGACTTTGCACAGCTCTGCCTCACTCAAATCAATTCACTGACAAGTCATCACCCTGTCATGTCACTGGTCCTCTTCAGAAATGGACGAACAACAAACATTTATTTTTAATATTTTACTGACACATTTTGCTTCCTCTTTCCCCCTCAATAAGAACTTTTATAACAAATAATTATAGTCAATCAAAAACAGACATATAAATTGGTAGTATCTGAAAATGTATGTCTCATTCTACCTCTCTAATCCATCAACCAAAAGAGGAATGCCCACTTCTTTACATGGAGTCATGACTGGTTACCGCAACAACTGGAGAGAATTCAAAAGTCTGTCCAAATTGTTTTCCTTTAAATTATTGTCTTCAAAGTGCAAATTATTGGAATTTTCTTTATACAAGGATGCTTCTGCCAATAAAAACAAAATCTTCCCATCCTTACCAAGAATAAATCCAATAAAATTTAGAAATTCATTCCCAAATCTATTAAACGTGATTTTTTCTATGCAAAACAAAGTAAAAGCAAATAATCAGCATCAAATCAAACTTGATTTTTTTTGGTCAGGTACACAAATGCCAGGTTTAATTACTGTTATATCTTGTAGTCACACAAGGTGACCAGCTCTTATAACAGTCTTGGAATTAGCTACTTGTGTTTTGGCTGACTAAAAGTGGCAAATACTGGCTGAGTAACTGCAGTTGTTGGATGCAAACATGAAGGCAGAGGGAAAGCAGTTAAGATTCAGATCTGTTCAGTATTTCTTGATTATTTCTGTAGTTTTAAAAATAGATTGAAAAGCATCCTACATATTAAATAAGGATTTATTAAACACCTGCTGTGTTTTGTGTATTGTGATGGATATCATGAATGCAAAGTAAAAAATGAAACAGTTCTTGCCTTCAGGGAGCTTACATAACATCTACTGGGGGAAAGTCTCTGCTTATGACTGAGGATGACGATGGAGATCTTAGAAACCATCTAGAGCAACTTCTTCATTACACATATGAAGAAAACTGAGGTCAAGAGAGGTAAAATAACTTATTCAAGGTCACAGTAAATGGCAGAGGTGGTATCTGAACCACCCTTGTTATAGCATTTAGACTTTGAAGAGACCTTTGAGATCATCTAACCTAATCTCTACATTTTGTAAATGAGAAAATTGAAGACTGGAGTTTTTAATTCACTTGAGTAGGATCACGCAGGGAGTGTTAGAATCAAAATTTGATACTAAAATCATTAACTCTCATCCTCGAGATTATCCAGCTGAACTATGAAGAAGGTAAATTTTTGTTAGGTTCTAAGAGAAGTAAGTATGCATTTAATCGATCTACATATTTATATACATGTATTCACATATGCACATATATATGTATACACAGATACCCATATACACATGCAGATATATTTGTGTATATGTCCATACACCCATACATATATGCGTACATACATACACATACATGTCTGATTTCTTGTAGAAAAGTTTAGCATCTGTTTTGTGATTTGATGAATGGCTCCGAGCTGTTAATTTAATTGCTTCCTGGTAAGACACTAATGACCTTTTTTGTTCCACTAAATACCAGTGCGTTTAGCTATAAATTAACCATGACTAAACACTGTGGGCCCCAGTACTTATAATTCATACTGCTATCAGCTAGACTGGAGAGTCCCTTGTTGGATCTGCAGATGGCCCATGGCCTCTTCTGTCTAGCCACTCCACCCTTCTCCCCTTTCCAACTTTCACAGCAGGTCAAGAGGCAGTAATAAGTTCTCAAAAGCAAAGGTCTTAGGGAAATAGACTGGAAATAGACTGTGGTAACATCTTCATCTGAAAAGGAAAGGGGGGAGGGGTGGAAACCATGATGAAAGGGTTTCCTTAATTATCTTTGATGAAAAATCTGGCTGCAGTTTATCTGTACAGGCTGATTATATATATTCAATATTTAACATCCAGCCTCCAGTTGCTTTACCTCTTCCTCCTTTCCTATTATTTTATGTTTATTTATGTGTCTACGTATGTGATGTTTTCAAACAAAATGTAAGCGGTCCTTTCATTTTTGCTTTGAATATCCTGTGCCTCGCACTGTGCCTGGCCCAGAGCAGGCGTATACTGGCTGGTTGAATAAGTGAACTGAAAATCAGCTGTGGCTTGGGTAACTATAAGTATTTTTTAAAAAAGCAGTAATGAGCCCTCGCACTTCAGTTCTTCTCACATAGGCTTCAAAGGGACCGACAAGAGTGAGGACATCTTTATATATTTCATGGGGATAAATATTAAATCACCACTTGTCTGGCCTTCTTGGTGCCTCCAATGAGTGTTGATGTGATTGGTGAAGGAAATTCAGGGATTTCAGTTCCCACCAGACCTCGAACAAGCTTCCTCTTGGATTGTTGCCTGGTATGACTTTTTTCCTTCAGTCCCCCAACTAAACAGGGAGGCCACTGTCAGCTGTGCTTTACCTCTGGCAAATTTGTGAGTACAGTTATCACTAGGGGACCCCCACATCATCTGGAGATTTATTCCCTGGCTTCTTGAAAACAGCCTTTTCTCAACAACTAGGAATTCCCCCAGAGTTCCAAGACAAATATTTTCGGAAACCTAATGATATTTAGTTTTCTTGGAAACTGAGACAGAGATAAGCTGTGGGGCCAAAAAGGAAAGAGAGAAACACACCTCTGTCGCCCCACATTTGGCAGACCCTGCAAGGGACAGGTTTGGTTCTGAAACTGACCATAAATAAGGAGAACAACTGAATGAAACCCACTGGGAGCTGGAGTTGGTGTGAACGGGTTTGTAGCTTTCTTAATCTGGCAGACTGGCGAGATGGAGAGGTTACTGAGTGAAATGTGGTGTTCCTTCCATCCAAATCTGGGTTGTAAGTCTGAGACACTGTGGGGAGAGGAGGGCAAAGGATACTCTATCTGGAGAGAACAAAATACTTTAAAATCCCAAACAAATGTTATGCCTACTGATTTTAATAGATATTTCTGACGGAGAATGGAAGGCTTTTCTTTTTGGGGAGGGTAAAGAAAGTGTAAGATACAAGTCTAGGGAAGCACTTTGTGTTTTCTCCTAGTGATAGGAGACATTTGCATTCAACTTTTCATTCACCCACTGCAGTATAATTTTGGTAAAATGATACCTTGTTATTGTGATTAAATTTGACTCTTAAGGGGACCTTGTCAAGATTGATATGTGGTAACTTTAGCCATTCTTTCCATACTTTTATCTATCAGAAAGGACCACATGATCTCTCCTCTTCCCCCTTTTATAGATCTTCAAAGCTTTCATTTCTCAGAAAAAGATGTATTTCTGAGCCTCACAATGACAAAGCATCATATATGAGATAGAGGCAATAGGAAACAGTTCTTCAGTTACAAGTTTTCAAAGAGCAAACACAGAAAAAAGGAGTAGAAATAGATATAAAGCTATCAAAAATACCATTTTCTTTCTATAAAGATGCTTATATAAATGAAAAATTAATTTAAAAATGAATGATGTATCAGTCATTTCTGTAAAGTGACCTAGACTTCAGTTTATATTTTTAACCAAGGAGACAAACAATGACTGTGAGACAGTGTCAGGCATAGAATCATAAGGTCAAACATAGGATTAATTACAGATCTGGAAAAGAGGTCATATAGCCCAAGCACACCTCCTTCCATTTTACAGATAAGAAAACTGAGGCTCAAAAGGCTTAAGTGACTTGTCAAAGTTGCTCAGGCAGTAAGCAAGAAATTTGAATCTTTGCCTTCAGAGCCAATGCTGCAGAGCAGAGCTCAGAGCTCCTTTACCCATTTCCTTCCTAGATTCTGAGGACGTTTGGTTAGCTGGAAAATGGAGATGAGTAATAATTTGCATTTAAATAGCATTTTCCTCAAGACAGTCTTTTGAGGAGTATGTTATGCCCATTTCACAGATAAAGAAACAAGACTCCGAGAGAGTAATTGATTTGTTCATCCATGATCAGATAACTGATAAATGTCGTCAAACATTTATTAATAACAAAACTCTCTGGGAAGTGGGAACAGCATTTATTCATTCAACAAATGTTTATTGGCATGAATGCTTTGTTTTAAGACACTACTGGCTATTATGGAGAGACATAGCATAAATGATGATGATGATGATGATAGCTTATTTATCACTTAAAGTTTTGCGAAATACTTTATATATATTAAAATATAATATATTAAATTATAAAAATATAAATATAAATATTATTAAAATATATATGTCAAAAATAAATTATATATATTGAAAATTTACAAGAATCCTGTGAGGTAGTTGATATTATCATTATACTCATTTTATTGATTAGGAAATGGAGACACAGAGAGGTCAAATGACTTCTCTAGGGCACATATGTATTAAGAGTCTGAGGAAGGATTTGAACTCAGGTCTTCCTAATCCCCATGCTCTTTCCACTCTAAGCAACAAAGTACATACATAAAATGATTTATAGGCAAAGGACCATGTATGTTCTCTTCCAAAGAAAATACTTTCAAAGTATGCTAGTTTCAAAAGCAAAAATTAAAATCGTTTAAGCTTTAGTTTATTTCATTTGATAAATAGATGATGTCCTTTGTGTTTGAGTATTCCATAAATGTTTAAGAATAAATTTTCCTTGTTGCACACCCAAAGGAAAGGTTTTGCACCTTAGTCTGTCTACCTACCTACCTACCTATCTATCTATCTATCTAGCTATCTGTCATTTTTCTACCTATCTATCTGATGGAGTCCTTGAGTCTATCTCATTGAGGCTCCATCACTCTTGGAAGCCCAATGTGTCTTTCATCTGTGAAAGATATACATAGTAGTGTGTGGTGATGGAATCTAATGTGAGCAGGAGATCTTTAGTGTAAGGGTCATTGCAGATCGTAAAGTCCCCAAATGGGAACATCTGGTCAACATCTTGCTTTATTGTATCCTGGATGACATGTTGGGCTTGGAGTTACTGAGATGTTCACTAGCTGTGTGACTCTGAGCAAGACATTTAAACTCAGAGCATTAGTTCTCTCATCTGTGAAATGGGAGTGGTGACAATTATACCTACCTCAAAAAGTTGCTGTGAGTATAAAATGAGACATAAAGACATTTGCAAAAATGACAGCTCGTATAATCATGGTGTAGTGGAAAGAGAGCCAGCCTCAGAGTTGGGAATATGGGGTGGAGAAGGCAAATGCTATGACCAATAAATATTGACTGTGTGACCTTGGGGAAATCACTTAAGACTCTCAGTGCATTAGGAGGCTCTCTAAATTAGGCATATGAAACTCAAGTAGAAATGGGGCCACTAAAACTAAACAGAAGGATTTCTGCAACCGCATATTGACTTAGAAAACTACATATTAACATTATCTATCTTCCATACTAGTTTAAAAATTTATTATGTTCAATATTTCCCAATTATATTTTAATCTGGTTCAGCCTTACTGGGAATGTTGCCTATCACCATAATGCCCAGAGTGGCATATTTTACACTCCTATTTTAAAGTGGTCAAGAAATGTCTGACCCATGTTAGTCGAAGTGGCTTTTTTTAATAACAAAATCATGGCTCCAGTCTGTATCCTGATTATTATCATCTTTCTTTAAGTATCATATTTACTTGAGTGTAGTTTAAATAATCAAGTGAACAAACATTTATAAAGTGTGAGCAGTCTTCCTTGAATATTAACTGCCTACTGGACATTTTCACCTACATTTCCAAGGGCATCTCTACCTGAAAATGTCCAAAACAGAACTCAGGCTCTTTTCCCCAGAAACCCACCATGACTTAATTTCCCTGCTTTTGAGAGGATCACCATCCTTCCAAATCACTTTTGTTCACAACCTCAGAAGTGCTGTAATTCTCTCTCATCTCCCCAATCCATTAGTTATCTGGTCATGTCAGTTCTGTTTCCATAACATGTGTTCCCATCCTTTCCCTCCTCTTCACTCACCTGTTTATTAAGGATCTCGTCACCTCTCAACTGGATGACTGCAAGAATCTCATGAGTTTTCTTTTTTCCCCATTATCTTCTATTTTCAAAATGTCCTCTACACAGCTTCCATGAATATTCCTAAGGCACAGGGGCAGTTAGGTGGTATAGTATACAGAGCTGGGCCTGGAGTCAGGAAGACCTGAGTTCTAATCTGGTCTCAGACACTTACTAGCCATACTCTGGGTCCTAACTGATGCTAGGTAAAGCACTTCATTCTATTAGCCTCAATTTCCTCATCTGCAAAATGAACTGGAGAAGGAAATGGCATTGCCAAGAAAATCCCAAATGGAGTCGCAAAGAGTCAGATACACTGAAATTAATCAACAACAAAGACGCAGGTCTAACTAAGCATCTTTGGCTCCTCATTGCCTTAAAGATGAAATAAACATTTCTTTTTGGCATTTTAAATTGTTTCATGATCTAGCATCATCCTATTTTGCCCAAACTGATTTTATATCATTCCTTGGCGGTTGCTAATGATTATATAGCACTTTACATATTCCAAAGCACTTCACACATATTATTTTCTTTTATTACCTAACAACTTTGGGAGTTATCTCTATTATTAAATCTATCATCTATTATCTCTGTATAGTTATCTCTATTATCTAAATAATCATCTCTGTTTTGCAGATAAGGAAATGAAGGCTGAGATTATTGGTCACTCTGGGTTACAAGGTTGTAGTATCTGAAATAGAGCTCCAGCTAGGGTCTTTCTGACTCAGGTACTCTATCCACCATGTCACCAAGGCAGATTGGACTATTTGCTGTTCCCTATACCTTGCATTCTATCTGCACCCTCCATGCCTTTGCAAAGGCTGTTCCCCCTTTTCTGGAATATGCTGCTTCTTCACATCTATCCCTTAGATTCCTTTGCCTTCTTCATGAGGCAGCTAAAGTTTCATCTCCTATACTAGGCCTTTTCCTGTTCTCCTTACACTGTTTTTTGTTCATTTCATCTGCATTTATTTTAAATTTCATTCTTTCTTTACTTCTTTCCCCTACTGAATTTAAGTCCCCTGAGTGGAAGGAACTTTTCTTTATCTTTGTTTCTTTCATTCTCCTTCCTTCCTTCCTTCCTTTCTTCCTTCCTTCCTTCCTTCCTTCCTTCCTTCCTTCCTTCCTTCCTTCCTTCCTTCCTTCCTTCCTTCCTTCCTTCTTTCCTTCCTTCTTCCTTTCTTTCCCCAGGAGCCTAGCAGGGATACAGGTGGTCCTGTACATCCTTATTAAGTAGGTCCCTAATACATGTTTTTATAAAATATGAATTAAATGATAATATTAGCAAAGAACACAACTCTGGGGACTCTTTCTGTCTCTGGCTATATAAAACTCTATGGGATTATGCATGCTAAGGAAGTCAAAGTGTCTATCAAAGCGATTTCTCTAGTAGACTAGGTTTGGAAACTAGTACTTTGAAGTCCTTGCTAATGACCTGGTAATTGTTTTAATGGATTTTCAATGAAATGTAAAGTTCTCTGCTGACTTCTTAACAAAGTGGAAAGGCTTCAAGAGAACTCTTCTTACTCCTATGAATTTGTTTTTCTCAGGTTACTCACTGAAGGGACATTTCACTTAGAGGGAGCTAGGTGGTACAATGGTTAGAGCTCTGCATTTGGAATCAGGAAGACCTGGGTTTAAATCTGGCCTCAGATTCTTTGGCTCTGAGTAACTCACTTCACCTCTTTCTGCCTTATTTTCTTATCTCCAAAAGGGAAATAACAAAAGCAGCCTCTCAGGGTTGAGATGAGGATCCAATGAGATAATATTTTTAAGGTACTCTGCAAACTCGATATTGCTATAGAAATACTATCTTATTATTAATTATTGTTGTTCTGGCTGTAAAACACACACACACACACACACACACACACACACACACACACACAAAACCCAAAAAGCTTTAGTTTTGTTTGGTGGGTTGAGAAAGGGGAAGAACAGCATCTCTTCTCAGAGGTCTGTGGATAAACTCTGATACATCAACTCTGTGCCATAAGAAAAGATAAGGAATTGATTTAGGGAAACCTGGGAAGATTTATATTAACTGATACACACTGAAGTGAAAAGTACCAGGAGAGCAATTTATACAATAACAGCAACATCACAAAGACAACTAAGCAATAGGTAAATGTTGGACTATCAGGGGACAGAATGACTTCCTTCCTTTCCTCCCTTCCTTCCTTCCTTCCTTCCTTCCTTCCTTCCTTCCTTCCTTCCTTCCTTCCTTCCCTCCTTCCTTTCCTTTCCTCCTTCCCTCCTTCTTTTCCTTCCCTCCTTCCTTCCTTTCTTCCTTCCTTCCTTCTTTCTTTTCTTCCTTCTCCTTCCTTCCTTTCTTCCACCCATCGTTCCTTCTCTCCCTCCTTTCCTCCAAAAATAAGTTTTTGTTCATTTAAAAATTCACTTAATTAAAAATATATACATGTAAGGATGAATATCTCCCAATCTATTAGAAAACTTTGGGAAAGGTCTTGGGTGCCAAAGTAAAAGGGTCCAAACTGTTTCTCAGATTCCATCACAGAGAATCACAGAATTTGAGAAATACTAAGAACCTCGACAGTCATCTAGTCCAACCCATACATGAAAGGAATCCTTCCTGTCATTTTCCCAGCAAGTAGTCCTCTAGATTCTTCTTGAAGACTTCCCATGAAGGAAAACCTACCACTTTTGGAGGCAAACCATTTGACATAGGGGCAGCTTCAATTAGAAAGTTATCCCGAAGCCTAGACTGAATGTACCTCTTTCTAACTTCTATCTGATGCTCCCAGTTCTGTCTTTTTGGGTCAATCTAATCTCTTTTTAACATTGCAACTAACACGACTAGAAAAACACCTTTTATTTGTCCCTAGAATCTGCTTTTCCTTTCTTAGTTCCTTCAGCTGGGCCTGATACAACATGGACTCAAAGTTTTCCAGCACTGGCCTCTTCTGGAACCTCTTCTGTTTATCAATGTCCTTAAACTGTGGCAGACAGAACAGAATATGGAGACTATTACCTCCTTATTCCCAGAACCTATATTTCATTTAAGGCAGCCAAAGATTCCATGATTTTACTCTGTTTTATCTATTTTTTGCCACCATATTGTGCTGCTGATTCATATTGAGATCGTTTTCAGGCCAACTGCTATCTAGTCACGCTTTCCTCCCCTCTCCATCCTATACTGTACTTGTGAAGTTGATTCTTAGAGCCTAGTTAATCGTTTTAGCTAACATTTATATAATGAATACTAATTACCAGGTGCAGTGCTAAGCACTTTGCAAGTGTTATCTCATTCAATCCTTACAACAACTCTGGGAGGCTGGTGTTATAATAATCCTCATTTTACAGATGAGGAAACTGAGGCAAGCAGATTAAATGACTTACTCAGGTTCACACAACTGGGAAGTGTCTGAGGTCAAATTTGAGCTCAAGTTTCCCTGTCTCCAGAACCAGAACTCTAACCACTAGGCAACCTAGCTATTTCCTCAGTATACGACTTTTATATTATATCTTCTTGAATTGTATCTTAATAGAGTCATCCTAACCTTGAATCAGTTAAAGACCTCCATAAATGCATAGCTGTAATAAGCCATATCTAGGTGGGTCTGAAAAGTATTTTCCTCAAAATCCCCCATCAGGCAGATAGTAATTATCACTTTCATTTTAAAGAAGAAAATACAGAGGCTTGAAGGGACCAAATTATTTGCCTATGTTCACACAGCTGGTAAGCTGGGGTATGAAACCAGGTCTCCTGAGTCAAAGTACAGTAGCTATCCATTACAATATGCTGCTTTCTTGGTAGAGGACAGAGTACTTGGTATACGATTCTCCAATCCCCATTTTCAAAGTGTAATTCTTGGTCCAGATGGCCAAATGTTCCATTTGTGGCCTTATGCAGTGTCTCTGCTAAAGCATTTTCATCCGATTGATATTCAGCACTTTCCTTTACATTAGTGCTTTGTTAAGCTGTTTTTTTGAAATCTTTTCATGCTAACCTAGAAATAGTCCAGAATAGTAACTCATTCCTCTTAGTTCTAAAAGGTTATAGAATTGTCCACTATAGAAGTCTGTTCTTCCCTTACCTGGCCAGATGTGAAGAGTACCAAATGTTCTAATGTGATTTAGAGTTCACTGTCTGTGCCACTTAGCTTAACATTAACTATGGGGCACAATCTATGATTGTAAATGTTCTAGACACTGGATGAAAGACAGAAGCACAGAATTCCACCCAGTATGAAATAGGTCTACTTTGAACTGGGTCCAAGGACTTCTACAACTGAAATTACTGGAAGGACCTCATTAGAATGCTTTCACCCACAGCGAGGTCTGGTGGCATGAACCCACAAGGACACTAAGGCTCCAGTGTAGAGGCAAATTAGCATATTGTGACTTTGCATCAAAGCAAGGGATTAGGATACAAGGGCATCAGTAAAGCAATGGTGGCTTGCAGCAATAGGGCACTTTATGATAACTGATGAGGTTTTCAGGTCTGTCTCTTGGTTTTGGGACCTGCCTCTTGTTCTGTCATGTCAGTCTCTTCATCACCCTGTGGGCCACACTGTTCATGGAGTTTTCTTGACAAAGATACTGGAGGGGTTCGCCATTTCCTTTTCCAGTAGATTAGGGCAAACAGAAGTTAAGTGATTTGCTCAGAGTCACACAGCTAGTAAGTGTCTGGGGTTAGATTTGAACTGAGGTCTTCCTGACTCATAACTCAGAATTCTGTCCTTCAAACGCCCCTAGACAAGACTGGAGAAAGAAATGGCAAAGCACTCCAAATGTTTAACAACAGATTCTGCATAGGGGGAAGTATTTCTGTTACATGTTCAAATTTGATCTGAATCATTAGTGTTTCCTTTGTCAATTTCTTGAGTCAAGATGATAATTCAGGCCTGATTTAGTATAGTTGCTGAAGATTTCTGGGATATAAATATTCACATTGATATTTAATAGTCAGTTTTCCAGTCCCAAACTATTCTAAGCAGAGAGAAAGTGAGTTTTGGCTACTTCACCCCCAACAAAAAATTCAAGCAATTATGATCTGACCCAAAGTGGAATGGGCTTCCTCAGGAGATAGTAAATCCCCTATAATTAAATATCTTCAAGTGAAGGCTGAATGGTCACTTGTTAAGAATAATGTTAAAGGTACAAATCACTCGGATAAAGGCATCATAGACATGCTTATCCATTTTGGAGACAGCTTAAAGCTAGATGGACAGCTAAAAGTAGTGATGACACAGGAAGCTAACAAGATTTTGACAAGCTAAGGCACTGAGTTGAATCTGGTGAAATTCAATAGGAATTACTGTAAAATCTCATTAGGGTTCAAAAATAAGCCTCATGAGTAGAATATGGTGTGTCTATGCAGACAAAAACTGCCAATAGGAGGCTAGTCTGGGAGAAGAGAGGTACAGTAACCAAAATTATTCCATTACGATCTGAACTCTTTGATGGGAGGGGTTATTTTCCCCCCTTATCTTTGCATTCCCAGCTCTTAAGACAAGGATTAGTATCGAGAGGAGAGACTTGATACATACTTGTTCATTGATATATCAGTCTTTAAAATAAGAGGTTGGGACTAAATAATTTAATGATCCTTTTCACTTCTAAGTTTATGATCTATCCTCAAAAGCTGGTTCAATCTAGGGTTTACTCAGAATGATAAAGAAAAGAGGTGAGAGCATGCTCACCGGTTTTTGGTTATTATCATCATTTTTGGTTCAGGTTGACTCTCCATTGCCAAGAAAGATCTGACTTATGACTGCCAGCAGGGTTGTTAGAAGAAACATAGGTGGCACATTCCCATCAACCATCACATAACCCAGCTCAAGTCTCACATATTTGTCTTCAGTTTTCTGTCTTAGAAAATTAGATTGGATTCTTTAGCTCTTCCTTAGATACTTTCAGGGTATAAGTTAGAGACTATTCAACCATGTAACATTTTAGAACAAACTTCTGGAAGTTGTTTGCTCCATTCAAGAAATCCTAAATATTATTTCGTAGGGTGACCAATTTTTGAACCATGAAAAGCTGAAGTATGGAGAGAATTCCTGTCTAAAATTAACTAAACTAAAAGCCATTCTAAATGCAGACCCTTAGCAGTCTGTTCTTTACATTTCAGGCTGCCGCCCATCACACATACTCATCCTTAAATATCATTCCTGCCTTGTTATTTAATCAAAAAGCTTCTCTGTTCCTGCCTTATTTTCTATTAGCCTTTTCTGAGACACTGTATCAAAAGCACTGAAAAGTCTACATAATTTATGTCTACTTCTCTTTTTCTCCTGTCACACACAAATGAATTCATGAAGCAAGTATGGGGAAACATTTGTGACACCATGATGCCTGCCTCTAATTAAGTCACCCACTCCCCAGGCTTGTACCAGTCCACCCCTATGCACTGACCAATACAATGCAGTCACACAGCTTGGGAGGCTTTTGTTGATTTTTTGTGTGCCTTTTAGAAAGATATTACCTTTAGCACTATTTCATTTTTACTTCTTCAAGGTTTTAAAGGCCAATTAATCACTTCAAAAGTCTGAACTATTTTTTTTCTTCAATATTTTTTAGCTCTTTCTTTCCAGTACTTTTTATGCCCTGATTAGAGTCAAATACTACTCTCCTTTACCTGATTCCATCAACAAAACCTTATTTCAAAGTATGGTTGAATGGACTGAATTCCATGCTTGGAAAGGACAGTTGTAGAGCATTGAGGGCATGGAAGCAGATGTACCTATCTTTGTTACCAGGACTCATTAAATCAGTCAGAGTCCCTTGGGGATGGAACTCATACTGCTTCCCATATTAGGACAATGAGGACCTATAATTTTACTGGTATGGAAACTGCCTTTAATTATTAAGACAATAATTTATTAAGCCTCCATGTTCCAGGACTGTGCTAGGTGCTAAAACAGCTTCTGTTTTTGAGGATCTTCATGGTCAGCTAGGTGGAACAACGGAGTCCACTGGACTTGAAGTCAGGAAAATGTGATTTTTGAATCCTGCTTTATATACTTACTAGCAATGAGACCCTTGGGCAAATCACTTAACCTCTCTCAGTCTCAGTTTCCTCATCTGTAAAATGAGTATTATAGCACCAATGTCACAGGGTTATTGTGAGAATTGAATGAAATAAAACAAAGTGCTCTGCAAACATTGAAGTACTACGTATATTAATAAACTAAAATATATTAATATTAATGCTGTACTAGGTGATTTAGTCCTGTATGCTGGAAACATTTTTTTTGAGCAAAAAAATATAATCTATATCTTTGTCATTTCTAAATTGGAGAGAGATAGTTATCTAAGCTAGATAACTAGATCTAGATCTAAGTTCCTCAGACCCTGAGATATACCTCTCTTCTCCATGAAGATTTCAGATAACATTTATAGGAATCCTGAGTAAGGGAAAGACCTTATTATATGGAAAGACAGTGTTGTGTTAGTATTCCAGAATTGTCATTATTCAGTTTTTTTCCTGGATGACCTCCCTCAAGGATAGATAAGGGTTTCTTTCCTGTGATCAGTATCTTAAACTTGAATGAAAAAGAGGCCACTACTCATAAGTGCATCATGGTACCAGTCTCAGAAGCTGGATGGGGAGGCAAATGATCTTATGAAAGAGTTCAAGTTTGCTTATCACCATGAATCCATTTCCTGAAGATGGATCTTAGCTTTTGTTGTACCCATTATATTTTCAAGAGGGAAAGCCTAGAAAGAATTTTGGCCTGGAGAAATACTATTGTTTAATCTTTCTAAAGAAACTAAACAGAGGTTTTAAATGTGTTTTCACAGTAGTAATTATTATTGCCTACTGAGGAAGAAACCATGTATATACACATATATGAATAAATAGAAAAATATCCATCAATAGAATTTATCAGGTGCTACTATGTGCCTGTGCTATACGCTGAGAGTACAAAGAAAAAAACAAAGTCCTTGCTCACAAGAATTTATCTTTTATGAAAGACACAAGATGTGCATAAATAGGGACATACAGGATAACATACATGTAACAGTTTGGTTCAACCTGAGACTAATCGACTTTAGAGGGAGTGTACATTACTCAAAATTCTGGCAGTTGTGATTTTTAAGCTATGGAGGAGTTAGAAATGGAGGGAATATTTCATGAGAGAGGAGGTTTTTGTTTGTTTGTCTTTTAAAGACCTGGAGAGAGACATCAGTCTCTCCATTACTCCAAAAGTTTAGACAGGCAGTAGAGGAAGAGAAAAATAGATAAGACTTGAGAAATCACAACTAGTTTGCAACTTTAAGCCTTAGAGAGCTGCCTGAGGCTCAAAGACATTATATGATTTGCTGAGAATTCATACAGCTCCAAAGTATGGAAGATGGGGTTTGAAACCTATGTAGGTCTTCAAGATTCCAAGGCCAGTGTCCTAGCTACTAAATTACAGAGATTTGCCATACACTTACGAATGGCTGAATAAAAGATAACTCTTTTGCTGTTCTGTTGTTTTTCAGTTGTATCCAACTTTTCATGACCACATTTGAGGTTTTCTTGGCAAAGATACTGGAGTAATTTGCCATTTCTTTCTCCAGATCATTTTTGTGGCTCAGGAAACTGAGGCAAACAGAGTTAAGTAATTTGCCCAGGATCACATAACTACTGAATGAACTCAGATCTTCTGAATTTCCAAGTCCAGAGCTTTATCCATTGTCCCACCTAGTTGTCGCATCATCATTTCAGTTGTAGTTGCTTTTCTTTTCTCCTTTATCATCCACCTCTCTAACGTTACAGAGTAAGCACTGAAACAGAGATGGAAAGTGCAAAACCTTAACTCCAAGATGTGTATTTGGAGAAATAAACTTTGGAGTTCGGATGGGTCTCAATACAAAGCTCAGTTTGACAATGGAAGACATTTGCATCATTCGCCACCCCTGGAAACCTCTGGTTCCTATTATTTTTATATTTTCCCCTAAGCATAGAGCCTGCTCACAGTTTCATCTGTCATTCTTTGCCTTCCACTGCTGGGAATAAAAGTCTGACTTCTTTGGCAGGCTTGAAGCCACACCTCATTTCTAGTTGGAAGCTAAGTTCTTCTGGAAGATTTAGAATCAAAATCATAGATCAATACCATTACCCATTTAATAAATGAGCAAATGTGAATTTGTATCCAACAGATAATGTAAGTTTTAACCATACACTAGGTGAGCCCAGGTTGAAACATAGCCGACCCGTTCATTTCAGCCATTTCCGCATGGATGCAGATCACTGCAGCTGAATCAATTCTATTAATACCTGCATCATTTCTCATGATGAACAGAGTGAATGACATGGCTGTTATATCCCCTCATTTGGAGTGGCTAGGGACAGCTTCTGTGGCAGAATTTGTAGAAAGTGAGTCATATCTATCCTTCGTGGAGAGGATACCCATTGCCTCTGGCCACTAGGATATATTAAGCACTCCATTGCATGGGGATTGGGCTCAGAAAGGTGCCAGATCCCCCCGCATTTGGTCTGATGAGTTATTTAGAGAATTTCTTTTTTTCCCCCTGAATATCTGAAGCTTAATCCCAGTGCAGAGAACTGTCATTTTCTTCCCAGACAGGAGCTGCACTGTCTTCCTGAATACCCCCAGGCTTTCTGAACTCAGAAACCTTTTATTGCAAGTTCTTCTCTAAGTTGCAGGGAAGTTACATGCACAGTCTTCATGATGGGCTGGGGAAAGGCGCATTTCATCGGTCCACAGTTCTGCCTTGGACACATAGGTCCCCCTGAAGAATGTTGCTTCATTGATGAGCAAGGAAATAGTCTCCAATATTTTGGGGGGGTCAGAGAAGGAAAGAAGTCTAAGCCTCAGAGTCCATTATGTCAGTAGCCTTTCCTTGGTCCAACAGAGCCCCCCAACCCCATCCTAACTAAAGCTTCCAGAAGCAAACAAGACCATTAACAGGTATTTATGAAATTCGAAAGAGTTGAATATCCTTTCTTCCAGGATTGTTATGAGGAAAGTGATTGATAAAGCTGCAAATGTCAGAGAAGTGAGTTTCTATTATTGGCATTTTCTTCATCATTTGGCTTAGTTGTCCCTAGGCCTGGAACACTGTCCCTTTTTTTTTCCACCTCCTAGCTTCTGGAACTTCCTTCAAATCCCACTTTCTACAAGAAAGCTTCTCTCCCCACTCCCCACAATCTCTAGTGCCTTCTTTTTGAGATGATTTTCCATTTACTCTTTATACATCTTTTTACAACTTACGTGATAAATTCTTTTAAAACACACACACACACACACACACACACACACACACTAAATTTTCTCTTCCCTTTCACCCCCACTGGAAAAATAAAAAGAAAGAAAAACAAGATTTTAGAGATAAATATGCATAGTAAAACAAAACAAATTTCTCAGCAAAGCCAGGAAGGAAAGGGAGAGGGAATACACACTTAACAAACACCTATCATGTGCTAGATTGTTAAGTGAAGTTCTTTATAAATAGCACTCCATTTGCTCTCAATTTATACCTTTGTATATATTTTACATATACACAGTTATTTGCATGTTGTCTCTCCAATAAAAAAAAAATCTGAGATCCTTGAGGGCAAGACCCATATTTTCATTTTTCTTTGTATCCTTAATCCCTATGCAATTGTGTGCACCATGCCTGGAAATGAATCATTTAATCAATAAAACACCTACTATGTGCCATGCACTGTGCTTACATAGTAAGCACTTAATAAATCCTTATTGACTGAATAGGACTTTTGATACTTGGAGCCAGGGAGTTGAACAGAAGGGGAGAAACTGCAGAACCATCGCACACTCACCTACAGGATGGGAGCAGGTTACCTGGGATGAGTTCGATGCAGAAAAGTCTCTAGATGGAACCTTCAAAGTCTGAAGCTCTCACTTTTGCGGCAAAGCCAATCTTTTCTTCTGTTGACGTATGAATCTCAAAGAATCTTTGCTAGTTCTCCTGATTATTAGGGCTGCACTACTTCCATCTACCCCCATTTGGTACTTTACTTTTCTTAGATTAATTTTTTATTTGCTTACCTAGCTACATGCCCTCCAGTAGAATGCAGCTTATTGGGTTCAGAGAATATTTTTGCTTTTCTGTTTCTTTACCAGATACTTAATCTGACACATAGTAGGTGGTTATTGAAAGCTTGTTGAATTGTCAGTTGACCACAGTCAAACCAGGGGAAGAAGAACCTCCTGTTCCACTCTTCTCACTACTCCTCCCCCAGCAGTCCCACCTTTGCATCCTCCCATTTTGCCAGTGATGTGGGGGAAGAGGCAAATCATGGCTAGTTATTTGGGGGCAAAAAAGTGACATGGATTGAAAGTGGTAGGATAATTCCCTCACAATGTGCTCCACATCCTTTAGCTTTCTAAGCTCCTTTCCGTATTGCAAATTCTTTTGTAGAAGTACTGTAGACTTACTTTTCCAGAGTGATGTTACCAGTGTCTTCCCCTTTGAAATTAGGGTACTATTCATGCAAGCAGGTACTGGAACCAGCTTATATTGGCTCTCATGGGCTGATTGTTAAATTTTCAGTATGAGCATTTATACCTCGAAAATCCCCAAATTCTAAAAATCTGGGCTTGACTTACTGTTTTGTTAATTGTCTATCATTAGGAAAGAGTGAAAATATTATATTACTAAGGTAGATTAAATGCAAAAGCATGTCTTGGGGAGAGCTGATTATTAAACATTTAATCAGTACGTCTTTGTAAAGGTTCAGGGGGGTTCTTACTCTAGTTATTTTCTTCCAGTTTCTCTAGCTCAGCTCATGTTACAGTATGTTATCCCCATTGTTAGTACCAGCTATGACCTGGTTCTCCCAGTTCCACGTAAGTTTTTAGTTATCTTTTACAAAAGGATATCTATCAATCAGTCAACCTATCTATCTATCTATCTGTCTATCTATCTATGTATCTATCTATCTATCATCTATTTACTTGACACAAATATTAAGTTTATAAAAAATAAAATATTGTGAAGCACTGTGAAGTGCAACAAAAATGAGGCATGCCTGTACAATGTTCTCTTGGTTCTGCTTATTTCACTTTGAATCAGTTCACATAAGTCTTCCCAATTTTTTCTGAAAGCATCCTGCTCATCATTTCTCATAACATTCCATCAAAATCATAGACCACAAATCGTTCAGTCATGCCCCAATTCAATTCTTTGCCATTACAAAAAGAACTGCTATAAATATTTTTGTACAGATAGATTCTTTCTTTTCTCTTTGATCTCTTTGGGATACAGACCTATTAGTGGTATTAGTCAGTAAAAGGATATACACAGCTTTTTGACCGTTGGGACATAGTTCTAAATTGCTCTCCAGAATGTTTGGATCTGTCCAGAACTTCAACAATAGTGGATTCATGTCCCAAATTTTACATATGCCCTCACAATTTATTATTTTCCCTTTCTGTCATATTAGCCAATCTGATAGGTGTGAGGCAATACCTCCAAGTTGCACAAACAGATATTTACTATGAAGATAAGAAGAACTAAGCTACAAATACTTTTCCAACACACTCTCTCTTAAACCACCTTAGTCTCTAGAGATAGTGGGCTAAAATTTAATATAATTTCTACAAAGAATTTGCCAATCCAAGTTCACTTCCAATGGGATATGGCCAATGGGGCGGTCGAGATTGCCTATCTGCTCCTTCAGCCAGGTTGCTTGGGACTTTATTTCTCATTCTTTCATTTCTGGAAAATCCAAGCCTTCATTTTGGCTTCCAAATGTTAACTGGTTAATTCTCCTTGAAAGTCACAAGGTTGTAGCCATTCTCAATCCCCTTCACCTCAAACACAAAAGAATATATGCAAAGATGCAAAGAACAGTTTCTGAATATGGATCATATGTCAGCTTTAGATATGAGAAGCATATGTAACATTGTCTCTCACCAGAATTTGTGTGTGTGTGCGTGTGCGTGTGTGTTCATCCTTCATTGCTGAAGAAGACGATGCCGTCAGAGAAATAATAACATGACTTGCATTTGATTTTGTTTTGAGTGAGGGAGGGCTGTGCAGGTCACCAGCCTCACTTCTCCTCCAGAGTCATCTGAATCCAGTGACCAGATATTCATCAGGATGACTGGGTATGACCCAGGATGAGGCAATTGGGGTTGTGACTTACCCAAGGTCACACAGCTAGTGAGTGTCAAGGGTCTGAGGTGAGATTTGAACTCAAGTCCTCCTGACTCTGGCACTGGTGCTCTATCCACTGCACCACCTAGCTGCCTCACCAGAATTTAGTCAAATAGGAAAGAACCAGATCTAGTACAAGGCTGTGGGTGAGTAATGTCTTGAATCAAAACTGTAGTTCTGGCTACATAGCAAATCAATAGTTTATCTCCATATCATGTGGTTAGCAGACCAATGGCTAGAGAACATTAACACATGCCCCAAATTGTGCCCAATTTAGGGCATGACATCTCTATTACATATCATTATGTCTTGTGAAGCAGACTTTCTAGTGACTGAGAATTTGTACTGGCTGTCCTCCATTCCTTAAATACTTTCTCTCCTAATTCTTGCCTCTAGGTTTCCCTGGCTACCTTCAAATTTTGACTAAATTCCTACTTTTGTGAGCTCCCTGAAAGCTTTTTTTTTTTTTTTTTTTTTTTTGCTTTTCTTTGTATCACTGACACTGAGCACAGTGCCTGACACATAGTAAGGACTTAATCAAATGGTTGTTGATTTGATTCAGGGGATTTCATCAGCCCCTGATGCTCACTCCAGAGTGAG